>CM076575.1:841535486-842114874 GCA_034641835.2 Pinus albicaulis
AAAAATGATGTCTCCAAATAAGATGTAGTTAATACCAATAATATCACCTTATGAATCTATTACAATATGATTTGGAAAGTACGTTTCCATACATGTGTGAAATAAACAATCCATTTGGTTAGCAAAAGGAAGTCTTTTTGAAGACCTTAAGAAACCCCCTTGAAGGAGACAAGAAGGGTTTGAAACCATATAATACAAGTTGATCTATGAACCCTATTTTTGATGTGTTCTATGCATGTGTTTTTTCACTCGGTTTGACATGTGATAGACAATATATGAAGCCTTTTTTTCCACATATCATCTTCATTAGATATCATGTTGCTAAGAATGAAGTGTCTGGATTAGAGTTAAAGTTCCTATTTTAGTTTGTTGTCTTTTTTTGTCTTTTAGAGTACAAATCTTTCTGGTCTACTGTGCTAAGGTAGTTTGGCTTTCAAATATTCAAGGAATATGTGAGCTAATATAAGACCATATTGTAATATTTGAAATAACATGATGATTTAGCACAATTTATGGTGTTGGATTGATTGAGATGTTTATTTTTGGATGGATCGATGTACATCTCTTTAGCCAATAGACAAAAATCATTAAGCATTGTTGCAAGTATGTTATTGACATGTTGAAGTGCCATTGAGACTTAGAGGTGGAAGATTTAGACTTGTTTGTTGTCACCTATCCGGGTGTGATGACACCTTGTGGAGGTAGGAAAAGTTTCCATTTTTTTAACTCTTGGATATATTTTGTACGCTCTTGAGAGAATTTCAACCTTTTAAATAAAATTACAAACAAATGTACATTCATGCAATAATTACTAATTGATTTGGGGGTGACTCAACAAATTGTAGCATGTTGGCTTGTTGAATTTGTTAGTAAGTTAGTTAGGGCTTGATAAATTTGTAAGCTTCAATGGGATTTATTGTGGTTGTATGTGTTTTATAGAAGCGAGTTTGGAGTGGTGGTTGTGCTTCCTTTATTGAATTTTATTTCTTTGGTTCTTCTTCTTGTGCATTCCCACTGTCGTATCTTCTCGTTCACAAATATTTTCTTATTATGTACAGAAAAAGTTCTTGTTGCATCCTTGAAAAAGTTGCACAAATGTCTTGATTTATCTCTGTAATACCTCGAGTTTTCTCGCTTCTTTCAATTGGTCTGGAATTTTCCACCTCAAGAGGGTTGTTAGTTATTTTCTAACTAAATTTTTAAAACATTTTTTCTTGTTTTATTTATTTATTTTTTCTTCAAGGAGGTGTTTCCTTTAAAATCTAGAAGAAGCATTGCAAGTGGCCTAATTATAGTTGTCATCAGAAGTTGTCTGTGATCATGGGCAAGACAACCCTTAGAGGGTGAAAATTGGGTATTTTATACCTATGGAAAACTTTGGCTAACATCCAATTAGATATGTTATACGTAGTTCACAATTAGGAGATCGCAGACCATACAGTTGCACATAAAAATGCACTACTCCTCAAATATCAGGGTAAGTGCAAGATTATTTATTGAATATAGTTTAGTCACATGATACAACTATCCCACAACTCTACAGTAGAGAGACCAACATGGAACAAAAAACTTAAAATCGATCGATGCACTCACTTTCATGGGAATTTCATGAAATTTTTTATTTTCTTATATAATGCACTTTTACCCACATCTTGAGATCACACACAAATGGTATTCATAATAAAATTTTCAGGGTGAAGTAATTCATTTTTCCTAGAAGATCAATTTACGTAGCTATAATGTCCCGTGTTTTTCGTACATCTGACCGGAAACATACCTTGCAAGAATTTTGAAGGAAATCCCACTCAAATGATCATAGAATCCCCAGGTGATCTCATTAAAAATGTATCTTTCTCCTTATATGTTGATTATTCTTGCTCTTTACTGTGTTTTGTATATAAATTCATTTCAATTCATTCATATTAGATATACTCTGGCTGCTGGTTCCAATTTAAAGGTCAAGTTATCATCATTGTTTGTTTTTCTTTATTTGGAAAGTGCTTGTGGTAATTTGAAGAGTTTTCAAGAGACAGGAATCTCAAATAGTTGTTGACCGGGCTAATGCAAGTTTTATATATAAAATGTACGGCTTCAATCCCTGATGTCTCAAATTTGGCTGTGCATTTAGGAGCTAGAATTATCATCCTTCACCCACATTTATCATGAGCTCAATCAACTAGCAGATAAGCTCTCCAAGGAGGCATTCAATTAGTATCCAACTGATGGATTATCAGCAAGATCAAGGTTGTGGCACACCCAAAAAAAGGCAACTCGCAAAATTTAAGCTAACAGCAACCCCTACTCATGACGCTGACAACTTGTCTCCCTCAAGGACCACTGTCTTCTCCTTCATCAGGCAATACTTCCTCAACAACTCACTCAAATGCATCATTTATATACTCCCAACAATCTATTTATGTTATTGTGACCATAACATTTTTCGAATAATCTGATGTTTCATAGGTGAATTTCAAATGCCAATTTACTATTTGAAAACCAAATTTTCATCCCTGGTGCCTAATGAGCCTTCTTCATTGAATATTTTTTTTAATGGTGTTTTTTTTACTAATTTTTATCATTCAATGATTTCTTATATGTCAAGATTCTTCTCTATTTCATGCCTTACAGTGTTTTCTTTGCAACATCTGGTGCAATTACTAGTTTAAATTTTTGCACATATTTAAAAAAATAAACAATTTTAGTTCATGGAATGTAACTGAGTTGAAAATCACCCTTTTATTTTTTATGAAGTTATATTATGTTATAATATGAGATTCAAAGTTCGAATCCCCTTAAGTGGCCAACCAAAAAATAATATTTTTTATCTATTTATTTATTATATTTTTAGAATGTGGTTTTAATGAAAAAAGAAAAATATAATATAAAAGAAATAAATATCATGACATGATCAAATTTCATGTGGTTTGAATATCTATTTTTAAAAATAAAAAATATAATTGTCCACTATCCACTCATGGATATTTCAATGCAAACTTCAGAATGCTAATGATTTTGTCTTAATTGCTAACTATCTTAAATGGGTTTCGTATTTGTCTTAATTGCTAACTATCTTAAATGGGTTTCGTCTTAATTGTCATCGTCTTAAGTCGCCATTTTCTTAAATATAAAGTTTTGTCTTAAATATTTTTGTCTCAAAGTTCTTTTGTCTTAAATAAAAAATTTTGTCTTAAATTTTTTTTGTCTCAAACTTCTTTTGTCTTAATTTTTATTTTTTTTTGTCTCAAAGTGCTTCTGTCTTAAATATAAAGTTTTGTCTTAAAATGTTTTTGTCTCAAACTGGTTTTGTCTTAAATATAAAGTTTTGTCTTAAAATACTTTTGTCTTAAATTTTTTTTATCTCAAATTATTTTTGTCTCAAGTCCTAAATATGAAGTTTTGTCTCAAACTATTTTTGTCTTACATTATTTTTGTCTTAAATTTTATCACAATTCAATTGATATTAAATTTTAATATAAAATAACCAAAATAAAAAATGATTTTTTAAAACAAAAAATTTCTTTTGTCTTAAAAAAAATGGCTTAAAACACTCCACATGTAGTAGTGCGCTCTCCATAACTTCACCTCGACCGCTGCACTCTGGTTTTCCGTCCGTATGTGGCTAAAAGTTATTTTCCTTCACGTAATGTACTGTTCTATTCTATTTTTCATTGCGATCATTCTTTCCAACGCCATTTCCATGTGAAGGCTATGTTTTTAAATATGAGGGTAAGGAATAAAATTTAAAGTTGAATGAAAGGAAACTAAATCAAAAGTTATATTTTGAAATAAACACTCAAATTATATTTAAACAAATAAATATTTTAACAACCTGTTAAGCACCAATTATTTTTATAATTTGAGAGAGTCTATAATAATTATAATGGAAGAGAATATCATAACGCACTAGATTCTAAGTATAGCAATCCCATGTGTACTTATTTTTATAATTTGAGAGTCTATAATAATTATAATGCAAGAGAATATCATAACGCACTAAATTCTAAGTATAGCAACCCCATGTGTACTTATTTTTATAATTTGAGAGAGTCTATAATAATTATAATAGAAGAGAATAACATAACGCACTAGATTCTAAGTATAGTAACCCCATGTGTACTTTGAAAGTGATTTTTTATTGGACTAAATGCATTGAAGGTTAATGAATACAAATTTTCAAACGAAAAATGATAATTGATTATTTTTATTTTTATTTTTTTTAATTTTTATTTCATTTTTTATTTCAAAAGAAAAGAAAGAAAGAGGAAACCCTTTCTTGACTGTTGGTGAAGTTTCTGGAATTGGAAGTGGTTGGAAATCAGTTGGGAGACAGTTACTTACCCTCTGGAATAAAAGGAAATTCCAGATGAAGGGTAGGGGTTCTGTGCATTTGCTAGCTAAGGGTGAAGTACTTCTTGAGCTGGTGAGAGACCAGTTGAATTTACTTCTGCAACCCTGAGGGCAAGATTTTTCTGCTTGTAGACTGGATTTATCAATCTTGAGGTTTCAGCAGAAAAGAATATCCACTGATTCCCGTGGCGCTGTCCAAGTTCTGGAGCTCGGGGGAAAGAGGCGGACGTTATTGCCCCTCTTAACGGTTGGGAGGACCACAGTCAAGATAAGGGTTTCATCTTTATTCAGATAAGTATTTGGAACCTGACAATAATTGCAAGAGATAGTTTAACTGAGATTTATAGCTGTAATTAAATGTAAGTTACTGGTCGAGTATGAGATTCTACAGGTAAAAGCTATTTATATAGATATCGAGCTTTGTTAGGTATAGAGATGACCATGGACAGTCATGGAATGGTTGAAAAATGTTAATTTTATCTTTGTGATTTCTGGTAAAGAAGTATGGAAGAATTTCAGTTAGATGTCTATTTTAAGTTGATGAATTTCTGGAAAAGAGTACCGTAAGGGTCTGAGTTATCTGATTAATGTTTGTCCATAGCATGCAAGAGTATTAGTGTTGGGTCTAGCGACTGCCCTACTGTGCAGGGATTGAATTTAATTAGTAGTAATCTTTGAAAGAAAAATCCATCTGTGAATGGAATCTTTAGTAGAGGAAACTCCTTGGATTTGTCTAAAAACAAGAAATAGAGATATTCTTTTCAGTAGTCGAATCATCTTGAAAAATAACTATAAACCCTAAAGTAGTTTCAGAAATTCGTTGGGTCTGTTCAATATAAAGGAAAGAAAACATAGAAACAAGGTTCAAATCTTTGGAGCGGTGGCCGCATCCTCAAATAATAAACTGGACTCCGCCATCGACATTTAAGAAATTAAAATGTAATGCTATCATTCCTTCTATAAACTGTGCAAAAGAAGTTTTAACAGTCCGAAAACCCTCTACAAACTCCCAGACAGAGTAGAACCCTTACCGAGCAATATCTTTCCTTAACAGGTGGGACAAGAAAGAAATTCATATGCGTAACTGTGCATGCATAAAGAAACTTCGTTTTAAGAGCGAAACTGTGAAAACCATTTATATACTGAACCGGTAGTATCCGGGGAGAAAAGACCCAAAAAACCCTTAAGAATTTAGAACAGCGGTATCCATTGAATAACCATTCATGATAATCTAAGAGTTGCAGTCCTTAGATACAGAAACACCAAGTTCAAAAGAGAAATTATACATATTATTTACAGACTTGAGAGGATGCATTTCTCTCCGATAAATGTACAGCCTAATAGGCGAAACGAAACACAAGAACTTTGGTGAAATACCCAAAACTATTAACTCCGCTGTGTAGAACATTCAGCTTCTACCTATTTTCGATTCCAGAAAAAAGAAGAAGCTAGCCCTGGAAAACTAAACAAGATAATTTCGTTCCGACCAGTAGGCGGAAAAGTTAAAGCAGAGTCAAGAAGTTTTGTGTAGCATTCCGGGGTACTTGCAAGATTCGCCGGCGAGGTGTTAGAGCCGGAGCAAGTCGGAAGCCTTTCAAGAAGTTAGAGCTTAGGTTTTCGAGAACACCTGGAATGCATAAAACACCAGAAAGAGACAACCTCTGTTAGAACTGAATGAGTAAGAAAATTTATAACAAAACTTCACAGGCGAGCCATAAATGGTTCATAATAAACAACATGTGAAATTACCTGTGAGGAAAAGCTGTAAGGCCTTTCGCGTAGGGGCAGAAACCTGCTCCAGTAAGAAAGACACAGTATTTTAAGAAAATGGAGAAAACCCTTGTCGACGGGGAATTAAAACTTATATAGCATAAACGTAAAACAAAAGAAACATTAATACTTTAAGCCTGGGAAGAAATGGGGTGACTTACCGGCGGATTGGGCATCGTTGCAGATTAAACCAGAACTCGAATTTGTTAGAGGAGGAATCCCTGTTCTCCAAGAACTTCAGCCCGTTCGGTGACAGAAAAACTCGAGGCCATAGAGCTGAAAAAACGCAAGCACCGATCAGAACCCTGCAACTAGTTCAGAGTCATACCAGGCGTTTGAATTTCGTATAAAAATGGTTACCTTGCCGGACTCTTCCGGGCAATTATCCGCAGGCCAGAAGAAAAACCCTGGAGCAGAGCAAACAGGTGGAATGGCGGAAATGCCAACTGCAGGTTCGAGATTACAGCAGGAAGACTATTACGATACCCGAGAATTGCTGATTAGAAATCAATACACCTGTCAACAATTAATTAACACAGTACTGGCGATGCAGAGTTATCCAAGTCACCCGACATGGCAGAAGGACGTGTTGCCAAGTGGCATATTCATGTGCGCATAGTCCGGTGGTAAGGTTTGGAATGAATGTAAATATTAAAATTATCCACGGAGACCTTAGTACTGGTACACCACTATTATAACTCCAATTAAGACGAGTAGGTGACAGCCTTATCCAAGGTTAATGTTAAAAAAAACCCAGAAATCGAAGATGTGACGGAAGTTTGGTTAGACTTTAAACTATTGTTTTACCATAGCATATCTACAGTTGTGAAACTATTGTTTTACCATAGCATATTTACAGTTGTGAAATGTTGCGTAGAGTTAAAAAAAAAAAATTTATGTATGTGGATTTTGGACTATGTATGTTACAAGTGGTATCAGAGCCTGGTTGCTACACTAGGATCTTAAGGGGTCTACTAACAAAATACTTGTGATTAGTGCACTAAGGGGAGCAAGAGAAATGGCAACACCATCACAACCTAACGGGACTCAAACCCCCACCATTTTAAACCCGGAAATGTGGGTTCAGTTGACTGTAGAACAGCACCAAAAGACTAGCCGACTGCTTGAAGAACAACAACAGCAAACTACATTCTTGCTAAACACGGTACAACAACTTCAGGAAGAAATGATAAGGGTTCGAAGTGATAATGAGAGGTTGCTTCAGGATCAAGAGAAGATCCTAAAGAGTTTTTCAGATAGGCAGAATCAGGGGATGAAGCACCCTAGTGCTGAAAAAGAAGAAACAACAGAGCAACATGACCAGCAGACTCAGAATAATGCTGAGGACAGAACTGAAAGGAGTTTCTCACAGAGGAGTAAAAATAGAAACTATGACGAGGCAGAGTCGGGCAACTTGTCCGGTCAGCAGGACCTTAAAAGACAAAAAGTAGAGCTCCAAGGAGAATTTCGCAAGATTAAGCCACCGACATTTGACGGTGAGGCAGAAGAAGCGGCTGAAGCTTGGTTAATAAATATAAACAAATATTTCCAGGTTTATGAGTACATGAGTAACTTAAAGGCCAGGCTGGCTATATATCAATTACGGGAAAAAGCCACCCTGTGGTGGGAGGAGGTGAAGAATGTGCGCATCATTGATGAACGCGACATAACCTGGGAACTGTTCCAGAAATATTTTAAGGATAAATATCTGACAGAGAGATTTTATGACGACAAAGCAAAGGAATTCCATCACCTTCGGCTGGGACAAATGATGATGGATGAATATGTGACAAAGTTCACTTCGCTGCTACGATATGTACCTTATCTTCGAGAAGAGAAGGCCAAGGTACAGAGATTCTTAAGCAGTCTACCTGCTCATATGAGAGAGAGGATAGAATTTGTTAACCCTGAGACTATGGATGAAGCTATCCGAAAAGCACGATTGTGTTATCAGTAAAATAAAATCGAGAATGATGTGGGAAAAGGCTGGCAGCCAAAGAAAGGGCAGAAAAGTAACTCTACTTTTAAGAACAGTAAAAACAGCAGTTTCAGGAATGCAGCACGAAACACAATCAGCAAGCAGTTCGGGAAAAACCACCAAAGAATCAAGTGGCCAGCTAAGGAGAAGCCCACAGAAGCGTCAAGTAAACCTGAGCTTGGACAGAATTCTAAACCTCCCTTACAGTGTTGGGGCTATGGGGAAGCTCATTATTATAAGAACTGTCCTAGACGGAACAAAAGTTAAACTGTAGGAAATCTGCAGGAGGCATCTACAGTAGGAGACGTGGCACGTAGCGTACATCGTATCAATGCAGCGCCAGAAGATCGACAGGCTGATTTTCAGCCTACGATGATTGAACTTGAAGGTACATTACTAACTAAACCTGTTTCAATTCTGGTTGATCCTGGAGCAAGTTTGAGTTATATCAGTCCTAAGTTGGTAGAGTTATGTAAACTAAAAGAACAGAAATTTAGGAACTCGTGGCTGGTACAATTAGCCACTGGGGCGAAACGTAAGGTAACAGCAAAAATTCCTAACTGTGTATTGGAAGTGGCAGAACAACAGATAGAGGTAGATCTAAATATCTTACCGTTGGGATCATACGATGTGTTATTGGGTATGGATTGGCTGGAAAAACATTGGACAGTAGTAGACTGTAAGGAGAAGACCATCACATTCAGAAAACAGGATGGAACGCAGAAAGTGGTTCAAGGGGTTAAAAAGCCTGTACAAATACGACCAATAACAGCATCTCAGTTGGGTAAGTGTATTAGGAAAGGGTGCCAGTTGTATGCTATTCAAGTAGGATACACAGAATCTAAGGAAAAGGCCCCAATGTTGGAAGATATTCCTGTGGTGCAGGAATTTTTAGACGTATTTCCAGAGGAAATTCCTGGTCTACCACCCAAAAGGGATATTGATTTCACTATTGAGTTGCTGCCAGGTGCCTCACCAGTATCAAGAGCCCCAAACCGGATGAGCGTGCCGGAGTTAACAGAATTAAAAATACAATTACAAGAGTTGCTAGACAAGGGCTATATCCGTCCAAGTGTGTCACCTTGGGGCGCACCAGTCCTTTTCGTTAAAAAGAAAGATGGCACAATGCGCATGTGTATGGACTACAGACAGGTTAATAAGCTAACTATCAAGAACAAGTATCCTTTACCAAGAATTGACGATTTGTTTGATCAGGTGAGAGGGGCTAAGGTATTTTCCAAGATTGACCTAAGATCCGGATATCATCAAGTTTGGATTAAAGATGAGGATATCTGCAAAACAGCCTTTCGCACCCGATATGGTCATTACGAGTTTGTTTTGCTGCCCTTTGGACTAACAAATGCGCCAGCAACTTTTATGAGGCTAATGAATGGCGTGTTTCATCAATTTCTAGACAGTTTTTTGCTCATCTTTATTGACGATATTCTGGTGTACTCTAAAGATGAAGCAGAGCATAAGGAACATTTGCGTTTAGTGTTGGAAACGCTAAGGAAGCATCAGCTCTATGCTAAATTCAGCAAATGCGATTTCTTTAAAACAGAAATCCAGTACCTGGGACACGTCATAACAGCTGAAGTGATAGCTGTTGATCCCGAAAAGATCAAAGCCATCATGGAGTGGCAAGTGCCTCGGAATGTGGCAGACATTAGATCCTTCATGGGCTTAGCCGGGTATTATAGAAGATTCATAGCAGAATTCTCCAAAATTTGCTTTCCCATTACCTCGTTGCAGAGGAAGGGCAAGCTTTTTAGATGGTCAAAAGAATGCCAAGACAGCTTTGAAAAATTAAAACAACTCCTAACTACAGCTCCAGTACTGAAGGTAGCGGACCCAGAAAAAGACTATGAAGTCTGTACGGATGCTTGTAAAGAAGGAGTTGGAGTGATATTAACTCAAGAAGGTAAAGTGATAGCCTACGAGTCTAGGAAGTTGAAAGAACATGAGCATAAATACTCTTCTTATGACTTGGAGCTTACAACAGTAGTGCACGCCCTTCGAGTGTGGAGGCATTATCTATTGGGTAAAAGATTTGTGCTGAAAATGGATCATAGCAGCCTGACCAGCTATTTCAAACAGGAAGATTTAAACTCTAGACAGGGGAGATGGAATGCATTTTTGAGCGAGTTCGACATGGACATTCAACACGTTAAAGGGAAAGAAAATAGAGTTGCCGACGTTTTAAGTCGGAAATTACATGGTCTGTTTGCGCTATATTTTAACCATTTGGAAAGCCAACTGTTGAATCAATTGAAGGATGAAGCCCAAAACGACCCAGAATATAAGTTCCTATGGCAGCAGATGAGGAGTGACAAACAGCAAGACAAAGTGACAGAGTTTAGAGAGAGTGAGGACCAGGCTTTAACCTTTCGCAGAAAGATTTATGTGCCTAACCGCACTAATCTTAAAGAACTGATCCTGAATGAATTTCACTGCAGTAATTACGCTGGTCATCCTGGATATCAGAAGATTCTTACAGCTGTAAGGAAAGTTTATTATTGGCCAAGAATGCGTAAAGACATTGCTGCCTACATAAGCAAGTGTTTAGAGTGTCAACAGGTTAAAGATGAACATCAACATCCTGTTGGGTTATTGCAGCCTATACCTATTCCTGAATGGAAGTGGGAGGTTATCTCATTGGACTTCATTAGAGGGTTACCACGAACAAGGAAGCAGAATGACTCTATTATGGTAGTAGTAGACAGACTAAGTAAGTCTGCTCATTTTATACATGTGCAATCTACCTTTAAGAGGGTAAAAATTGCGGATATATTTATGAAGGAGATTTTTAGGCTGCATGGCATCCCTAAAACTGTGAGCTCGGACCGAGACGTTAAATTTACGTCTGCAATTTGGAAAACTTTATTTACTGGATTGGGGACCCAGATACACTTTAGCACTGCTTATCATCCTCAAATAGATGGGCATACAGAGCGCGTGAATCAGATCTTAGAAGACATGCTATGAATGTATGTAATGCAGAAACCCACCAAGTGGGAGGATTACTTGCACCTGGTAAAGTTTGCATACAATAATGGGTATCAAGAGTCTCTGAAGATGAGTCCTTTTAAAGCCTTATATGGTAGGCAATGTCGCACACCTATAAATTGGAGCAGCCCCGAAACAAAATTGTTGTTGGGTCCTGAGATGCTGGCTGAGATGGAGGCAGAGGTAAAGTGTTTAAGGCAGAATTTGAAAGCCGCGCAAGATAGACAAAAAGTTTACGTAGACCGGAAAAGATCCTACCGAGAATTTGAAGTAGGAGATCATGTGTACATGCGAATTAAGCCTAAGAGAAGCACTATGAGGTGGACTTCTTGTGCTAAGCTGGCTCCTCGGTATTGCGGCCCTTTCCAAATATTGGAAAGAATCGGACCAGTAGCCTATAGATTGGCATTACCCAGTCACATTCGAGTACATAATGTGTTTCATGTATCTTTACTAAAACGATACATACACGATGAGAAACATGTAATCCATTGGCAGAATATTCAGGTAGGAAGGGGGATAAATAATTCTAGTATAAGATTGAAATATCTTGAAATGTATTGATTTAAAAATTATTTTGTGTCTTTTAGGTAGAACTGGACGGAGAGTTCCTGGTAGAGCCTCTACGCATACTTGATAGAAGGGAGGTTAAACTCCGCAAAAGGGTGGTCGTTCAGGTGAAAGTGAAGTGGAAGCACTTTGGACCGAATGAAGCTACCTGGGAGGAAGAAAAGTTTATGCAGGAAGCTTACCCCGAACTCTTTCTAGAGAGGGGCTAAAACACCGAGGACGGTGTTACTTCTAGGGGGGGAAGCTGTGACACCCTCATTAAGAGACAACTAATTACAATTAGTTAAAAGACTGTTAGTTTAATTAGTCTTTTTAGTTTTATTTTGTTTATTTTTCTTTTGTTATTTTGGGACAAAGAAAACTTATTGGCAATGGCTCATAATTTTAAATATCTCATTTTATTATTTACTGAGGAATTAAAAGAAAATAAAGAAAGAGGAAACCCTTGCTAGACTGTCGGTGAAGTTTCTGGAATTGAAAGTGGTTGGGAATCAGTTGGGAGACAGTTACCTACCCTCTGGAATAAAAGGAACTCCAAAAGAGGGGTAGGGGTTCTGTGAAATTTCTAGCAAAAGGGTGAAGTATCTTCTAGAGCTGGGTGGTAGACTAGTTGAAATTACTTCTGCAACCCTGAGGGCAAGATTTTTCTGCTTGTAGACTGGATTTAGCAATCCTGAGGTCTCAGCAGAAAAGAATATCCACTGATTCCCGTGGCGCTGTCCAAGTCCTGGGGCTCGGGGGAAAGAGGCGGACGTTATTTCCCCTCTTAACGGTTGGGAGGACCACAGTCAAGATAAGGGTTTCATCTTTATTCAGATAAGTATTTGGAACCTGACAGTAATTGCAAGAGATAGTTTAACTGAAATTTATAGTTGTAATTAAATGTGAGTTACTGGTCAAGTATGAGATTCTACAGGTAAAAGCTATTTATGTAGATATCGAGCTTTGTTAGGAACAGAGATGACCATGGACAGTCATGGAATGGTTGAAAAATGTTAATTTATCTTTGTGATTTCTGGTAAAGAAGTATGGAGGAATTTCGAGTTAGATGTATATTTTAAGTTGATGATTTGTGGAAAAGAACACTGTAAGAGTCTGAGTTATCTAATTAATGTTTGGTTATGCTTGTCCATAGCATGCAAGAGTAGTAGTGTTGGAGTCTTGCGACTGCCCTACTGTGCAGGGATTGAATTTAATTAGTAGTAATCTTTGAAAGAAAAATCTACCTGTGAATGGAATCTTTAGGAGAAGAAACTCCCTGGATTTGTCTAAAACAAGAAAATAGAAATATTCTTTTTAGTAGTCGAATCATCTTGAAAGATAACTATAAACCCTAAAGTAGTCTCAGAAATTCTTTGGGTTTGTTCAATATAAAGGAAAGAAACATAGAAACAGGGTTTAAATCTTTGGAACGGTGGCCGCATCCTCAAATAATAAACTGGACTCCGCCATCGACATTAAAGAATTAAAATGTAATGCTATCATTCCTTCTATAAACTGTGCAAAAGAATAGCGAGAAGTTTTAATAGTCCGAAAACCCTCTACAAACTCCAAGACACAATAGAACCCTTACCGAGCATTATTTTCCTTAACAGGTAAGACAAGAAAGAAATTCATATGCGTAACTGTGCGTGCATAAAGAAACTTCGTTTTAAGAGCGAAACTGTGAAAAACATTTATATACTGAACCGGTGGTAACTGGAGAGAAATGACCAAAAACCCTTTAAGAATTTAGAACAGCGGTATCCATTGAATAACCATTCATAATAATCTAAGAGTTACAGTCCTTAGGTACAGAAACACCGAGCTCAAAAAAGAAATTATATATTGTTTACAGACTTGAGAGGATGCATTTTTCTCCGGAGAATGGCCAAAATTTGATAGGCTAAACCAACACAAGAACTGGTGAAATACCCAAAACTATTAACTCCGCTGGTGTAGAACATTCAGCCTTCTCACCTATTTTTCTATCTCCAGGAAAAAAAGAAGCCCTGAAGCTAGCCCCTGAAAACTAAACAAGATAATTTCTGCTCCGACCCGCTGCAGCGTAGTCAAGAAGTTTTGTAGAAGACTCCGGGTACTGCAAGATTCACTGCGAGGTGTTAGGAGCTGAGCAATTTAAGCTTTCAAGAAGTTAGAGCTAGGGTTTTCGAGAACACCCGGAATGCATAAAACACCAAAAAGAGACAACCTCTGTTAGAACTGAATGAGCAAGAAAATTTATAACAGAACTTCACAGGCGAGCCATAAACGGTTCATAATAAACAATATGTGAAATTACCTGTGAGGGAAAAGCTGTAAGGTCTTTCGCGTAGGGGCAGATACCTGCGCCAGTAAGAAAGACAGAGTATTTTAAGAAAAAGAGAAAACCCTTGTCGACGGGGAATCAAAACTTATATAGCATAAACATTAAAAAAAAAAAACATTAATACATTAAGCCTGGGAAGAAATGGAGTGACTTACCGGCGGAATGGGCATCGTTGCAGTTTAAACCAGAACTCGAATTTGTTAGAGGAGGAATCCATGTTCTCCGAAACTTCAACCCGTTCGGTGACAGAAAAACTCGAAGCCATAGAGCTGAAAACGCAAGCACCGATCAGAACCCTGCAACTAGTTCAGAGTCATACCATGCGCTTGAAAATTGTAATAGTCCTGAGCCCAGAAAAAGGGTTACCTTGCCCGGACTCTTCCGGAGGCATTCTCCCGCAGGCCAGAAGAAACCCTGGGGCAGAGCAAACAGAATTCCGGAGGCAATTTTCCGCAGGCCAGAAGAAACCCTGGAGCAGAGCGAACAGGTGGAATGGCACAAATGCCAACTGCAGGTTCGGGATTACCGCGGGAAGACTATTACGATACCCGAGATTCGCTGATTAGAAATCAATACACCTGTCAACAATTAATTAACACAGTACTGGCGATGCAGAGTTATCCAAGTCACCCGACTTTGCAGGAGGACGTGTTGCCAAGTGGCATATTCATGTGCGCATAGTCCGGGTAGTAAGGTTTGGAATGAATGTAAATATTACAATTATCCACGGAGACCTTAGTACTGGTACACCGCTATCATAACTCCAATTAAGTCGAGTAGGTGACAGCCTTATCAATGGTTATTGTTAAATCCCAGAAATCGAAGATGTGTCGGAAGTTTGGTTAGACTTTAAACTATTGTTTTACCATAGCATATTTACAGTTGTGAAACTATTGTTTTACCATAGCATAATTACATTTGTGAAATGTTGCGGAGAGTTAAATTTTTTTTTTATGTATGTGGAAATTGGAATATGTTTGTTACAAGTGGTATCAAAGCCTGGTTGCTACACTGGGATCTTAAGGGGTCTAATAACAGAATTCTTGTGATTAGTGCACTAAGGGGAGCAAGCGAAATGACAACACCATCACAACCTGAGGGGACTCAAATCCCCACCATTTTAAACCCGGAAATGTGGGTTCAGTTGACTCTAGAATAGCACCAAAAGACTAGCCGATTGCTTGAAGAACAACAGCAGCAAACTACATTCTTGCTAAACACAGTACAACAACTTCAGGAAGAAATGATAAGTGTTCGAAAGGATAATGAGAGGTTGCTTCAGGATCAAGAGAAGATCCTAAAGATTTTGTCAGATAGGCAGAATCAGGGGATGAAGCACCCCAGTGCTAAAAAATAAGAAACAACAGAGCAAGAGGACCAGCAGACTCAGAATAATGATGAGGACAGAACTGAAAGGAGTTTCTCATAGAAGAGTAAAAATAGAAACTATAATGAGGCAGAGTCGGGAAACTTGTCCAGTCAGCAGGACCTTAAAAGACAAAAAGTAGAGCTCCAAGGAGAATTTCACAAGATTGGGTTACACCGATATCGGCTATGAGTGCGTAAGAAGGAATAAGTCGGGTTAATAAATATAAACAAATATTTCCAGGTTTATGAGTACAGCAGTAACTTAAAGGTCAGGCTGGCTATATATCAATTACGGGAAAAAGCCACCCTATGGTGGGAGGAGGTGAAGAATGTGCGCATCATTGATGAACGCGACATAACCTGGGAACTGTTCCAGAAATATTTTAAAGATAAATATCTGACAGAGAGATTTTATAACGACAAAGCAAAGGAATTCCATGACCTTCGGCTGGGACAAATGACGATGGATGAATATGTGACAAAGTTCACTTCGCTGCTGCGATATGTACCTTATCTTCGAGAAGAGAAGGCCAAGGTACAAAGATTTTTAAGTAGTCTACCTGCTCATATGAGAGAGCGGATAGAGTTTGTTAACCCTCAGACTATGGATGAAGCTATCCGAAAAGCACGATTGTGTTATCAGCAAAATAAAATCAAGAATGATGTGGGAAAAGGCTGGAAGCCAAAGAAAGGGCAGAAAAGTAACTCTACTTTTAAGAACAGTAAAAACAGCAGTTTCAGGAATGCAGCACGAAACACAATCAGCAAGCAGTTCGGGAAAAACCACCAAAGAATCAAGTGGCCAGCTGAGGAGAAGCCCACAGAAGCGTCAAGTAAACCTGAGCTTGGATAGAATTCTAAACCTCCCTTACAGTGTTGGGGCTGTGGGGAAGCTCATTATTATAAGAACTGTCCCAGACGGAACAAAAGTGAAACTGTAGGAAATCTGCAGGAGGCTTCTACAGTAGGAGACGTGGCACGTAGTGTACATCGTATCAATGCAGCGCTAGAGGATCGGCAGGCTGATTTTCAGCCTACGATGATTGAACTTGAAGGTACATTACTAACTAAACCTGTTTCAATTCTGGTCGATCCTGGAGCAAGTTTGAGTTATATCAGTCCTAAGTTGGTAGAGTTATGTAAATTAAAAGAACAGAAATTTAAGAACTCATGGCTGGTACAGTTAGCCACTGGGGCGAAACGTAAGGTAACAGCAAAAATTCCTAACTATGTACTAGAAGTAGCAGAACAGCAGATAGAGGTAGATCTAAATATCTTACCATTGGGATCGTACGATGTATTATTGGGTATGGATTGGCTGGAAAAACATTGGACAGTGGTAGACTGTAAGGAGAAGACCATCACATTTAGAAAACAGGATGGTACGCGGAAAGTGGTTCAAGGGGTTAAAAATCCTGTACAAATACGACCAATAACAGCATCTCAGCTGGGTAAGTGTATTAGAAAAGGGTGCCAGTTGTATGCTATTCAAGTAGGATACACAGACTCTAAGGAAAAGGCCCCAATGCTAGTAGATATTCCTGTGGTGCAGGAATTTTTAGACGTATTTCCAGAAGAAATTCCTGGTCTACCACCCAAAAGGGATATTGATTTCACTATTGAGTTGCTGCCAGGTGCCTCACCAGTATCAAGAGCCCCGTACCGGATGAGCATGCCAGAGTTAACAGAATTAAAAATACAGTTACAAGAGTTGCTAAACAAGGGCTATATCCGTCCAAGTGTATCACCTTGGGGTGCACCAGTCCTTTTCGTTAAAAAGAAAGATGGGACAATGAGTATGTGTATGGACTACATGCAGCTCAATAAGCTAACTGTCAAGAACAAGTATCCTTTACCGAGAATTGACGATTTGTTTGACCAGGTGAGAGGGGCTAAGGTATTTTCCAAGATTGACCTATGATCCGGATATCATCAAGTTCGGATTAAAGATGAAGATATCTGCAAAACAGCCTTCCGCACCCGATACGGTCATTATGAATTTGTTGTGCTGCCCTTTGGGTTAACAAATGCACCCGCAAATTTTATGAGGTTAATGAATGGTGTGTTTCATCAATTTCTAGATAATTCTGTGCTCATCTTCATTGACGATATTCTTCTGTACTCTAAAGATGAAGCAGAGCATAAAGAGCATTTGCGTCTAGTGTTGGAAACGCTAAGGAAACATCAGCTCTATACTAAATTCAGCAAGTGCGATTTCTTTAAAACAGAAATCCAGTACTTGGGACACGTCATAACAGCTGAAGGGATAGATTTTGATCCCGAAAGATCAAAGCCATCATGGAGTGGCAGGTTCCTCGGAATGTGGCGGATATCAGATCATTCATGGGCCTAGCCGGGTATTACAGAAGATTCATAGAAGGGTTCTCCAAAATTTCCTTTCCCATTACATCTCTGCAAAGGAAGGGCAAGCTGTTTAGATGGACAAAAGAATGCGAAGACAGTTTCGAAAAACTAAAATAGCTTCTAACTACAGCGCCAGTACTAAAGGTAGCAGACCCGGAAAAAGACTACGAAGTCTGCATGGATGCTAGCAAAGAAGGAGTTGGAGCAGTATTAACTCAAGAAGGAAAAGTAGTAGCTTACGAGTCAATAAAGCTTAAGGATTATGAGCAGAAATATTCTGCTTATGATTTGGGGCTTATGGCAGTAGTCCACGCCCTCCGAGTGTGGAGGCATTATCTACTGGGCAAAAGATTTGTGCTAAAAACAGATCATAGCAGCCTGACCAGCTATTTTAAACAGGCAGATTTAAACTCTAGACAGGCGAGATGGAATGCATTTCTGAGTGAGTTCGATATGGATATTCAGCACGTTAAGGGAAAATAAAATAGAGTTGCTGACGTTTTAAGTCGAAAATTGCACAGTCTGTTTGCTCTATATTTTAACCAGTTGGAAAGCCAATTGATGAAGCAATTGAAGGAAGAGGCTCTGGGAGACCCAGAATATAAGTTTCTGTGGCAACAGATGAGGAATGACAAACAGCAGGATAAAGCAACAGAGTTTGGTGAGAGTGTAGAACAGGCTTTGACCTTTCGCGGAAAGATCTATGTGCCTAACCGCACTAATCTTAAAGAACTTATCCTAAATGAATTTCACCACAGCAATTATGTTGGACACCCTGGATATCAGAAGATGCTTACAGCGGTAAGGAAAGTTTATTTTTGGCCAGGAATGCGTAAAGACATTGCCACATACATAAGTAAGTGTTTAGAGTGTCAACAGTTAAAGCCAACATCAAGATCCTCGTCAGTTATTGCAGCCAATACCCATTCCTGAATGGAAGTGGGAAGTTATTTCATTAGACTTCATTACAGGGTTACCACGAACAAGAAAGCAGAATGATTCTATTATGGTAGTGGTAGACAGATTAAGTAAGTCTGCCCATTTTATACCTGTGCAATCTACCTTTAAGATGGTACAGATTGCAGATATATTTACGAAGGAGATCTTTAGGTTGCATGGAATACCTAAAACTGTGATCTCAGATCGAGACGTTAAGTTTACATCTGCCTTTTGGAAAACTTTATTTTCTGGATTGGGGACCCAGATAAAATTTAGTACTACTTATCATCCTCAAACAGATGGGCAGACAGAGCCTGTAAATCAGATCCTAGAAGACATGCTACGAATGTATGTAATGCAGCAACCCACAAAGTGGGAAGATTACTTGCACCTGGTAGAATTTGCATACCACAATGGGTATCAGGAGTCTCTGAAAATGAGTCGCTTTGAAGCTTTGTATGGTAGGCAGTGTCGCACACCTATAAATTGGAGCAGCCCCGAAACAAAACTGTTGTTGGGACCTGAAATGCTGGATGAGATGGAGACAGAGGTAAAGCGTGTAAGGCAGAATTTGAAGGCCGCGCAAGATAGGTAAAAATTTTACGCAGACCGGAAAAGATCCTACCAGGAATTTGTGGTAGGAGATCACGTATATGTACTCATTAAGCCAAAGAGAAGCACTATGAGATGGACCTCTTGTGCTAAGCTGGCTCCTCGGTACTGCGGCCCTTTCAAAATATTGGAAAGAATCGGACCAGTATCCTATAGATTGGCCTTACCCAGCCACATTCGAGTACATAATGTGTTTCATGTATCTTTACTAAAGCGATACATACACGATGAGAAACATGTAATTCATTAGCAGAATATTCAGGTAGGAGAAGGATAAAATAATTCTAGTATATAGATTGAATATCTTGAAATGTACTCATTTAGGATTATTTTGTGCCTTTCATGTAGAACCGGACGGAGAGTTCCTGGTAGAACCTCTACGCATACTTGATCGGAGGGAAATTGAGCTTCGCAAAAGAGTCGTCGTTCAGGTGAAAGTGCAGTGGAAGCACTTTGGACCTGACGAAGCTACCTGGGAGGAAGAAAATTTTATGCAGGAAGCTTACCCGAACTCTTCCTAGAGGGCTAAAACACCGAGGACTCGTGTTACTGAGGGGGGAAGCCGTGACACCATCATTAAGAGACAATTAATTACAATTGGTTAAAAGACTGTTAGTTTAATTAGTCTCTTTAGTTTTATTTTGTTTATTGTTTTTTCTTTGTTATTTTGGACAAAGAAAAATTATTGCAATTTCTCATAATTTTAAATATCTCATTTTATTATTTACCGGAAATTAAAAAGAAAAGAAAGAAAGAGGAAACCCTTTGACTCGTTGGTGAAAGTTTTCCAGGAATAGGAAGTGGTTGGGAAAACAGTTGGAAAACAGTTACCTATCCTCTGGAATAAAAGGAATTCTAGAAGAAGGGTAGGGGTTCTATGCATTTGCTAGCTAAGGGTGAAGTACTTCTTGAGCTGGTGAGAGACCAGTTGAATTTACTTCTGCAACCCTGAGGGCAAGTTTTTTCTGCTTGTAGACTGGATTTAGCAATCCTGAGGTCTCAGCAGAAAATAATATCCATTGATTCCCGTGGCGCTGTCCAAGTCCTGGGGCTCGGGGGAAAGAGGCGGACGTTATTGCCCCTCTTAACAGTTGGGAGGACCACAATCAAGATAAGGGTTTCATTTTTATTCAGATAAGTACTTGGAACCTGGTAATAATTGCAAGAGATAGTTTAACTGAAAAATTTATAGCTGTAATTAAATGTGAGTTACTGGTCGGGTATGAGTATTCTACAGATAAACGCTTTTTACGTAGATATCAAGCGTTGTTAGGAGCAGAGATGACCATGGTCAGTCATGGTATGGTTAAAAAAAAAAGAATGTTAAATTATCTTTGTGATCTCTGGTAGATGTATATTTTTTTGTTGAGGATTTCTGGAACAGAATGTCTGAGTTATCTGAGAATTGTCTACTTCTTGCCCATAGAATCTGAGTTAACCGAGTAATCTTGAAAGAAAAATCTATCTCTGATTGGACCTACAAGGAAGAACTTGAATTGTTTAAACAGAAAATAGAGAGATATTCTTTCGTAGTCAAACATCTTGAAAGATAAACTATAAACCCAAGAGTAGACAGAGAATTTCTTTTTGGTCTGCTTAACATATAAGAAAGAATATGGAGAGTCAGCCACCTTCAAGTATTAAACTGAACTACATCATCGACATCAAAGATTTAAACTATTCTTCCTTCTAATGAACCATGCAAAAGTTTAGTGAGGAGTTTTTTTTTTATCAGACCGAAAAACCCTGTACAAATTCCAAGATAGAAAAGAACCACACAAGAGAATTATTTTGCTTCACAGATAAAACGAGAAACCCTTTTGGTAGTTTGTAACAGAAGGTCCACCTGAATGATACCCATTCATAAATAGCCAGAAGTGTTGCAATTCAGATACATTACCAATAATGACTCCAGTTTCTAAAAGAATGTTACATCTGCCTACAATACGTACTCTGAGAGAATGTGAGCCCGATAAATGTACAGACCGAAGGCGAAACCCAACACAAGAACTGTGAAATACCCAAACTTTTAACCTAATCGTATAGAACATTCAGCTTCTACCTAGTTCGATTCAAGGAAAAATAAGCTAAGCCTGGAAAACTAAACAAGATAATCTCATTCCGACCAGTAGGCGGAAAAGTTAAAGCAGAAACAAGTTTCGCATAGCATTCCGGGGTACCTGCAAGTTTCGCCGGCGGGGTGTTAGAGCCGGAGCAAGTCTGAAACCCTTAAAGGAGATAGAGCTTAAGTTTCCGAGCACACCTGGAGTGCATAAAAACACCAGGAGAGAAAACCTCTGTTAGAAAACTGTATGCGAAAGCAAATTTATATTACAACCTCGCAGGCGAGTCATAAACAGTTCATAACAAATAATTTATGAATTACCTGTGAGGGAAAAGTAAGGTCTTTCGCGTGGGGGCAGATACCTGCTGCCAGTAGAAAAGACACAGCATTTCTTAAAGAATGAGAAAACCTTTGTCAACAGGAGATCGAAAACCTATATAGCAGAAACATAAGAAAAAGAGAAAAAGAAAAGACATTAATGCAATAAGCCTGGAAGAAATGGAGTGACCTACTGGCGGAATGGGCATCATTGCAGTTTAAACCAGGAATTGAACCTGTTAGAAAACAAATCCATGTTCTCCGAAACTTCAACCCGATCGGTGAAAGAAAATAAAACTCGAAGCCATAGAGCTGAAAACGCAAGCACTGTTAAAAACCCTGTAACTAGCTCAGAGTCATGCCTTGCGCTTGAAAATTTTCTATAGTTCAAAAAAAGGGTTACCGGGCCAGACTCTTCCAGAGGCATTCTTCTGCCGGTCAGATGGAACCCTGGGGTAGAGCAAAACAGAAATTCGGAGGCAATGTTTCCCCAGTCCAGAGAAACCCTGGAGCAGAGCGAACAGGTGGAATGGCGCAAATTCCAACAGCAGGCTTGAGATTACCGCGGGAAGGATAATACGATACCCGAGATTTGCTGATTGGAAATCAATACACCTGTCAACCATTATTAAACACAGTACTGGCATCGCAGAGTTATCCAATTCACCCGACTTGGCAGGAGGTCGCTTTGCCAAGTGGCTTATTCATGTGCGCATAGTCCGGAAAAAGGTTTGGAATGATTCAAAGTATTACAATTATCCGCAGAGACTTTAATATTAGTACACCACCATCCTAACTCCAATTAAGACGAGTAAGTGACAGTCTTATCAATGGTTATTGTTTAATCCAGAACCCGAAGTTGTAACGGAAGTTTGGTTAGACGTTATACCAATGTTTTCTTTTACCATAGCTTATTTGCAGTTGTGAAGACTAATATTTTTTTTCAAAGCATATCACAGTGGTTACTATTGTATGGTAATTACTGCGTAGAGTTAATTTTTTTTTATGCTTGTGAAAATCGGTCTATGTTTGTTACAATATATCTATATATCTCTATATATATATATATATATATATATATATATATATATATATATATATATAGATATAGATATAGATATAGATATAGATATGATATAGATATAGATATAGATATAGATATAGATATATATATATATATATATATATATATATATATATATATATATATTTATATTAAATGAATATTATTTTATATTTACGTTGATATTTAAATTAGATATGAATATATTATTTAGAGAATTTGTAAATATTTAAAGGTTTTTATTATTTATTTGTATAAGTTTTATTATGTTTAAATGCTTGTGTATTGGTTTTATTTTATATATATATATTGTTTTTATTAGTTGTATTTTTATAGTTAGAATTTCTTTGTAGAGCATTTCATTTTGGTATGGATTAATAAATAGAATATCTACTTTCATATGATGTGTGTGAATGTATTATTGAGAGTGATTTTATTTTTTCTATGTACTTCTCTATAATGTTTGTTCTTTCTGAATGTCTCATTTTGTATGCTTTTGAGTATAAGTATGAATGTATTCTCTATGTGTGTATGGATGTGTTCTTTGTTATATTTGTATGTGTGTGTCTTGTTTACTTGTATTCTTTGTATGTGTATGAATGTATTCTTCATATCTATGAAATTTTTGTTTACATTTGCATGTGTCTTGTTTAATTTTATTCTTTGTATGGGTATGAATCTGTTTTTTTTCTACATTAGTATGTGTCTGGTTTACTTGTATTATTTGTATGTGTATGAATTTATTCTTCATGTTTGTTTGAATCTGTTGTTTGCTACATTTGTATGTATCTTGTTTACTTGTATTCTTTGTATGTCTACCAGTGTATTATTCATGTGTGTATGAAATTCTTTGCTACATTTGTACTTGTCTTGTTTACATGTATTCTTTGTATGTGTATGAATGTATTCTTCATGTGTGTATGAAATTCTTTGCCACATTTGTATGTGTGTTGTTTACATGTACTCTTTGTATGTGTATGAATGTATTCTTCATGTGTGTATGAATCTATTATTAGCTATATTTCTCTATGTATTATTTAGTTGCAAATACATAAGTGTGATATAGTATCATTATCTCTATATATATAAATATATTATTTCCAATATTAACTCATAAATACATTAGTCCAAATATTTTTAAAAAATCTATTATCTTTTTTATTATTATTAATTTATAAATTTTTATTTTGTTTATTTATTTTTATTTTAATCAATTTTTTGTTTATTTATTTATTTTCTATCAAATTTTTAAATATTAATCATATTAATATATCACTTTAAAATGAAAAATAGTATAGATATTACAATAACATTAAAAATTACTTAATATTATCCCTCATTGTACCACTCAATTAATGATTGTCACTCTATAAAGTATAATGCAAACCATAAGACTCAAGGTTCAAAACCCTTAAAAGGGAAAAAGTAATAACATAATATTTATAATAGCATCAATATGTAATAACACATATAACTTAATTATTTAATATTAAAATAAATTCATTACAATAAATTTAATTGACTTTATTTAAAATTTTCATTAATTTTAATAATTTAAAAAAAAAAATCATAATACTATACTTAATAATATGTGGAAAAAATATTATTTCTGATTTTTTTTAATGTTAATCATTGTTTTCAAAATAATAAATAAAATAAGTACTTCCCAATGTTCATAACATACTAATTAATGTATAAAAAAATGTAATTGTTAACATGATAATATCTATATGCAATCTTCATCACATGTATAAAATAATGTTAATCCTAAAATTTATAATAAGTGTGATGTGTGTGAACATGTCATTTTGTGAGTCAATGTCTGTAATGTTTGTGTGCACCCTTTCTCTGTCAATTGTGTGCATGTCTGCATGTGAGTGATTGTGCCTCATTGTCAATGGATTGTGATGGTGGGAGTCAGTGGTTAATCCCATGCCAATGATGGACTGTTTTTGGGGTCATATAAGCTCTCACCTTCACGTGGTTGACCCTGTTAGTAGAGATTTTACATCTCCAAACCAAGAAGATCTTTCTATACAATAGTTTTAAATTTATTTAAAACATAACACTAAATTCAAAACTTTAAAATGATTTTTTAATAATATTTAAATGATATTTCCATTATTTTAAAAACCTATAAATATACCAACTTTATATATATATATATAGATATAGATATATATAACATTTCTTCAACTATATTAATTATAAACCTAACCTAATATAATTTAATTGTCAATTATTATTATGATTTATCATAAAAATATTTAGAAAATATATATATTATTATATTTATCATTCACATTTAATTATTAAATCATAACAATAAAATAAATGTTATTTATTTTATTAAAATAAAAAATATATAAAATGTAATTAAAAAAAATTAAAATTTCATTATTATGTATTTTATTAAACTTTAAAATACACAAAATTTAATTAAAAATTATTTAAAATTAATTTGTTAAATATTATTAAAAATTAAAAATAAAATAAATATATATTTGTGCTAAGACTTGCTCTGTGATTTATTATGGTAAAAATGTTGTAAATTCCAAATAAATAAATAAACTAAATTAAATTAAATTAATACATTAGTATAATGTAAACATTTTAACAAAGTCAAAATAAAATTAAAAATAGAAGTAAAAATAGTAAAATAAAAATAACTAATTATATTAAAAAATATGTGTTATTATATTGTTATTTATTTTATTAAAATTTAAAATATATAAAATTTAATTAAAAATAAAATAAAATTTAATTATTATTTATTTTATTAAAATTTAAAATATATAAAATTTAATTAAAAAATATTTTAAATTAATTTGTTAAATATTGTTTAAAAATAAAAATAAATAATTATTATTAGGTTTTATGATAAAAATATTTAGAAAATAAGTATATATTATTATATTTACCATTCACATTTAATTATTAAATAATATTAATACAAATAAATAAATTATATTGTTATTTATTTTATTAAAATATATAAAATGTAATTAAAAAAGTTAAAATCTAATTATGGTTTATTTTATTAAACTTTAAAATATATAAAATATAATTAAAAATTATTTCAAATTAATTTGTTAAATATTATTTAAAAAAAAATGAAATAAATATATATTTGTGCTAAGTCTTTTTCTCTAGTTTATTATGGTGGAAATGTTGTAAGGTTCAAATAAATAAATAAAATGAAAACATTGGTGCAACGTAAACATTTTAACCAAGTCAAAATAAAAAATGGAAGTAAAATTAGAAAAATAAAAATAAACTAATACTAAAAATAAAAATATTCATGTGGAACATAGTCTATTTAAAATGTGAAATTAAGATAGCCTAGTCTATTTAAAATGTGAAATTAAACTAGCCTATATCAACTACACAGTATTAAAATATCAAAAGAGAGATTAAATCTCTTTTCATTCTTAAAAAATGTTTCTATTTGAAGAAATTTGATCAATATTGATGATATCTTGTGTTAAAATGAAGTCTATAGTGCTTATATTAGTATCCTACTTTTTCATTTTTTCATATGTTTTACAATTATAAAATAAACAAATATAATGTCAACAAATTTTTAAAATATATATTTAATAAAATATATATACATATACCATTCATGATGGCCTAGTCTATATATTCGATGAAAAACAAAGTCTATATATTGAAGGAGAAAGAAAAATAGTAATATATTATTATATTTATAAGAAACTTTTAATTATTAAAACATAATCATAATAACTTATAATAAATTTTTAAAACATTGAATATTTATTTTACTAAAGTTTAAAATATAATTAAACCAACATTTAAAGTTATATCATTAAATATAAAAAAAGAATCATTTCAATAAATATTTAAAAATATATATATATATTTATTTAAGCAAAGTTTAAAATATAATTAAACACCATTTTAAAATTATATCATTAAATATTAAAAAGAATCATTTCAAAAAATGTTTAAAAAATAATTAAATCATAATAATCATATATTATTTTATTTAAAGCACAATATTATAAAACATAACTTTAACATTTAAACATTTTAGAATACAATATTTTAATAATGCATTAATAATATTTTATAAAATTTTAATAAAATAATTAATAAAATATTTATTTTATTAAATTTTAAAATATTTAAAAGTACATGGTTGGCATTTGGCATAAGTGCATCTCTTTTTTTTTGTAAGTAAGCTGATATATTAGATCACAATAGTATGCAAAAAGTTACAAAAAGGGTTTCCATTACCCGAAGGTAGGAAAGTAGGCTAGCCCAAACAACCCAAAGGCACAAACAAAAAATGTGGTTAGGAGATAGACATATAGACATAACAGAAGCTGACAGCTCCGCCAAACAAAACTAACTTGCCATAAGACTGTAAAGTAAGAACTGTCCCTCCACGCAGGGATGCCATCAGATAGCAACTTAAAACTGATAAAGAAATAACAAGTAAATAGGGAAGTACACAGACTAGTAGAAGGAAACAATCTGGTAGGAGACGAAAGGTCCATTTAAACTTTACCTAGTCCCTCAGACACACTTGGCCCCGCTGCACTAGGACCCGCCGCACTTGGACTCACCGCATTCTGACTCGCTGCACTAGGACCCGCTTCATCTTCACTCTGAGGCACATTCCGAGGATGGTGGCGGTGGATAATGGTGGTCTTGGAGTTGTCAGTCAAGATTTCTATCAAAATATTTAAAACATAACGTACGTACAACTCAAAGAGCTGAATGAAACCTTCAAGGCGGTTGGTGAGCATCTTCATCTCCTCATTGAGCGAATTGAAGGAGACTTCCAGCTTGTCCAAATGGGCTGAATTCTTCACTAAGGCCAGAGAGTGAGCATGGAAGGCCTCTTTTACCGTCACACCTTGACTGTTGAGGGCTTACTGCTGAGGGCTTTGAAAAGAAGAGTTTTCATATGCCACTCCATTTCCTATGTTCTTAGAAATTGTGTGGCATGTGTGGTCAGGGTACCAGGATCTTTGATCCAGTCCATCTCCTCCTCGATTTCCTTATTGTTTAAACTAGTTCTGGCATGGCTGGCATCCTTTTCAAGATCATGGATAATAGTTTTGCCTTTGTCAGGGATCGATTGCTCAAAGCTGTCCCAAGCCCACTTGACATTCTTTGCAGCCTTTGAGCTATGAGGCACTCGCTCAAACATGGCGCAAAACACCAAACTAGAGGAAAAGAGAGTGAAACTACTAACACAAACTGCACAGCAGAGCCTAAAACCAAAGTTGAACCGTGAACTGTGCTGAGGGAACCTATTAGGAATAGAATTAATATATAGAGGAGAGGCCCAGAGCGCGATATAATGGCAAGGGGAAGCCGCCCCGTCCCGCCAGCTGCCATCCTAGATTCCCCTAAGGTGAGCTCCGATCGGCCAATTATGAGAGCGCATTCCAAATAGGAAACCAAGAACAAACCTCAAGAGGCAAGGCCACGTGTCTGATCTTCCGTTACACTTATTCTGATTCTTGAAATTGCTCTGATAATTACATCTTTTCCAAAGCTTGACAAGGTACAAATTCCTAAGCTGCCAACTCCGAATAACAAGGAACATTGAAATGCTGATCTGTAGAACCCACATGAATCATTGATGATCAGTACTCTGAAGGTTATTCACCATCCTAGATGTACCTGAAAGGTCTTGTCTCCAAATAAGCGTGCATTCATCACAGAGTGCAAGATAGGTAACATCATGCCAACAAGTGTCGATGATGTCATCTGGGTGGTTGACCGCATGGTTAGCCAAGGCGTCCGCCAAAGCGCTATCATTTCGCCGGATAGCCTGAAGGATGATACCTTTGAGAATAGTGAGATTTTTGGCTATGAGACTATTAACCATGGCTAATAGCCAATGTTTGGAAACCCTCTTCGGCCGAGTGCCATAAAGAATCTTCCTGGCCGCAGAGATAGCCAGAAGGGAATAACCTTCCACCACTACTGCTCCATTTCCCGTATGAATAAGGTTCTGTACACCCTGTTCCAAGGTAGCAAACTTCGCTTCATTGTTTGTGGCTTCTCCCAGGGACAAGCTGAAAATGTGGAGAATTTTTCCTTTATCATTGCAAATGACACCACCATATCCAGCTGAGCCAGGATTGCCCCTGGAGGCTCCATTGAAATTCAGATTGAGAAAACCTGGAATAGGATGCTTCTAGGGCTACTGAGATGGAGGAGGTTGAGGCTACTATGCAGGGGAATTGAGGTTCATGGCCACCCCAACCCAAACATTAGTAAGATACGCTTGTCATCTTCTGAAATTTTCTCTATCTAAGAAGCTTTGTTGTGGGTTAGAACTATTTCTTTCATATTTTTCATAATGGTTAATTTTTTCATATTCATTCCTGGTCTCCTGCTGGAAGATTCGCCTGTTTCGTTCTTTCCAAGTAGACAAAACAATGAACCCAGGGCTTAGTTTCCAGAGGTTGTTGACAGTTTCGCATTTAGAAAAATTTGACCTCCAATTGACTACTGTATTCTGAATGGAAGCCCTATCTCTATCTGTATGCCTAAAGATGTCGTGCATCCACAACCAAAGATTATTCATCCACTAGCAAGTGTTGAGGAGATGGTTCATGGACTCCTCTATGATCAAATATAGTGGACAACGGGAGGGTCCATAGAACCCCTTTTTGTGGAGGTTCTCCCAAGTTAGGGTTTTTTGTTGTAAAAGTGTCCATAAGAAGGTTTTAATTTTTGGCCACAAAACTGCATCCCAAACATTCTGATGCCCTTCCATCTTCTCTTCTAGATGACGTCGTTCGATGTAGAGCTTAGCTTCCTTTAGGTTATAAGTTCCTCCCTCCAATTTTCCCCACTTCAGCTGGTCATCCTCCGGAGAATGCCGAATGTAATTAAAAAAAAATTAAAATGTCATTATTATGTATTTTATTAAACTTTAAAATACACAAAATTTAATTAAAAATTATTAAAAATTAATTTGTTAAATATTATTAAAAATTAAAAATAAAATAAATATATATTTGTGCTACGACTTGCTCTCTAATTTATTATGATAAAAATGTTGTAAAGTCCAAATAAATAAATAAACTAAATTAAACTAAATTAAGACATTAGTATAATGTAAACATTTTAACAAAGTCAAAATAAAATTAAAAATAGAAGTAAAAATAGCAAAATAAAAATAACTAATTATATTAAAAAATATATGTTATTATATTTATCATTCACACTTAATTATTAAGTGATAATAATATAAATAAATAAATTATCTTGTTATTTATTTTATTAAAATTTAAAATACATAAAATGTAATTAAAAATAAAATAAAATTTAATTATTATTTATTTTATTAAAATTTAAAATATGTAAAATTTAATTAAAAATTATTTTAAATTAATTTGTTAAATATTATTTAAAAATAAAAATAAATAATTGTTATTACGTTTTATGATAAAAATATTTAGAAAATAAGTATATATTATTATATTTACCATTCACATTTAATTATTAATCATAATAAGACAAATAAATAAATTATATTGTTATTTATTTTATTAAAATATATAAAATGTAATTAAAAAATGTTAAAATTTAATTATGGTTTATTTTATTAAACTTTAAAATATATAAAATATAATTAAAAATTATTTCAAATTAATTTGTTAAATATTATTTTAAAAAAATGAAATAAATATATATTTTTGTTAAGTCTTTTTCGAAAACATTAGTGCAACGTAAACATTTTAACCAAGTCAAAATAAAAAATGGAAGTAAAAATAGAAAAATAAAAATAAACTAATACTAAAAATAAAATTATTCATCTAGAACATAGTCTATTTAAAATGTGAAATTAAGTTAGTCTAGTCTATTTAAAATGTGAAATTAAACTAGCCTATATCAACTACACAGTATTAAAATATCAAAAGAAAGATTAAATCTCTTTTCATTCTTTAAAAATGTTTCTATTTGAAGAAATTTGATCAATATTGATAATATCCTCTGTTAAAATGAAGTCTATATTGCTTATATTAGTATCCTACTTTTTCATTTTATCATATGTTTTACAATTATAAAATAAACAAATATAATGTCAACAAATTTTTAAAATATATATTTAATAAAATATATATACATATACCATTCATGATGGCTTAGTCTATATATTCGATAAAAAACAAAGTCTATATATTGAAGGAAAAAAAAAATAGTAATATATTATTATATTTATAAAAAACTTTTAATTATTAAAACATAATCATAATAACTTATAATAAATTTTAAAAGCATTGAACATTTATTTTACTAAAGTTTAAAATATAATTAAACCAACATTTAAAGTTATATCATTAAATATAAAAAAATAATCATATATATATATATATATATATATATATATATATATATTTAAGCAAAGTTTAAAATATAATTAAACACCATTTTAAAATTATATCATTAAATATTAAAAAGAATCATTTCAAAAAATGTTTAAAAAATAATTAAATCATAATAATCATATATTATTTTATTTAAAGCACAATATTGAGAAACATAACTTTAACATTGAAATATTTTAAAATACAATATTTTAATAACGCATTAATAATATTTTTTAAAATTTTAATAAAATAATTAATAAAATATTTATTTTATTAAATTTTAAAATATTTAAAAGTACATGGTTGGCATTTGACATAAGTGTATCTCTTTCTTTTGTAAGTAAGTTGATATATTAGATCACAATAGTATACAAAATGTTACAAAAAGGGTTGCCATTACGCGAAGGTAGGAAAGCAGGCCAGCCCAAACAACTCGAAGGCACAGACACAAAAACTATGTTCAGGAGATAGAAAGATAGACATAACAGATGCTGACAGCTATGCCAAACAAAACTAACTTTCCATAAGACTGTAAAGTAAGAACTGGCCCTCCACATAGGAATGCCATCAGATAGCAACTTAAAACTGATAAAGAAATAACAAGTAAATAGGGAAGTACATAGACTAGCATAAGGAAACAATCTAGTAGGAGACGAAAGGTCCATTTAAACTTTACTTAGTCCTTCAAAAGCACTTGGCCCTGCTGCACTAGGACCTGCCACACTTGGACTCGCCGCATTCTGACCCGCTGCACTAGGACCCGCTTCATCTTCACTCTGAGGCACATTTCGAGGACGGTGGTGGTGGATAATGGTGGTCTTGGAGTTGTCAGTCAGGATTTCTATAGAAACATTTAAAACATAACGCAGGTACAACTCAAAGAGTCAAATGAAACCTTCAAGACAGCTGGTGAGCATCTTCATCTCCTCATTGAGCGAATTGGAGACTTCCAGCTTGTCCAGATGGGCTGAATTCTTCACTGAGGCCAGAGAGTGAGCATGGAAGGCCTCTTTTACTGTCGCGCCTTGACTGTTGAGGGCTTTGGCAAGCAGAGTTTTCATATGCCATGCCATTTCCTGTGTTCTCAGAAATTGTGTGGCATGTGTGGTCGGGGTACCAAGATCTTTGATCCATTCCATCTCCTCCTCGATGTCCTTACTGTTTAGACTAGTTCTGGCATGACTGGCCTCCTTTTCGAGATCATGGATAATAGTTTTTCCTTTGTCGAGGATCGATTGCTCAAAGCTGTCCCGAGCCCACTTGACATTGTTTGCAGCCTTTGAGCTACGAAGCACTCACTCAGACATGGCGGAAAACACCAAACTAGAGGAAAAGAGAGTGAAAATAGTAACATAAACTACGCAGTAGAGCCTAAAACCAAAGTTGAACCGCGAACTATGCTAAGGGAACCTGTTAGGAATAGAATTAATATATAGAGGAGAGGCCTAGAGCACGATATACTGGCAAGAGGAAGCCGCCCCGTCCCACCAGCCGCCATCCTGGATTCCCCTAAGGTTAGCTCCGATCGACCAATTATGATAGCGCATGCCAAACAGGAAAGCAAGAACAAACCTCAAGAGCTAGGGCCACGTGTCCGATCTTCCCTTGCACTTATTCTGATTCTCAAAATTGCTCTAATAATTCCATCTTTTCCGAAGCTTGATAAGGTACAAATGCCTGAGCTTCCAACTTCGAATAACAAAGAACATTTAAATGTTGATCTGTAGAACCCACATGAATCATTGATGATCAGTACTCTAAAAGTTATTCACCATCCTAGATGTACCTGAAAGGTCTTGTCTCCAAATAAGCACGCATTCATCATGGAGCGCAAGATAGGTAACATCGTGCCAACAAGTGTCGATGATGTCATGCGGGTGGTTGACCACATGGTTAGCGAGGGTGTCCGCCAAAGTGCTATCATTTCTCCAGATATCCTGAAGGATGATACCTTTGAGAATAGTGAGATATTTGGCTATGAGACATGTAACCATGGCTAATAGCCAATGTTTGGAAACCCTCTCCGGGCGAGTGCCATTTTTAATCTTCCTAGCCGCAGAGATAGCCAGAAGGGAATCACCCTCCACCACTACTGCTCCATTTCCCGTATGAATAAGGTTCTGTAGGCCCTGTTCCAAGGCATCAAACTTCACTTGATTGTTTGTGGCTTCTACCACGGACAAGCTGAAAATGTGGAGAATTCTACCTTTATCATTGCGAATGACACCACCATATCTAGCTGAGCCAGGGTTGCCCTCGGAGGCTCCATTGAAATTCAGATTGAGAAAACCCAGAATAGGATGCTTCGAAGGCTACTGAGATGGAGGAGGTTGAGGCCGCTACGTAGGGGAATTGAGGTTCATGGCCACCCCCAACCCAAACATTAGTAAGATATGGTTGTCATCTTCTGAAATTTTCTCTGTCTAAGAAGCTTTGTTGTGGGTTAGAACTATTTCTTTCATATTCTGCATAATGGTTAATTTTGTCATCTTCATTCCTGGTCTCCTGCTAAAAGATCCGCATGTTTCGTTCTTTCCAAGTATACCAAACAATGAACCCAGGGCTTAGTTTCTAGAGGTTGTTGACAGTGTCGCATTTAGAAAAAATTGACCTCCAATTGACTATTGTATTCTGAATGGAAGCCCTATATCTGTCTATATGCCTAAAGATGTCCTGCATCCACAACCAAAGACTATTCATCCACCAGCAAGTGTTGAGGAGATGGTTCATGGAATCCTCTGTGCTCAAATAGAGTGGACAATGGGAGGGTCCATAGAAGCCCTTTTTGCGGAGGTTCTCCCAAGTTAGGGTTTTTCGTTGTAAAAGTGTCCATAAGAAGGTTTTAATTTTTGGCCACAAAATTGCATCCGAAACATTCTGATGCCCTTACATATTCTCTTCCAGATGACGTTGTTCGATGTATATCTTAGCTTCCTTTAGGTTATAAGTTCCTCCCTCCAATTTTCCCCACCTCAGCTGGTCATCCTCCAGAGAATGCCAGATTTTGCGAGAATCCAACGAGGAAAACAAGGAGAGAGAAAGGTTGGCCATATCATCCGAATCAAAGGGTATATTGAGGTTCCATTGTCTCCAATGAGGGTTCTCCATGTTCTCCGCCTAGTACTGAAAAACTTGGAAATTTTCTTGTTCCTGGTTTTTTCTTTCAAGGGAGAGATATTCAAGGCACTCCATCTTAGGCAATTGTTGCCAAGAATCCTCCCAGAAAAGGGCCATTTTTCCATTTCGAATTTCCCAAAATAAGTGATTGGAGATAATATTTCTATTATCTTTTGCGAGGTTCTAGATGGGGGAGCCAGCTTGAATATGTGTCATTCTGATGAGTTCTTGCTGATTCCAATCCTCAACATACTTAGCTTTCAACATTCCATCCCAGGGAAAAGTAGGATATTTGATCCACCTCCACCAAAGCTTTTCCCCCTTGGATTTATTCATAGTTTCTGGGCTGCTAAGCCCAAGACCCCCTAGGATTTTGGGTTTACAAAGTTTCTCCCAAGCCACAAGAGCCCACTTCTATTTGACCGCTCCACCCGACCAAATGAAGGTCTGACGAATATTTCTGATCTTTTGAAGAAATCCTTTGCGCGCTGGCAGGATGGAGACCATGAACTAAGGAATAGCCTGAAGAACAACCTTGGTCACAGTTAGGCAACTAGTGAAGTTAAGGACTCCGCTAGTCCAGCTATTACAATGGGCTTCGAGCTTTGAGAGCAGCTTCTCCCAGTGGAGCTTTTGCCAAGGCTTATCAATGAGAGGGATGCCAAGGTATTTGGAGGGAAGGCATCTTCTACTGAACCCCAGAATTGTCGTGAGATGCCTTTGGATTGCCAGAGGAGTGTTGAAAAAGAAAATGGAAGATTTATCAAGATTTAGGTCCATACCTAAAGCTAAACAGAACATATCCACAATGGCTTTGAACCCCTGAGCTTCCTTGACCGTGGAGGTACCATGAAGCATGGTATCATCCACAAAATTTTGATGAGTGATGGGAGGGCAGTTTGATAGGGGTTGGAGACCCTTTATGGAGTTGCTGGCCTGAGTTGTTTTGATTATTCTACTCAGGCTTTCTGTGACAATGAAAAATAGAAAATGGGAGATGGGATCTCCTTGGTGGATACCATGGGAGGGGGTGAAGGGGAAAGAAGGTGCACCATTAACCAGGATGGAATAGCTAGGGGTTTCGACCATGGCTAAAATCCACTTGATCCACCTTTGATAGAAACCAAAATAAGCTATAATATCCTCAATAAAATCCCAACTGACCTTATCATAGGCCTTGGAAAGATCCAGCTGAATGATCATTCCAACTTTTTTCTGTGCTTAAAGAGTATGAACCATCTCCTGAGCAAGTAAAACATTTTCTAGGATCTACCTTCCTTCAACATAGCTAGATTGCTCCTCAAATATGATGCAGGGGAGAATGGGTTTTAATCTATTGTCCATGACTTTAGAGATTATCTTGTAGAGCACATTACATAAAGCAATGGGTCAGAAATTAGAAGGGGTGTTGTTCGTTTCCTCCTTCAGAATCAAGGCAATAAAATTGGATTTAAGGGACCTGAGGATGGAGTTTGACTTGCGCAAGTCTTCCACCACCCCTCAAACTTCGAACTGAACGATATCCCAACAAGCTTTAAAAAAATCTATAGTGAAGCCATCCGACCCAGGTGCCTTGCCATTACGCATTTCTTTCACTACCTCTTCCACTTCCTCCAATGTAACTGGGAAGTTTAGGGATTTATTTTGATGTTATGTAATGAGCTGGGGAATAGAGTTCAAGACCTCCCTTCTAGCCTTAGTTCTATCAATCTCAGGTTCAGTAGAAATATGGCTGACATGGTCGACGAGGAGAGAAGAAATGTCCTAATGAGAGCTAAGGGGGTTGCCTAGCTCATCTATTAGACTGGTGATTTTGTTAGCACATCTGTAGTCCACTCCTGAGCGATGGAAAAAATGAGTATTATTTTCCCCCACCTTGAGCCACTAGATACGAGATTTCTGCTTCCATAAGATTTCCTCTTGTTGACATCTCTCATTCCACTTTAGCATGAGGATCTGTTCCTGGCTGATAGTATCTTGGTTGATGTTTCCAGTGAGCCAGTCGGTATGGATCTAAGCCAATTGGTCCTCTAAGGATTTTTTTATCTTAGAAGATATCGCCAAAGACCTCTTGGTTCTAGGATCTGAGATGAGCCTTGATGTGCCTTAACTAAGCCTACAACCTGTACATTCTGGTGCCTTGGGTTCCCAGCGATTCCTGCCACCAATATTTGATGTTATTTAAGAATTCAAGATGGCCTAACCAAAATATTTCAAATCTGAGAGGCCTGTTCTTTGGAGTCCCAAGGATGGCTGCATCCAGAGTAATAGGCCAATGGTTTGACCCTCCACAAGGAATGATATCCGACTCAACAGTGACCCCCTCCATTAGGATGGAATCCACAATGAGAAAATGATCTAGTCTGGAGGAAATCTGTCTGTCCCCTCCCCGCTTGTTATTCCAGGTGAACATACCATTCTTGGGTAGGATATCCACTAAGTTGGCTTCTTGGATGAAATTGTTGAAGGCTTCAGCATCCCTGTTTAAAGTCCTGATACCACCCTTCTTTTCTGCCAACGTTGTAATCATGTTGAAATCTCCACCATAAATGGCTTTAGCAGTTGGATGTCTTTGATGCAATTCTGAGAGACTGTTTAATAGAGTCATTTTGTCCTCTAATTTCTGGGGACTGTAGACATTTGTGCAAACAAAGGTGTTGGCTTCCCTGATAATTTGCACCTCCAAGGAGATTTAAGATCTAGTAGCCTTAGCACTGATAAGATGTATGGAATGAGGATTCCAAAAGGTGGCCAGACCACCCATCAATCCATGACCTTCTACTTCTGTGTAATTCATTCTTTTGCCAATGTTTTTGCAGATTCCTTTGATCTTCAGAATCGAACATTTGGTTTCATGTAAGAAAATCATATCTAGGTTTTCATTTTTAATATTATTTCTCAGTAGTCTTTGCTTCCGTTGGCTATTAAGCCCTCTTGCATTCCATGAGAGAATTTTCATGATTAACAAATTTAGGAGGTGAACGTGAAAGCCTCAAGGGTTTTCATCTTACCCGAGTTGAGGAGAAGCTGACCAAGCTCAAAATGTGCTTCCTTATTCGTTCTACGTCCTCTTTTCTTTTTGTGTTTGACACTGTTGTTGGTGAGGTGCAAACCTTGAGAACTGACTCCAAGACTCTTGGTGGCTCCATGACTCCCCTTTAGTCCTTGTAGTTACGTATCTTGTCTTGATAAGAGTAAGTAGTTTATCCTATCTATTTCCTCCTCAGGGACATGTTCCATTCCTTTCTTCTTCCATTGTTCCACCATGGAGTTGAGATCTATATCTTCCTTCTTGAGGATTTCAATAAGCTCCATATCCTCTTTTCCCAACTCACTGGATATCATTTCTACATCTCCTTCTAGGTCCGTTATTTGATTGGTTCCTAGTGCGCTCTCCTTGGTAAACTCTGTTTGGAGAGCTATGTCAACCTGTGCAGGAATGTTCAGGGCCTGTTGCTGATGGTCTTGTGTTTGCAGGGTATCAGAAACAATGGAACCATCTACCAAGATATCAAATGTGTTGCCCGTGGCTCGAAAGGAGGCTCCTGCTTTCGGGTGGGCTCTCGTATTGGCTCTCTGTCTGCCATTTGGACAAGTGAAACTATCTTGATTCTTCATTGATGACTCTTTGGGTTTCTCAGCCATTTCGTTCATAGGGAATTTCCTAAACAGGTGACCGTGTTCATGGCACTTCCGACAGCGGAAGGGGATTTCTTCATAATCTATGGCTTGAAAAAACATCTCATCCCTGAATTCTAACCATAACCCATCATGTAAAGCACTAGAGACATCCATTTCAACACAGATACGGGCATAAGATGTATACCTTTTTTTCAAAGTGGCCTCGGAGGCTTGGATGAAGGTCCCAATGTGTTGCCAATCTATTCCAAGGCCGCAGGTCACCAATAGTCAATAGGAAGAGAGAAAAAACGAATCCAAACTGGAACATGCGTGAAATTTTCCTGTTCTGGAGCAAAGTTTAGCTTCCATGGTCTCATATAGAGGCCCGCCAAACATTAAAATTAAGGGCCACCATCAAAGATGTGGTCTCCGTCCTTGAGGTTTGCAAAGACGACCACGAAAAAACCCTTTGCTCCTAGGTGTAGCTTTACATCTCCCTTTGGCTTCCACTGTTGATGGATCCAAAGGCATAATTCTTTCTCTGTGGGCTAGAACCCCATAAATTTACAAATGACAGCATGGATAGAAATGTGTTCATGGTAATCCTCTAGCTCTGGGTCAGAGATGATAACCTTTATACTTTCTTTGGCTTTGGGCTTGCAATGCCCCACGTTCTCCAGCTTCTGGTCATTAGTGTTTGAACCACCCAACGTCGCCTCATGGTGGGCCTATGCCTCGGTTACCTCAGAACCTTTGTCTTTTCTCTCTGTTTCTAGAGTTTTTCTATCGAGAATGGAGTCCCTTTTGTCTTTTCCTTCCAGAATATTGATGCTATTTTTCTGTTTCTGCTGTTGGGTTTCCTTTGTATACCCTCCTGCCTTCTTTTTTCCTTTTAACTACTCTTTCTCCAAATTGGAAGAACCAGAGATCTACACCCCTTCTAGAGGACCTTTTCCTTTTTCCATCATTACCTGTTTAAAATATGGGGCCCCGTGGACCCCTGCTTGGCACATCTGCTGGGCTAGGGCCAACCCCCACCGACGAAAACCTGTAATCAAGGCCCTGCCCTCCTCCATATTTTTGAAGAAAAACTAGCCTCTTGCAGAAGCATTCGAACCCTAGCACCCAAGACGAGCAAAAGGGTTTTTTACACAGTCAAGCGGGCATGTAAGTAAGTGTATCTCATTTTCATTTATCTCTTGAAATGTAAACCAAAAATTATACTTATGAGTAATCTAAAAATTCTAAAAAAAAAATTACTTTTCTTAAAATACTATCAGTGTGCAAGTATATAAAAAATGATATGTTCTCTATTTCTTAATGGTTAATCAAAACACTTAGAAATTAAAGTGGAGGAATAATTCATCATGGTTTAGTGTAACATTTTGAAGCTTTGTAGATTTTAATTTGGTAGGTTAGTATTAGTGAATGTACAACACAAATAGTGTAGATATCGTAGTATTTTGTTCAAAATCTTAAGGCTAGAATATATGGTTATTAATACATACTCCATTTCCACCATATCAACTAGTTTCAACTTCCTTATGCAAATCATGTATTTAAACTTAGCTTTAACTTAAGGTCATTTAATGCAATAATTATTCTCAATTCTCATTAATATATAACATTTTAAAAAAATATTCTAGATATTTTTATCTTTCTAAACTTTGTTAAATTATCTTAATTTGTTATCTTAATTCTAATAAACTTTAACGAAGGTGAATTTGGGAAAGAAGTCCAAAATGTCAATGAGGCATGAAAAGAAGGGAAATGAGCAATCATTAGGAATATAAAAACTATTATTAGAGTTAGAGTCCCAAACACAAATAATAAATAAATACTAGCATCAATCTTGTTCCTCTTCTGGAATTATACCGAGAGTGATATTAATCTCATTCTTTTAATTTAAAATGTTTATCAATACTCTTCCCCTATTCATCCATGAAAAAAATCCCCTGTTCATTGATATGTTGGACATTGGTTAGTTGTCAAGAGGAAGTCATAACAGGTTATGAGATGAACCCTTCACTCCTGCGCAGTTTCAAAACACAACACAACAGATATGCAATAGTGGGAAATCAGAATGTCATGATGATGAGATAAAACAATCATACGCCATGTCCTACAACCAATTTCACATGGAAACTCTTAGATAATCAAAGATTATTTTTCCTATCAATTATTAACTACGTAGTTTTGTTTAATTATATCACAAGGTGTTTTAGATTTCAGCGTTTATTTATTTTGTTGAAGTTTCCAATGTAACACAAAGGTTCTTTTTGCTCTCTATTATTAATCACGTAGTTTTATTAATTATAATTATATCACAAGGTGTTTTCGCTTTTACCGCTTTTTCTAAGATTCCAATGTAACATTTAATTTTAGTGAGAGAAATATATTTTCCAGTGATCTATTTAGAATTTCTAAAATAAACATGCATTTTGTTACTTTATATTTTATTATGACTAGTTACTCATTATTTTGTTTTATATTTTAATTTAAAAAATATATATAACTTTTAAGAGTTGTCAATTGTATTTACTCAAACCAATTTTATTAATAAAGGTATGTAAATGTTGTATTGAAATTAAAAATTTATCAATATGCGTGTTTTTTATCTATTTTTAATATGTAATGGTCAAATTTATATAAAATTTGTAAATTATATGATATTAATATTATAGTAATATTTTTTTCATATTATTTCTCGGTCAAATTTATATAAAATTTACAAATTATATGATATTAATATTATATTAATATTTTTTTCTTATTATTTCTCGTGCATTATGGGTTTATATAATATTCTTTATGAATTTTGTATTTAATTATGTTACAAGTTGTTAGGAAGCATTTCTATATCATGTTATATACTAGCAATATCATTTCAATGTTGTATGTTGCAGAAAATTTATCAATATTGAAGTTACTTGTGGCCAAAGACATTATCTACTTGTATTGTTTTGTAATTTTGTAATTATAAAACGTTATCTATATTTTTTGTTTAGATGGGCCTATCAAAAAATGTACATGAACACAAACTATCATTAATAAAAGGAATAGGCTCTTTCTTTCTTTTTGGAGGGGAATTCAACCTCTCCAAAAAGCTTTTAGGAAGGTTAAATTGTAACCCTCCTTTGAGTTGTGTTCCCTGTGTTCATGGTTTTCACCATCTTTAGTTTATAGTAACTCCAATATGCAAAAACTAAAATATCTCATTTTATTATAATAATAATTTAGAAACATGTTTTAAACATCTTGCCAATATACACATAAATGGAAAAATCACTTTTATTCACATAAATCACTTAACATTTTTTCAATGTTTTAAACCTCTTACTCACATACACACAAATTGTAAAATCTCTTATTCACATAATTCACTTAACATTTTTACAATGTTTTAAGCATCTTCCCGATATGAATAAATGTCAAAATGACTCTTATTCACATATATTATATAACAATTATAACCTAACTTTTTTTTTTTTTTAAAATTTTTTTTTTTGGATTTTTTTATTTTGGATTTTTTTTTTATTTAATTACATATTTTATTATAAATATGTTATTGGGATATTTATTTTTTATTTTTTATTTTTTTCTTATATTAAATAAATATTATTTTATATTTACATTGATATTTCAATTAAATGTGAATATATTATTTAGAGAATTTGTAAATATTTAAATGTTTTTATTATTTATTTGTATAAATTTGTTATGTTTAAATTCTTGTGTATTGTTTATATATATATTTGCATTTTTATAGTTAAAATTTATTTGTAGAGCATTTTATTTTGGTATGGATTAATAAATAGAATATCTAATTTCATATGATGCGTGTGAATGTATTATTGACAGTGATTGGATTTCTTGTATGTACTTTTCTAGAATGTTTATTCTTCTATGTTTGTGAATGTCTTATTTAGTATGCTTTTCAATATTCCTTCATTCTTTATTTCTATGTATACAAGTGTATTTTTTTTAGTGTTCTTTGAGTGTTAGAGTGGTGCTTCCATTGTTTGTATGTATATAAATTTATTTATTTTGAGGAATTTTTTGTATTATATTCAATGTTTTTCAGTATTCCTTCACTATTAGCTTTGTGTGTGTATTTTTGAAAATTCTTGTGTATGTGTATGAATGTATTATTTGTCTTATTTGTGTGTGTATTATTTACTTGTATTCTTGATATGTGTGTGAATGTATTCTTTGCTATACTTGTGTGTATATTATTTACTTGTATTCTTTCTATGTGTATGAATATATTCTTTGCTACATTTGTATGTGTCTTGTTTACTTGTATTCTTTGTATCTGTATGAATGCGTTCTTCATGTGTGTATGAATCTATTCTTTTCTACATTTTTATGTCTTGTTTATTTGTTATCTTTGTATGTGTATCAATGTATTATTCATGTGTGTATGAATTTATTCTTTGCTACATTAGTATGTGTCTTGTTTACATATTCTTTGTATGTGTATGAGTGTATCCTTCATGTGTGTATGAATGTGTTCTTTGCTACATTTGTATGTGTTTTGTTTACTTGTATTCTTTGTATGTGTATGAATGTATTCTTCATGTCTAGGAAATTCTTGTTTACATTTTTATGTGTCTTGTTTACTTTTATTCTTTGTATGTGTATAAATGTAATCTTTATGTGTATAATTGTATTATTTATGTGTGTATGAATATGTTTTTCCTACATTAGTATGTGTCTTGATTACTTGTATTCTTTTTATGTGTATGACTGTATTATTCATGTTTGTATGAATTTGTTCTTTGCTACATTTGTACATTTGTATGTGTCTTGTTTACATGTATTCTTTGTATGTGTATGAATGTATTCTTCATGTGTATATGAAATTCTTTGCTAAATTTGTATGTGCCTTGTCTACATATATTCCTTGTATGCTTAGGAATGCATTCTTCATGTGTGTATGAATCTATTATTCACGATATTTCTCTATGTATTATTTAGTTGTAAATACATAAGTGTGATATGTATGAATATTTTTTTTTTTAACTATATATCTATATGAATATAAATATAGTATCATTATTTCTATATATAAATATATTATTTCAAATATTAAATAAATTAGTTTAAATATTTTTAAAAATTCTATGATCTTTATTATTATTATTATTATTATTATTATTTATAAATTATTTTAGTTTTTTAATTTTAAAATTTTTATTTTTATTTTAATCATTTTTTTAAATTTTAATTTTATTTTATTTTTATTTTTAATCAAAATTTTAAATATTAATAATATTAATTTATCACTTTAAAATGAAAAATAGTATAGATATTAAGCTGGCATTAAAAAATACTTAATATTATCCCTGATTGTACCACTCAATTAATGTTTGTGAGTTTATAAAGTATAATGGAAACCATAAGACTCAAGGTTCAAAACCCTTAAAAGGAAAACACAATAACATAATATTTATAATAGCATCAATTTGTAACAACACATATAACTTAAATATTTAATGTTAAAATCAATTCAATACAATAAATTTAATTAATTAATTTAAAATTATCATTAATTTTAATAATTAATAATGTTTTTTTTCATAACACTATTTAATAATATGTGGAAAAAATATTATTTCTATTTTTTTTTGGAATGTTAATCATTGTTTTAAAAATAAAAAATAAAATAAGTACTTCTTAATTACCATAACATACTAATTAACTTATGAAATAAATGTAATTGTTAACATCATAATTTCTATACTCAATCTTCATCACATGCATAAAATAATGTAAATTCTAAAATGCATAGAATAATGTTAATTCTGAAATTTATAATAAGTGTGATGTGTGTGAACATGTCACTTTGTGAGTCAATGTTTGTAATGTTTGTGTGCACCCTTTGTCTGTTGTGTGCATGTATGCATGTGAGTGATTGTGCCTCATTGGCAATGGATTGTGATGGTTCTCGTTAGTGGTTAGTTCCATGCCAATCATGGACTATTTTTGGGGTCATATAAGCTTTCACCTTCACGTGGTTTACCCTATTAGTATAGATTTTACATCTCCAAACCAAGAAGAGCTTTCTATACAATGATTTTTAATTTATTTAAAACATAACATTAACCTAAAAACTTTAAAATTATTTTTTTAATAATATTTAAATGATATTTCCATTATTTTAAAAACTTATAAACATACCAACTTAATAAAATTATAACACCACAACAATTATATATATATATATATATATATATATATATATAAAGTTACTTTATAACAATTTTTCAACTATATTAATTATAAAACTAAAAGATCCTCCCTTGCTTCGATCCTCCCCGCCTGCCGAGCATTCTCCCAACTTCGCCACACCTCTGCTTCAGCTGACCATGGAACCTAGGCTACGTCAAAGAAACATCTGTGGTGGCTAGAGAGGGGTGCTCCCTTGTTGTTACCACCATGAGAAGGATAATTGCCTACAGCCTGTTGAATGCTCATCCTCGGGCAATTATGCTAGATAGAGCTTAGAACCAGATTAGGAGGAGAAGGTCCTTGTGTAGGCTTCAAAGAGAGGAACATGTGGGTCGTAGAAGTCCAACATCGCTCATTAGGTACACCTCCCGCCTCGCAAGATCGAGCCTCTTCCATCTCAGGAGGATTAGGGGGAGGATACAGATGTTTGGAATATGAATTTTGAAGGTACTTGGATGTGCGTTCCTGACGCAAAATACCCGGTGGCTCCTACCCTTTGCGCATTGATCCCTAAGCCTACGCGACCTAATGATACAGAGGAAGCGGCTGCGCGGGTGTACATCTGCCCCATAGTGGATGAAGAGCCAAAAAATGATGATGAAACCAAAGAATAAGGACTCCAAAGCTTCTTTGTTCTTCCTTGTTTTTTTTCATGCCTACTATCACTACGAAATCTCAAGTTGTACTTATGCTTCTTCAAATTTCTTTAATTTCTGGCTACATTAGCGCTTCTACGCATTTTGTAATTTCCTGTTTCAAGTATTTTCCGAGTTGGTTTACTACACGGAGGCAACCCAAAAACCACGCAAAAAAGGTTGGGATTAGTTAAGCATAGCTTACCAATGCAACCTATAGCATTGGTACTATTTATATTTTCAAATTAATATATATTAGCCTAATTTATGGAGAAAAAAATGTGCACTAATAGCAATGTGTTCTATCATACCTCAAGAAAAGAAAAAGATTCTAAGCTTGATACTTAAAAATATTGTTTCTGTGATCAAGGATAAGGGAAATAAGCACTTGAAGATTGCTATAGTTGGGTTGGATTAATAATTCAAAAATATTGGAGGTGTGGCTCATGATAGGGAATTGAGAGTGGATATGAGTGAGAGTCAGGCCATAAAAAATGAAGTGTTTTTCATCTTCCACTATATTAATATCACAAACCCGAGAGATTCTATCATTCCACAGATTATTGTAAGTAGAGCATAGCTTGGTTTCATTTTGAATCTCATGAGAACTACTTCTTATCCTAACAATGTTCATTTTCTTCTTGGAAATGGTGAACACAGAGAGATAATTTTCGTTATCAAGAGTGGGTTTGATCACCTCCTTATAATATCTTAGCTCCATTTTTCCCTCCAACTTCTTATCATCCCACATATTGTCCTTAAAATTGGAGGTAATAGTATGTTTGACACTATATTTTCTTCCCATGATGATCTCCTTCTTAATCCCCCAATGGTTGAGCCAATACTCAGCAACTTTATGTCACCCACCCTTGAAGCGCAGGTGGGGGTTTGGAATAAATTTAGAAGAAATTTTTGGGAGCCTCTTGGATTCCATGTGGTGAGCCCTGGTATTGCACCAAGAGTGTTGCAACTCCAAGGTTTGCCCTAATTTACTTTATCAACTCAAGGTTCATACAAACTTGGAGGTGACAGTGCTACATACACAATAGGGTGCTATTTTTAAGGGTTCTCAGTGAATTCCATCACACTTCAATGAAACTAAACTAAATTGCAGAAAGGAAATGACAAAAGGAAACTAAATTAAATCGTTGAAAAGAAATGACAGAAGGGAAACTGATATAAATTGCTGAAAGGAAATGACATAAGAGAAAATGATTGAAATTTCTGAAAAGAAATGACAGAAAGGAAATTAATTTAAGTTGCAGAAAGGAAACTAATTTAAACCACACTTAACTTCGTCAATCATTTAAACACACCCTAATATATCTATCATGCTCTTATATATGCAACTACACATGACCTAATTCGAATTTGAAGAAGTGTGCTTGTAGTTTGGAGGAAAAATGGCTAAAGAGGCCAATGGAGGGCTTACACAGATGAAACAAGGCTTAGAAGTGAAAAGGTGGGTTTAAAATTTACAAAAAATTATTATAGCTTAGAGAAGGTCTTTGGAGTGGAATGAATTGAAAGGTGCGACGATAGAATTCTGATGGAGCGAAAGGTCTTCAAGTGCGAAGTGCGATGGGTTAACAGCTGTGGCGAGAGAAATGGGAAATGAGAACAGGAAAGAGTTGCAAAAAAATAAAATCCATGAGATGTGATTACGATAGGGATGACATGGCAGTGGGACTGGCGGCAGAGCACAATCGCAATATCGAAATTGGCAGGTGGGAGCTGTAAGTGCTAAAGAAAGAGGGATACATTGTGATTTACGATTTCTATGTAGTAGGGTATGAAGCGATTATCACAATCGGCGAAAACGAGTGGTAAGTGTTAACAGAAAAAGGGAAACATTGATATTTGTGATAGAGATGTGGTGGGGTGTGAAGCGATTATCGCATTTGGTGAAAACGAACAGTAAGTGTTAGAGGGAATGGCATAATAAATGTTATTTGCGATTTGAAAAGTACAGTAGCGGGAGAACCGAGGAGCAAAGGTGGGGGTTGAATTTTAATTATTTTCAAGTGTTTCTACTTTAAAAGGGTAAAGGTGAGGTGAAAGGGAAAAATCGTTGAGATGTTGAAAAATGACAAAGGAAAAGCAAGGGGTCATGTGAGATGCGAAGTGCAGTATCAGGAGTTTCGAGGAGAAAAGGTGGAGCTCAAAATTTAAATATTTTCATGAAAAAAAAGGTGTGGCAGCTGATAAGAAGAGAGAAAGGAGGGAAATGAAGGCGTAAAAACAATGTTCAGAAGCATAACACATAGATGGGGAGAAATTGGAAGATTAAGCGGAATGATGTAATGAAATTCTCTGGAAATTTTGATGCTCATTATTGAAAACAAACCTATGGATTCATGCATGGAAAACAAACAAAAATGCGCAGTAAAAATATTGAACAAAAAACATTTTTTGGGTCTGTGGGAAGGTTTACTCTCCTAGAGCTCTATTGATAGAGATGAGAAGGGGATCTTGATCCACAAACATTTTCGATCTTTTTTTCCTGTATTCTATTATTCACAAGAAAATGAAACCTACAACAGCAAACTAAAAGAAAAAACCAAGCAACAATGAAGCTATCAGAAGTAGAACTAACTAAATGACAAAAAAAACTAGCTCAAGGGCAGAAAGGAAAGAATGGTAACAATAGAGAAGCTGAGGCACTTAGATTGGGCCCTAACCCATGAGCCTCGCTCTCTATAACTAGATCAATAGAAAGTCATACGAATATTCATTTCATTAAAAAGGCAATCTTATTACATCCTGAAGGTCTTAAAGAACAAAATCCTAATAGCTTGCAGTAAAGTTCCAACTAGAATCGACTGGAACTGACTAAATCTTCCTAGCTCTAGATATCCTCTATTTAGTCTATAGGGTAGCTATCAACAAATCCCTAGAAAATAGTGATTGAGTCCACTTGAATCAGAGTAAAAAATGATTGAGTTTTCTCCTCTTTAAGTTTCTTGGCTACCTCTCGAACTCAAACTGCTGGAGAGAAGCTTTGGGGTGATTAATTCCACTTGAATCCAAGTAAACAGAGATTGAGTGAACTCCTCTTTGAGTTGCTTAGCTGTCGCTGGAACTCAAATTTCTAGAGGGGATCTCATGAGGATCCTTTGGCTGCCTTTGAGAGTTAAGGAGGGTGGAAAACCCCCTTGAATCTCTCCAAGATTTCTCCCTAATTTCCTGGTATTGTGCTCATTTATTCTCCAATATTGAACTTTCAGTGGCAGGGAGCAAGTCCCTAAATCATATCGTACTCTAAATCTACATAATATTCCAAATATTCTCACAATATTCTACAAAAAAAACCAATATTAGGCATGAATATTCAATCACCTTTAAACCTTCCTAAGAAAATATTGAAACATATGAAAACATTATTAAGTGCAGAAGGAGAGATTTAATATATATATTCATGTGCATAAGGAAGGTATATGGGGTTAAGAAAGGTTAGATGGACCTTATTTTATGTCTAATTTAGAGGCCCATCATCACCCCAATACTGAAATTGTTGTTCATCCTCTGAGAAAATTATTGATCCTCCCTACCTTATGGTTTTTCCTGCATGCTGATTTATTTCATTGGAGCAACAAAATTGTAGGATTGTTGACTTAATTGTAAAATACAAAATAGGTATTTTTAATAATAATTTATTAATATAAAAATGTATATGTGATGAATAAATGTTACAATGAGGCCCTCATTATATACCTAGGCAGGTGGCCTTTCATGACTAGGCATGTCTTTTAGAAATGCCCTTTCAATTATATAATGACTATTTAAATAACCATTGTACTGATCATTTATTATTTATTATATTTGTTATGAATTATATTCATAACATTGTCTCGTTCATCAAAATATTTGTCCTCAAAGCTTTATCGTTGACAATTTTTTCTTCGCCTTTAATCGCTAATCATTTCCTTAACTTAGCTCACGTCATTTTTGCTCCGCATGTATAATTCGTTCCTAATACTACCTTGGAACTAGGGTTTAATTATTTTTTTTTAATAATATTTTTTTAGATTATATAATCAATTAATAAAATTAATTAATTATAATTATATAAATTAATTAGTTGTGATTATAACTTATGTATCTGCTCCAAACTGTATATCTAGATATATATATATATATTGAGCTGGAAGTGTGTACCTTGACAATGAATTAATCGACGTATATACTGTAACAGTGTATCAAACCAAAATTATACACACCGATCCAAGTATGAAAAGACACCAAAACACACCATTTGACCCTCAACTGGGCACATCGCTTGACAGTGGGGAGATGGTAGTATTTTAATGGTGTTCCGAACAACAGTTGTCGATTTATTGATGCCAGCGGCACATTATCATGGTTTTCTACTATAGTCAGGCTAGACGTGTCGGCACCACTGAATCAACGACAGAGGATCGGTTGCCCCAGAGTCGGTTGCACCAAAACCAAGCATGAGGGTGATCTTTTTATTATATTCCCATCAATTGCCACATTTTTCATTAGGCCATATTTGAGAGAGAAGCACAATGAATTGATATGAATTGAGCTGCTTATGATTTGAGCCATACCCATTGACCATTCTTTCGATCAGTACCATCTTGATGGCATGCTGAAACCCACAATACGTAGTGATTCTTCAGGCAAGTGCCCTAAAACATAGAATGCACAATTGCTATATACCATCTAGTGTTTGAATCTAAAATTATGTATCCCGAAGAGACTTAAGTCAAGCAAAGGATGTCCCTTGATCTTCCATGTCATTTTGTATAGGTCGAAATCCAAACAAGGTAATTATGCACTCGAATAGTAGACTATCAACCATGGTTGCTTGTTGTTGGGTGTCTTTGCACATATACTAGATAAGAAGCTCTTAGATGAGTGTAAGGCGTTCCATTCTCTAAATCAGCAAAATTGTTCTATTGATAATGTCCAATATTCGATAATATTTGTTCTTGCGTATTTATCTTGTCACAAATGACGGTTGGCTTCAGCATTGCTTTTTTATGATTGTCTATGGACTCGCTATGGTTTCTCTTTATTGGCCCATGAGATGCTCCCCCTACTAATATTATTGGTATTCATATTGCATTTCTTATTGTAGGTGTTTCATGGAGGTCCTCATATGCCTTAAGCAAATATGTTTTGCATGCTAAGAGGTGGTGGATCCACAATTTAATTGATTTTTTTTTTTTTGTTCTCTTCTTTTCTTTTTTATTGCATGAAACTCACAGTTCATTTTTCTATGAACTGAGTTCATGCTTGGTTATCCCTTGGCACTTGTTGTCTTCCATTACAATGAACTTCTTACTATGCACTTTCTCAAGTCCTTTGTACTTTTATCTTGTTCCTCTTCTTAGTGGAAAAAGTGAGGCTAGTTTCTAGATAAGACTGAGGTTGTTCTGCTACTGATTTCAGCTATATAAGAAAATTTCCTTCTAAAACTTTTTAATGTTTTCTTAAGCTAAAATATGTTTGAAGAAAGGGTTATATGATTGCATATATAATCGTTTCTATTGATTTTTTTTTTTTTCTGCAGGTGATATTGAAGCTGCTGATATGGTTGTTGAAGTTGTCTTTGATGGTTATGAAGCTTCTGTAAAGCTGCATCTGATAATCTTCTTGAGGTCCTTTTGGAGCTTCTGAGCATAGGAGGTGGAAGTCCAAGTTTGACTGCCTTTGACCAAGGTGCTGACCAAATTGTCTTTTTGTGCCAACTTGTTGTTTTTCTGCTTGCAAAGGTTGGAGAGAACCCACATTCATTAGAGAGAGATACATGGAGAAATGATTTTTTTTTTTTTTTAAGGCCTCCTAGCTAACTTAATGACGTTTTCCACTAGTAAGTATGCCTAGGCACCTCAAAGGAGGTTTTCACCTAGGATAATTTTTTTTCTATTTTTTTTAACCCAATGACTGCCTCATGGAGGTTTTCAATTAGTGAGACAATCTCAAATGCCTCAAAACAGGTTTTCACTTGAGCTATTATTCTTTCCTTTTCTTTTTTTTCTTTTTCACTTCCCTACTCTACTTGAAAAAAAAAACCTTTTTCAAGTATAGGACTAATTCCAATGGAGCCATGTACACATCAAGATGACAAAGAAAATTAGGTGCACACTTCGAATACATACGCTGACATGTACCTGAATATAAGAGATGAATTGCTTTGAATGGAATTATATCAAGTAATATTGGAGAAGAGTGTGTTGCTGCAACTTAATGACTTTTTGGAACCATATGTCAATATAGTTGTGATGTCCCTCATTCACTTGCTGAGTTGGATCACCTTGGATGTCCTCTTATATTATGGCAGTCAAGTCTTCCTCTTTTTATTGATTGTTCACTTGAACACATGGAGGAAATGATGGTAAACATGAGGGAACTTTCTCAACATTTGATTATGATTTATGTTCTTCATCAAGTGCAGCCCTCAATATTTTTATCTCGTCATTTGGATCTTGTTCTTCTTGATGTTGTCCTTCAGTGACATTAATAAAATCTCTTCTTTGAAATACCTATCTTGAACTAAGAAGAAGACCATTTAGATCAAGAGGATATGTTTGGTAGTGTTGTACCTCAGCATTGTAAGTCGGCTGAGATACTTCACGGTGTGGGTTTGGAAATGGTGGTACAGCGGGGGTGGATATATGATAAGGTTGTGGTTGAGGTTGTGTTTGTGGTGGAGGTGGATGGTAGGGATAGCATGGAGTTAGCTATGGAGGATATTGAGTGAAATACTAAGGATGTTGAGGACTTTCCCAATAAGGACCTTTCCAACCATGTTTCCAAGATTTTTTTTGGGGTTGAAATGACCAAGGTTTCTAAGGAGGGAGTGTGTCCCAATTAGTTTGAGATGGATGTGAATAAGCTTGAAATTGTGAAGTGGGTCCTTGCATCATATCAAGTTGACTAGGCTGTCAGGGTCTCCTTGGAGCTACATATTATAGCTTCTTTGGTGATTTCCTTGCTCCATTGTCTTCCTGATAAACTTCTTTAAACCTAGGGAGTAATGAACAACATTTAGTAGCATATGATTCTACATGGATAACAAAAATATCAACATCTTCTTTTTTCTCATTTTGCATTCTTAACATTTCTAATTGTTCACTTAGATTGCTAGGAATTTATGTTTTAAAGTTATCAAGCAAATTTCCAAGTTCATCTCACCTTAAAAATGTTGATGCTGACTTACTTACTCTTTCCCTTCCTCTTGATATGTGTTTTCACAAATTTCTTTAAATGACAATTGATATACATCTCCTTTACTCATGAGATTAAGGAGATAAATCCACTCTTCCCTAATTGTTCTAAGTAAGAGGGTTTTTAGTGTGTAAAATCATAAATGATGCAAATTTTTCCCTCTTAAAATTATACATGAAACTCTCTATTAGATCCTCGAGGCTCTCATCTTCTTCTTGGTTCGTTATAAAAATTTCTTCTCTAAGATCGTGATCTTTGTATTTTTCTAGAATTATTTTTAGCATATCATTCCATGATTTTATTGAATTAGTACCTAGACTCATGAACCATTTAAGAGCTCTACCCTTCAATGTTGTAGAAAACAATCTTAGTTTTTGAGTGTGTGATAAGTAGCTATAAGACCTACAAATTATCTCAAATTCAAAGAGAAATGTTTCTAGATCCTCTGCCCTCATACCATGGAATTTGGGAAGGAAATATGGAGGGATGTTCTTCATACGTACACTTGTATTCATATCTTGAATGGGAAACCCAATAAGATCTTCTTAATTGTAATCATATCCATCCATCTCTTCTACCTTCAAAAGAGTATGGTGACGTGGTTCTTACTAAACCACATCATTAAGTGGGGGGGTTGGTATTCGAGAAGTATTTAAAAAAAAAAAAATCTGAGTATCCCTACTCTTATGAGGCATGAAATTCAGATATTTTTGTATTTTTTTTTAATATTTCTAAAATGGCATGAAAATAAAGGAAAGTAGAAAAGAATGCTAAAAATAAAATCAAAGCATCTACTAGACACCTCCCCTGCAACGATGCCAAAAAGTGGTGAGCCCTTGTATTGCACCAAGAGTGTTGCAACTCGAGGGGCTATCCTACTTTACATCATCAACCCAGGGTTCGTACAAACTTGGAGATGACAGTGTTATATACATAGTAGATGCATTACATTGATGTCATCCTCTTCCACTTTACGAAAGGGTGCTATTTCTAAGGGTTCTCAATGAAGCCTATCACACTTCAATGAAAGTAAACTAAATTGCAGAAAGTCAATGAGAGAACGAAAATAAATTAAATCGTTGAAATGAAATGACAGAAAGGGAACTAATGTAAATTGCGGAAAACAAATGACACAATGGAAACTAATTTAAATTGCTAAAAAGAAATAACAGAAAGGAAACTAATTTAAACAACACTTAACTTTTCCAATTGGCTAAACATGCCCTACTCTATCTATCATGCTGCTATCTATGCAACTATACATGACCTAATTCTAATTTGAAGAAGTGTGCATGCAGTTTGAAGGAAAAAGGGCTAAAGAGGCTAATGGAGGGCTAACACACATGAAACAAGGCTTAGAAGTGAAAATATGGGTTTAAACATTACAAAACCTTATTATAGCGTAGAGAAGGTCTTTGGAGCGGAATTGATTGGAAGGTCTGATTGTGGAATTGCGATGGAGGGAAAGGTCGTGAAGTGCAAAATGCGACGTGTTAACTGCTTTAACGAGTGAAATGAAAATTGTGAATAGGAAATAGTTGCAAAAAGCTAAAATCTTCGAGATGCGAATGCGATAGGGATGATGCGGTAGTGGGACCGATGGCAGACCAAGATAGCAATATCGCAATCGACAGGAAGGAGCGGTAAGTGTTAAAGGAAAGAGGGAAACATTTTGATTTGCAATTTCAATGTGGTAGGGTACGAAGAAATTGTCGCAATCAGAAAAAATGGTAAGTGTTAAAGGAAAAAGGGAAACATTGTGATTTACGATTGCAATGTGGAGGGTACAAAGTGATTATTACAATCGGAAAAAATGAGTGGTAAGTTTTAATGGGAATGAAATAAGAAATGTGATTTGCAATTTATGAAGTACCGAAGCAAGAGAACCGAGGAGAAAATAAGGGAGTAAAATTTTAATGATTTTCAAGAATTTTTGCGTTAAAAAGGTAAAGGTGAGGTGACAAGGAAAAATCACTGAGATGTTCAAGAACGGAAAAATAAATGGAAGGGGTGAAGCGAGATGCGAAGTGCACTATCAGAAGTTTAGAGGAGAACAACGGAGGTCAAACATTAAATATTTCCGTGAAAAAAAGGTGCAGCAGCTGATAAGAAGAGAGAAAGGAGGGAAATGAAGGTGTAACAAAAAGGTTTAGAAGTGTAACACAGAGATGGGAAGAAATTGTAAGATGAATCAAAACGACGTAATGAAATTCCCTGGAATTTTCAATGCTCATTTGTGCAAACAAACATGTGGATTCCTGCATGGAAAACACTCAAGAATGTGCGATAAAAATAGTGAACAGAAATCAGTTTTGGGTCTGTTGGAAGGTTTACCCTCCTTGAGCTCTATTGACAGAGATGAGAAGGGGATCTTGGTCCACAACCCTTTTATTTATTTTTTCTCCGTTATATTACTCATAAGCAAATGAAACCTATAGCAACAAACTGAAAGAAAAAAATAAACATAAATTAAACTATGAGAAGCGGAAATAACTAAATGACATAAATAAAGCTAGCTTAATTTCAAAAATGAAAGAATGGTAATAACAAAGAAGTTGAGGCACATGGGTTGGGCCCTAACCCATGAGCCTTGCTATCTGGAACTAGATCAATATAAATTCGTATGAATACTCATTGCAATAAAAATATAGTCTTATTACTTCCCGAAGGTCTTAAACAAAAAAATCCTAATAGCTTGCACCAAAGTTCGAACTAGAATCGACTAGAATTGACTAACTCTTCCCAACTCTAGCTCTTCTCTATTTATTCTACAAGGCAGCTACCAATAGCTCCCTATAAATTAGTGATTAAGTCCTCTTGAATCCCAGTAAACAAATATTGAGTTCTCTCCTATTTGAGTTTTTTGGATGCCTCTGGAACTTGAGCTACTGGGGAGAATCTTTGGGGTGATTGATTCAACTTGACTCCAAGTAAATAGAGATTGAGTGAACTCCTCTTTGAGTTTCTTGGCTACCTTTGGAACTATAATTTTTGGAGGGGATCTCATGAGGATCCTTTGGCTGCCTTGTAGAGTTAAGGAGGGTAGAAAACCCCCTTGAATCTCTCCAATATTCCTCTCAAATTTACTGATATTGTGCTCATTTATTCTCCAATATTGATCTTTCAGTGGCAGGGATAAAGTCCCTAAATCATCTCCTTCTCCAAATCTGCTTAATCTACAAAATATTCTCACAATATTCTATAAAAATAACCAATACTAGGCACAAATATGGAATTACCTTTAAATCTTCCTAAGAAAATATTGAAGCATAAGAAAACATTTTTAAGTGCAGAAAGAGATACTTAATATATATATATATATATATATATATATATATATATATAGAGAGAGAGAGAGAGAGAGAGAGAGAGATATTCATGTGCATAAGGAAGGTAGATGGGCTTAAGAAAGGTTATATGGGCCTTATTTTATGTCTAATTTAGAGGTCCATCACCAGGCTGTAAATATTATTTTTATACATCAAATATATAAACGTAGTCATAATTTCAATGGGGGGGAGTCTAGCTTTGATCAAGAGGATATGATAGAGAATTTTTTAGTTTATCATGAGGTTATAGTATCAACTTTACTATTGTGACATTCCTCTGCAATGATCATGAGAGTGAAAAGGTGGTCAATAGTTGAGTGATGTCTCCTAAAATCCTTTGAGTGATGTCTCCTAAATCGCCTTTGTGGTTGAATCGCCTTCGTGGCTAAAAGTGCCTTTGTGGCTCCGTGTACACGAGAGCTTTGTGCTCGGTCGAGCAGGTGGACTACAGTAAAACCTGGCTCACGGTCTTAGATATTTTTTTAATCATTGAGCAGAAGGGGGTTGGCACGCTTTCTTCGCTGACAGTCGTGCCGAGAAGCGCAATTGGCGCATCTGTTTGGCCCATACCCGCGCCAACGTGCCAAATCATGGGTTTGGTGTGGAAGTGCACGGAAAACCCGTGCTAGCATTTGTTCATCCCATACCTGCGCCAACGCGCTAAATCACGGGATTGGCGCGGAAGCGCATGGAAAACCCGCACCAGGATTTTGCCTTGCATGTTTTTTGAATTGGGCGCGGATTTTCGCTCGGAAAGGTGCCATCTCACCTTCAGTGGAAGATCCACAAAAATCCTCACCTCGGTGGAAGATCTGTGGAAAGTTGCAGATTGGAGAAGTTGTGGATCTGTTCGGGAGAGGCAGATCAAATCAGTTTTGTGGCCGTATTGTGAAAAAGTGGATTTGCTCAGTGGAGCAATATTATTTTGCAGATTTTCCAGATATTGCTAGATATGAATCGAACATACAATGGGTGGATCAGGAGAACTAGCAGAATAGTGGCAAATCGATTGTCAGGATCTGACAGGTATTGATTTTTATTTCTCTGATCAGTTGGGTAGATTCATTTATTTGTAGATTATTTCAGAATGATTAACACTACGGAATCATATCTCCACGTGTCTGGAAAAATTGATGGATCTAACTTCATGAATTGGAAGTTTAAGATACGAACCTTTCTTGGGGGTGCAAATGCATGGTCGATAATTACAGAAGATGAGCAGAGACCGAATTCAATCACAGGAGCGATTATGCAAGAGCAAGAATGGGATAAGAGAGAAAACAAAGCAAATTTTTTGATAAAGATGTCTATCAAGGAAAACAATATCCCACATATCAGAGATTGTAAAACATCCTCTGAGATCGGGATGACCATTAAAACTTTATATCAAACCCAGAATACAAATTGAATTATGGCACTCAAAGGCAAGTTGTTTCCAATGAACATGGACGAAAGTGAGACCGTTGTTTCATTCATCGCACGAGTTAAAGATCTCAAAGATGGATTGGGAGACATCGAAGAGAAGGTGGTTGATTATGATCTCATCACAATCACGTTGAATGGGATGAGGGATGAATACCAAATGTTCATCATTGGATTGGCAGCAAGGGAGAAAGCCCCTACATTTGATGAATTGACAGGGATCTTGCTGCAAGAAGAGGAGCGGCAATAGAACTTAAAACCGCAGAGCGATGATATTGTTCTGATGGTGAAATGACGATCATTCAGAAGAAAGCAACCATAACAGCAATCACAGTCGAAACAGCAGTAGAGAGGAGGAGTTACATCGTAGAAGAGTTCATATAAAGGTATGTCTATAAATCATCCTATAAAAAGATGCTATTATTATGGAAAGAAGGGTCATATACAAGTTGAATGCCTTAAGAAGCAGGCAGATGATGAAAATAAAAAGTTGGCGAAACACAGAGGATACTTTGTTGAAGAATATGAACATCTCAGTCATGAATTTCAACTGTTCACAACTGACTATGCCCTTTCAGCATGTAATGAGGACGACATCTGGTGTGTCGATTCTGGTGCATCCTCTCACATGACAGGTAAGAGGGAATGTTTTGAAACTATTGAAGAAAGTACATATGGATCAAAAATTTATTTAGGATATGATAGTGGATATGAGATTAAAGGTTATGGGGATATTCTGGTAAAGTTACCAAATGGTGATATTATTCATCTTAAAAATGTGTTATATCTACTCGGGATTAAGAAAAATTTGATATCTATATCCATAATAATTTATCAAGATATGCAAGTTAAATTCTTCAACAGTCATTATGTCATAAAGGATTGCAACAAAGAAATTGTTACAATAGGCGTGCATGTAGGAAGCTTATATAGACTGGATGTAAAAAGTATACCATAGCAAGCCATGGTTGCAGGTGGATCGATAGCCCAAAAACTCTGGCACCAGAGATTTGGTCATTTGAATTTGCATGACCTCATGTTATTACAGAGAAAAGGTATGGTCGAGGGACTCCCTATTTTTCACAGTACTCAGTTAAATTGTGATGGATGTGCCTTAGGTAAAATGCATAGAGAAGAGTTTCCTGTGCATGATAGAAGGAAGGAAAGAGATATCCTAGAACTAGTGCATACTGACATATGTAGACCTATGCAGACGAGGTCGCTAGGTGGAGCATATTACTTTCTTGTATTTACTGATGATTGCACTAGATATTCATGGGTTTATTTTCTAAGTAAAAATAGTCATACTTTCCAGTATTTTATAGAATTTAAAACCTTAGTGGAAAAACAGTTTGGAAAAAGCATAAAAATTCTCCGCTCTGATCAAGGGGGAGAATACAGGTCAGGGAATTCATGAAATTTTGCAAATCTTATGGGATTGTGCAGCAGTTTACAGTGCCTCACACACCACAACAGAATGGAGTATCAGAGCTCAATAACAAAACTTTAGTGGAGTGCGCAAGGAGTATGTTACAAGGTAAGGGTCTATCTAATAGTTTTTGGGAAGAAGCTATTAATACTGCTGTCTATTTAAAGAATAAAAGTCCTACCAAATTTCTTGGCCTCAAAACCCCCTTTGAAGCATTATATTGACTCAAACCAGTAGTAAATCATCTAAGAGTATTTGGGTAAAAAGCCTTTTCCCATATACCCAAAGCTGATAGGAAGAAATTAGACCCTAAAGCTATCAAATGCATATTTGTTGGATATGGCACTGAATTTAAATCATATAAGTTGTTCAATCCTGAGTCTCATAAGATATTTGCAAGCAGGGATGTAGTGTTTCATGAACAGGTTCAAGAAGGGAAGGATGGCAGTGATAATGATTGGCACATTCCATTGTTGATGGAGGAAAGCAGCGAGGATGAACGAGAGTAGGAGAAGAAAGAAGAGCAGGAAGAAGGTGATAGAATCAATAATGCGAGCCTGAATAAATCTGAAGAAAAAAAATTTGAGGTAAGTCCCCTACCAAGGAGATCAGGTAGGAAGACTCAAATACCATCTAGATTGAAAGAATATGCTTTGATGTCAAATATTTTAAACATTGTAGAACCCACTAATTACAAAGAAGCTAGTCAATCTGAGGCATGGAGGGCTGCAATGAATGAAGATATTGAATCTATTCTTAGAAATAACACTTGGGATTTAGTTGAACTGCCTAGAGATAAAATACCCATAGGTTGTAAATGGCTTTTTAAACCTAAAATGAATGTAGATGGAAGTATAGAAAAACTGAAAGCTAGGCTGGTTGCAAAGGGGTACTCACAGCAAGAAGGTATATATTTTGATGATACCTTTGTACCTGTAGAAAAGTTAAACACTATTAGAATGCTTATTTCTCTAGCGACAAAGCACAATTGGGAGCTACACCAGCTTGATGTTAAATCTGCATTTTTAAATTGTGAGTTGAAAGAATAAATTTACTTAGTATAGCCTAAGGGTTTGTAAAGAAGGGGCAGGAACATCTTGTTTGCAGATTGAAAAAAGCACTACATGGCTTAAAACAAGCACCCAGGTCTTGGTACGAAAATATTGATTCTTTCTTTTTAGAGCATGGTTTTCATAGGAGTTTGAATAACCTAAATTTGTATAGCAAGTACAATAAACATGGGTAGATTATTTTGATTTCTTTGTATGTGGATGACATGATCATAATAGGCAATGTAGATAATTTAACCAAAGAAATCAAAAGGCTGATGGCACAAGTTTTTGAAATGAAAGATCTCAGAAGCCTCCATTACTGTTTGGGATTGGAAGTATGGAGAGACACTGGATAGACTTTTCTTACTCAAGGAAAGTATGCCACTGGACAAACACCATTGCAGTAGAATTTGAATTTGTGCAGTGACGATGGCACTAAGGAGGTGGATGCCACTATGTACAGACAGCTAGTTGGGAGTTTGATATATCTCACAACAACTAGACCAGACTTGGCATACTCTGTTAGTGTGTTGAGCCAATTCATGTCTAAACCACTTCAAAGTCACTGGGTAGCAGAAAAAAGCATCTTGAGGTATCTTTGTGGTACTGTTAATTATGGTATTTTATACACTGACACATCTGATGTTACTCTAGCAGGTTTTTCAGATTCAGACTGGGCAGGTAACCTGGATGATCGAAGGTCTATCACAAGTTATGCATTTAGCATAGGATCCGGGGTCATAACATGGAGAATAAAAAAGCAAAGCATTGTAGCATTATCTTCATGTGAAGCTGAGTACCAAGCATTGTGTGCAACTACATGTGAAGCGATCTGGTTGAGAAGGCTTCTCAATGATGCGGGAGAAGAACAGAAAAACTCAACTTCCATCAAAAGCAACAACCAGAGCACCATTAAACTAGCATACAATCTAGTGTTCCATAAAAACACCAAACATATTGACGCTCAGTTCCATTTTGTCAGAGAAAAACTACAGTCAAAAGAAATCATTGTTGAATATTGTAAAACTTGTGACAATATGGCTGATATTTTCACTAAGCCTCTTGCACATGTAAAGTTTGAGTTGTTTAGAAGGATGCTAGGAGTTCAAGATAATCCTTTCTCCATTAAGGGGGGTAGTTGAAAATAATTATATTATTTGTGTATTAATGGAGAAAAGGTTACATAAGTTGTAACGTATCTCCTTAGTTTAGGATTTGTTCCTAGAATTTAGGAGTCTGTTTGCAACTTCCTGATTTCTTGTGATGTACTTAAAGATGTAATTTCCGATTCATGAATGTAGAGTGATCTCTCTGTTTCAGTGTAGTCTCCAGGTGTAGTACTCACATGAGAGCTACAACTCCCTTTTCAATTATGTGCATATTTTATCTATTTTTTCTAGAATTTTTGGATTACTCATATCAGTAAAACTTTTGGTTTAAATTTCAAGAGCTAAATGAAAATGAGACATACTTACTTATGCCAAATGTCAACCATGTAATTTTTAAATATTTTAAAATTTAATAAAATAAATATTTTATTATAATTTTATAAAATATTATTAATGCGTTATTAAAATATTGTTTTAAAATGTCTTAATTTTAAGGTTATGTTTAATAATATTTTGCTTTAAATAAAATAATATATCATTATTATGGTTTAATTATTTTTTAAATATTTTTTGAAATGATTCTTTATAATATTTAATGATATAATTTTAAAATGTTGGTTTAATTATATTTTAAATTTTAGTTAAATAAATATATATTTTTTAAATATTTATTGAAATAATTTTTTTTTATATTTAATGATATGATTTTAAAATGTTGGTTTTATTTTAAACTTTAGTTAAATAAATATTAAAATTTTAAAATTTTATTATAGTTTATCATAAGGTATCATCGTCTTTCAAGCCCCTTAACATGATTCCCAACTCTCTCAAGTCATTTAAAGATCAGATTGACCCTAGGGATGGAAAAGGTGTCTACATCATTCCTTTTTCTTGTCGGACTCCTTACATTGATAAAATTGGTCAGTCTATTAATCAAAGGATCTGTGAACATGCTTTTGACATTAAAGATAGAAAATTTCGCTCGTCCACCCTAGCTGAGCATGTAGAAAATACTAACCATCATGTTTGCATCGAAGAGGCTAAGGTCATTTCTAGGATCGAGCATTTCCATCATTGTAAGTTAAGTGAGGCCTTAAAAATTGAAAAAAGACTTGTTAATCTCAATAGAGATGATGACTGGAATATTAGTAGGTGTTGGCTATTGCCTTATATTCTTGATTAATTATTCTTTTAATTTTTTTTATTGATTTTTATTTATTTATTTATTTCCTTAGACTTCACTCATTAAAAATAAATAAACAAATATATAATAAGAAATATTATATAAAGAATAATAATAAATAAATAATTAAATCAATTTATATACATATTTAGATATTATTATTGCTATTAATTAATTGATTAATAATAATAATAAATAAATATATAAAAATTTAAATCTAAAAATAAAATGTAATGGTAAAGTCAAACTAGTCATTATCCTAATGGCTAGTTGAGCCATTTTTACATCTATCTAAACTTAATTTCCTAATTTGATCTCTCACCTAATTCTGATGATGAACCACACTTGTTCGTTCGAAATGCGTCAACCATGTTCCATTGCATATGACTATTACCAAATTTTACAATTTTTATAATAGATCAAAGAAATTTACATTCAAAAAAATATTATATATTTTAAAGTTTCATAAAATAAATAATAATTAAATTTAAAAAAAAAATTAATTAAATTTTTTATATTTTAAATTTTAATAAAATAAATAACAATATAATTTATTTATTTGTATTATTGTGATTTAATATTTTTATTATTATGATTTGATAATTAAATGTGAATGATAAATATAACAATATATATATTTTTCTAAATATTTTTATCATAGAACATAATAATAATTATTTATTTTTAATTTTAAATAATATTTAACAAATTAATTTTTAATATTTTTTAATTAAATTTTATATATTTTAAATTTTAATAAAATAAATAATAATTATATTTTATTTTATTTTTAATTACATTTTATATATTTTAAATTTTAATAAAATAAATAACAATATAATTTATTTATTTATATTATTATCATTTAATAATTAAATGTCAATTATAAATATAATAATATATTTTTTTTTCTAAATAACATAATAATAATTATTTAATTTTACTATTTTTTCTTTCATTTTTAATTTAATTTTATTTTGAATCTGTTAAAATTTTTAAATTATACTAATGTTTTAATTTAATTTAATTTAATTTATTTATTTATTTGGACTTTACAACATTTTCTTTAGGTTTGGTAGACCAAAGATTGCTCAGGGTGGACGTTAACCATCATCATCATCACCATAATAAATTAGAGAGCAAGTCTTAGCACAAATATATATTTATTTTATTTTTAATTTTTAATAATATTTAAAAAATTAGATTTAAATAATTTTTAATTAAATTTTGTATATTTTAAAGTTTAATAAAATAAATAATAATGAAATTTAAAAAAAAAAATTAATTACATTCTATATATTTTTAATTTTAATAAAGTAAATAACAATTATTTTATTGTTATGATCTAATAATTAAATGTGAATGATAAATATGATAATATATATATTTTCTAAATATTTTTATGATAAATCATAATAATAATTAACAATTAAATTATATTAGGTTAGTTTTATAATTATTATAGTTGAAAAAATGTTATATATATATATATATATATATATATATATCTATATATATATAAAGTTGGTATATTTATAGGTTTTTAAAATAATGGAAATATCATTTAAATATTATTAAAAAATGATTTTAAAGTTTTGAAGTTAATGTTATGTTTTAAATAAATTTAAAACTATTGTATAGAAAGCTCTTCTTGGTTTGGAGATGTAAAATATCTACTAACAGGGTCAAACACGTGAAGGTAAAAGTTTATATGACCCAAAAAATAGTCCATCATTGGCATGGAACTAACCACACACATGCACACATGCACATAACTGACAGACAAAGGGTGCACATAAACATTACAGAAATTGACTCACAAAGTGACATGTTCACACACATCACACTTATTATAAATTTTATAATTAACATTATGTTATGCATGTGATGAAGATTGCATATAGAGCTTATCATGTTAACAATCACATTTGTTTTATAAGTTAATTATTATGTTATGAACATTGGGAAGTACTTATTTTCTTTATTATTTTGAAAACAATGATTAACATAAAAGAAAAAAAATCAAAAATAATATTTTAATATTAAATAATTAAGTTATATGTGTTATTACATATTGATGCTATTATAAATATTATGTTATTAGTTTTTCCTTTTTAAGGGTTTCGAACCTTAGTCTTATGGTTTGCATTATACTTTATAGAATGACAATCATTAATTGAGTGGTACAAGAGCAGTACAATGAGGGATAATATTAAGCAATTTTTAATGTTATTGTAATATCTATACTATTTTTCATTTTAAAGTGATATATTAATATGATTAATATTTAAAATTTTGATAGAAAAAAAATAATAATAAAAAATAAAAAAATAAAAAATTGATTAAAATAAAAATAAATAAACAAAATAAAAATTTATCAATTAATAACAATAATAAAGATAATAGAATTCTTAAAATATATTGATATAGAGAGATAATGATACTATATTTATAATCATATAAATAGATAGCTAAAAAAAAGTATATTCATGCATATCACACTTATGTATCTCCAACTAAATAATACATAGAGAAATATAGGTAATAATAGATTCATACACACATGAAGAATACATTCATACACATACAAAGAGTACATGTAAACAAGAGACATATAAATGTGGCAAAGAATTTCATACACACATGAAGAATACATTCATACACATACAAAGAATACATGTAAACAAGACACATACAAATGTAGCAAAGAATTTCATACACACATGAATAATACATTCATAGACATGCAAAGAATACAAGTAACAAGACACATACAAATGTAGCAAAGAACAGATTCATACAAACATGAAGAATACATTTATACACATACAAAGAATACAAGTAAACAAGACACATACTAATCTAGAAAAAAAACGGATTCATATGCATACAAAGAATAAAATTAAACAAGACACATGCAAATGTAAACAAGAATTTCATAGACATGAAGAATACATTCATACACATACAAAGAATACAAGTAAACAGGACACATACAAATGTAGAAAAGAACACATTCATACACACATAAAGAATACATTCATACCCTCAAAAGCATACAAAATAAGACATTCAGAAACAAAGAAGAACAAACATTATAGAGAAGTACATAGAAGAAATAAAATCACTCTCAATAATACATTCACACACATCATATGAAAGTAGATATTCTATTTATTAATCCATACCAAAATAAAATGCTCTACAAAGAAATTTTAACTATAAAAATGAAACTAATAAAAATAATATATATATATATATAGATATATAAAATAAAACCAATACACAAGCATTTAAACATAATAAACTTATACAAATAAATAATAAAAAACCTTTAAATATTTACAAATTCTCTAAATAATATATTCATATCTAATTAAAATATCAATGTAAATATAAAATAATATTTATTTAATATAAGCATGCATATATATATATATATATAACATATTTATAATAAAAATATATAGTTCAATAAAAAAAAAAACAAAAAAAAATAAATAAATAGGTTATAATTGTTATATAATATATGTGAATAAGAGTGATTTTACAATTTGTGTGTATGTGGGTAAGATCTTTAAAACATTGAAAAAATGTTAAGTGATTTAAGTGAATAAAAGTAATTTTTCCATTTGTGTGTGTGTTGGCAAGATGTTTAAAACATGTTTCTAAATTATTATTATAATAAAATGATATATTTTAGTTTTTTCATATTGGAGTTACTATAAACTAAAGATAGTGAAAACCATGAACACAAGGAACACAACTCAAAGGAGGGTTACAATTTAACCATCCTAAGAGCCTTTTGGAGGGGTTGAATTCCCCTCCAAAACAAAAGAAAGAGCCTACTCCTTTTATTAATGATAGTTTGTGTTCATGTACATTTTTTGATGGCCCATCTAAACAAAAATATATATACAACTTTTTCTAATTATTACATTACAAAAAATAAAAGTAGATAATGTCTTCGCCGAGCAACTTCATATTGATAAATTTTCTGCAACATACAACATGAAATGATATTGTTAGTATATAATATAATATACAGACACTTCTTAACAACTTGTAACATAATTAAATACAAATTTCATAAAGAAAATGCATATTATATAAACCCATAATGTATCAGAAATATTATATAAACCCAAAATACATGAAAAATATTAAGAAAAAGATATAAATATAATATAATATAATTTGCAAATTTTATATAATAACACCTAAATTTAACAATTGCATATTAAAAAACAGATATAACTAATGAATAACTAATCATAATAAAATATAAGGTAACAAAATACATTTTTATTTTAGAAATTCTAAATAGCTTAGAGTGACTCTTGGTAAATATATTTCTGTGAGTAAATCTAAATGTTACATTGTAAACTTAAAAAAAAAAATAGTGAAAGCGAAAACAACCTTGTGATATAATTAATAAAACCACCTGATTAATAATAGTGAGCAAAAAGGAATCTTTGTGTTACATTGGAAACTTCAACAAAATAAATAAACGCAGAAAGCTAAAACACCTTGTGATATAATTAAAAAATAAAACTAGGTAATTAATAATGGAGAAGAAAATGAATCTTTGATTACATAAGAGTTTCCACGTGAAACTAGTTGTAGGAGATGGCTTATGATTGTTTTATCTCATCATCATGACATTCTGATTGCCCGTGTTGTGTTTTGGGACTGCGCATGCATGCGCAATAGTGAAGGGTTCATCTCATAACCAGTTATGACTTCTTGTTGACCACTAATGTTCACTTCCTGCTGGCTTCTGAACACATTAATGAACAGGGGATTTTTTTCATCGATGAACAGGGGATGAGTATTGATAAACAGGTGTTGCACCACGCAATAATTGCTAGAATTGATTAAACAGAGTATATATACCAGGTTATACTTGGTAGAATTATATATACATATATATATATATCAAAGAGGCTAGGCGTGAAAGTGTGAGGATAACAACAAAGAGGCCTGATGTGAAAGTGTATGGATAATAACAAAGATGCGTGACATGAAAGTGTAAGGAACGTGAAAGTGGAAGGATGACAACTAGGCATGCGAAAGATGGACATTGGAGCAGAATTTGGTTTAATAAAGAAACAAGTAAAAAAGATACATTTGAAGTCCTCAACTCTTACAAGTACACTACTGGTCAAGATACATATGAAGTCCACGGCAAACTCGATTTCCGTCGAGGCATTGGTTTCGAGTATATTTGGGTATTCTAGGTTTCCGATGTGGCTTCGTATTGTATTGAGCACAGAGCCATGTTCTCTATGATGATTTTTTCAAAATCTAATTAAATTAAATAATATTCCAATTAAATCTAATGTTCTTTGAACGGAGTACAATTCCAGCTATGCAGCTATCTAGCTAGCTTCTTTCCTCCTAAGCCCTACCACTGGAATCTCTACATCTCAAGTTTCTTCCAGATATCTCTTTTGAATTGCACAATCAACAAAAAGGGTCGGGCCTTTCTCACCATTGTTTAAATCTAGCTCTGTAGGGTGTCTCTATACATGCAGGTTTTTGGCGGTGCAGGTTTTTGGCGGTGCTTATCAAGTGACTCAACCACCTTCTCATAGGATCATAAGCATAAGATCTCGGTCCCGAGCATCTAACTATTTGGGGATAGTCAGATCTCGTAGCTCCAGAGCATGTGACTATTTGGGGATAGTCAGATCACATCTCGCTCTCGAGGATCTCACTATTTGGGGATAGTGAGATCAGATCTCGCTCTCCAGCATCTGACTCTTTGGAGGCTGCACGAACAGGCTGGGTTTAGGGCCACTCTATGTGTGAAGAACCAAATTAAAAGGCATACATAACATATTGTTTCTCTGTCGTAAGGCTAGTTACTAATAAAGAGAGCAGCCATGAAATGAGGAAAGGTTAATGACTAATAAACAGAGCAGCCATGAAATGACAAGAGAAGGAGCTCAATTTGGAGTTTTAAGAGGCCAATGTTGTAACAAATAGCGCAACAATGAAATGAGAAAAGGAAGAGCTCAATTGGGCGTTTCGAGAGAATTCTGTAATAAAGAGCGCAACCATGAAATGAGAAAAGGAGGAGTTCAATTGGGCATTTGGAGGTACCAATGTTGTCAATAGCCTGCGACATGACTTGTTACATGACAAAATACCTAATGCCCCATCATTGATGTCAACACACACGGACACAAAGTACTAAAACAAACTTAGAGGGACTAAACGTATAAGACATATATTATTGCACTGCAACAAAAAATAGAGGAGAACAAGGCCATCAAAAATGAATACTAACATTTCTTCCTCGGAATCTTTCACTTCCTGTCAAAACTCTAAAAACTCGTGGTTGCAAAAGAGCTGGAAAATCCAAATTCTCTGTTGCAAAGGCACTGAAAATGCTGCTGGAGCTCCTGTATTTAAAATTCCAACTCATCAGAAAAGGAAACGTAAGAAAGGACTAGGAATGAATTTAAAAAAAAACTAAAGTAAATATCTTCATGAATACCAACTCACTTTGAAATCACTATTTGTTGATCAAGATAGCCCTTCCACTATCTGTGCATATTCTCCTCTCCTCACCCAAGTCTTTCTCTCTCAATTAACACAAATCCAAACACACAAAACAAACATTTACACACAACACTTACAATAACACAGCACACATTACAAACATACCACAACACAACACATGACATTGATGCATACAAAACTACACAAAACATTTATGGAGCGCTCCATAAGACAGACAAATTTACATCAGAGTGCTTGAGAGAGAAAGAACACCCACGCTTAAACCTGTAGACAGAGAAAATAAATTTCCAGGTTACACAAATGTCTGTGTAAAATGAATTGAACACACAAATTAAGGGAACATAAAATTGCTCAAACTCTTACCAACTCCTACTTCCTTTCTGTTGTTTTCAGAATGCAAAACTTTCGATCACCTCCTCTTCATTTCTGAATTTTCTCCTCTCATCGTCATTCATCGCATTCACGGATCCCTCTGATTCTCCATTCATCAGTATACAATGACTTGGGAACTAGTGAGTTTTATGCTTTCTTTTTTGGACCGTTGCGGTCAAAATTAACTTGAACCAATCTTTTGATTACCAGTCTTTTAATTACCCTTTATTAAACCATGACTCGGGAATTTTTGGGTTTTATGATTTTCGTATACAATGACTTGGGAACTAGTGAGTTTTATGCTTGCTTTTTTGGACCGTTGCCACCAAAATTAACTTTAACCAATCTTTTAATTACCATTAGTTAAAACAGTCTTTTAATTACCATTTATTAAACCATGACTTGGGAATTTTTGAGTTTTATGATTGTCTTTTTTGGACCGTTGCGTTCAAAATTAGGGTTAACAAATCTTTTAAAGACCATTCGTTAAACCAGCCTTTTATTTACCATTCATTAAACTATGTTTTAACTAAATACTACTATTATATAATTTATGATATTTTTTAAAACTGTGCTTTTTAAAAATTGTGCAATTACAGTTCAATCCTAATGATCCTCGTCCATAACTTTCCATTTTTATCAATAAATGCAAGGCTGTAGTTTTTTTTTACCTGCGTTTTAAAGTCTTTTGCCTGTGCATAACAGTATTGGTTGAAAGTTACAGTTTTGTTCGTGTGCAGAATATTATTGGCTTAAAGTTATTGATTGCAATGTATTTAATATTTAACGTTAATGGTGCAAAGCCTCAATGGAATATATGAATATATATAGATGGATATAATAATGTTAATGGTGTAAAGAGCAGTGGTGTTATTGAGTGGAATATATATAATTTAAACAGTGATAATTGTAAAATTTAAATTTATTTAAAATTTATGTAATATTATCATATATTAATTTTGGAAATAGTTATTTTTCTTTTATATATATATGAAATAATGAGAACCAAATATTATTATTAGTAGCAAAAAGATATTGTTAATATTATTTTTATTTGATATTTCAAATTTAGTAGTAGAGGGAGACTTTCTCTTGAGGCATGACTAGGTAATCAAAACTCTTCTTCTCCCTATGTATTTTCAAATGGATAACAATTGTTTATACATACCATTGGAAACTTAGTAAAAGTGTCTAACTAAAATAGATACTTGTAAGAGTTAGTACCAAGATAACAAATATTTGCATTGATATATTTTTAAATCCTTTCTTTGTAATCTATTATTGATGTAATTTTTATATTAAAAGTTATGTTTGTAATTAATTTCTGAATAATGTCACTTTGAAGGTAAATAATAAGTTTTTCTTCTTTTCCTCCAAGATTACATTGAGCAAGAGTTGAATATCTCTCCAAGAAAAACATGATGATGTCTTGAACGAATATATTTTTCTAAGAGCACATTGAGAACATTACTAATACATTCCTAAAACTGAGTGTCTTAGATGACTCTATTTCAAACAATGTTAGCTTGGAAGGAATTTCTTGCACTAATAATATGAGCTTGGATATCTAACTTACACTGAGATAATATAGATTTTAATTAATTTAACAAACTATATTTTTTAATTAATTTTTTTTTTCAACATACATATTTATACCACTATATTAATAACATAAGAACTTCAACTTAACTATAGTTTTTCTGATGGATTTAGAAGAGTGTGTATGTTCATGAAGTTGAGTGCCTTATAGGAAAAATATAGCAATCTTGTTCTTTATGTTGTTCTCCTTCATCTTACAATTGTACATGTAGGAACACACTCACACCATAATCGAATATAGATATTATCCAAACCATTATTTCTTATATTCAAAGTTGAAATGATATTCATTTCATCAAGTAATTACAACCCACCCTTTCATGTGTTTCTTGTTAGCTTGCTTGATTACATTGTAAACCATTCAATGTACTTCTTCATGTGAGTTGTCACAATCAATTCAACTAATTTGTAGTGGATGACTTCCACTTCATAATTCGTCATCCATCCATTTTTGGTAGCTATATGATCTTGCTTCATGAATTTGTTCATGATGGTTTACAACTACATATCCATTTTCACTAGTTTTCATCTTGGCCCATGCATTAGCTTACAATTGTTTTCGAGCTATTCAAACTTATAAATGCCACTTTGAAACTAGATTTCTTTGAAAAAAAACAGTTTATTTCCAATCAAATAAGTTCATTCACTTGACAAAAATGCAAGGGAAAATCAACAACCCTTATATTGCTTGAGACATGGAAATCCCCATCACACATAGAGTTTAACGCACAAAATTAGAAGTCCATTCACAGCCACTTAATATCGAGATTTTTTAGAAACCAACAGAAAAAAGGATTCACTATACATACTTAAGTGGGTGTTTCTTATATTGGATCAAAAACCTACATTTCCATATTATATATTCCTGCAATGGATCTCTTGAGAGACAATTGGTTATGTGTCATGGCACATTATGGATGCACGTGCATTGCAGAAATGACATGATGACAAGTATAGTGCAATCATGCATCACTAGAAGTACGTTGGATAATTATTTGCAACTAAGTATGTTTCTTCGTTTTTGTACCACATTTACTATATATAATTTGTGTGGCTCAAATGAATTCTATGCAATAGAGATATCCAAGTTAAAATTTCTCTCTTAACCCAAATGGTGGACTTTGAATCCATTGAAAAATAACAATAAATACATAGTGGAACTCAAGTTCAATCATTGTTTTACATTAAAGGAATTGTGGGTAATTTTGAAGAAAAGTGAAAAATTTAAGAATACAAGATCCTAGTTTCAGGTGGCATGGGAAATAAAAATAGTTACAAGCTTAAGAAATATATGTAAGAATAGTTTTTCACACCGGTAATTCTAATTATTAAATATTTTATTAAATAATTAGGGTTGAATTGGAATTGGTAATGGAGCATGTGTCTTATTGATTAAATAATAAGACAATGATATGGGAAATGAGCATGCTAGACATGTTTCTTGAACATTTCTTAGCGATATGTAACCTATGTGATGGACAGTCATGAGCATCTCAAACATTGGAAGAAGTAAATTTAACTCGCCGAAATTGTGAGGGTGTAGGGGCCTAGGTAGATGCACCTCGTTCTCAAAGAAAAAAAAAAAAAAAATTACACACTTTACATAACATAAGAAAAATTATATTTGGAGTGAAGAAATAATGATTTAATGGAAGAGTGGGGCTTCTTTATTGTATTGGATAGGGTTCGGCCCTTTTCGACCAATTATCATCCCTCTCTCTCAGGAATTTTCATATGGTGGACATCACTTATGCTGTATTATCATCTCACTTCTCTTTATCCATCAAACAACCTGGTATACTCATAGATTTTCTAGCTTCCATGGAAACCAAACACTTGAAATCCTTAGGGAATTCATCCTTTATTTTGATCATTACCTCATCCATTCATCCTATGGTGGATGGATTTAAGATCATGACCCTAGCTAAAGGGATGAGCTCACTTTCGCCATGGAGACAAGCCCATTTTTTTCCTCTACTATAGGAATTATTGTGTCAAAGTGTGCTTCTCCATCCTCTACATTGATGAAAATTTTCTTGAATACACCCTTTGGTTTAGAACATGCTAAAAATAGTTTTATTCCTTCCTCAATCCCTAGAGGGCTCATGTAAATTTATGTTTCACCGATATTTTCATGTTGTTGCAGAAGTTAGAAATGAGATTTATTTCTCAACTACATCATTTCATGAATTCCCTTCATTTTGAGGTTCCTTTGATGGCTCAAGAATTCAAGGATGCAAATTTTTTCTCATAGTGTGTCTTGATATGCATATTTAATTATTTAACGCCATCTTTAGTAGATCTTCACTCCTAGATTTTGTTAGCACTAGAAATTGTTAATTTCAGATGAGCCAAATATTTATCCATTGAATAGATGGTATTTTTATCAATAATTGATAAAGCTAAAGATTAGGAGTTCATCTCTAGTTATGGTATGCGATTCTAGAGAAATGCAAGGTAGTCTATGTAACCCTGGTTCCCCTCTTTCGACCCCTTTTCACATTCAATTCCTACTGGTTTAGTTTGGGTAAGGCTTCCTAATATCGCTTTGGATCTATGGAATCTTTCCTCATTGAAATCTATACAAAATGCTTTAGGTATATTTTTGTTAGTGTAGTGATTAGATAAATAGTACTTGAAACTTGTATATGCTTACATTTGTGTGCAAATATACTTCACTAAATATTTATTCGCTAAATCAAACTGACAAGCCTAAATTATCTATGGGTGCAAAATATTGACTATGAAAATATTTCTTCTCCCTGTAGAGCTTATTACAAAACAACCCATTCTTTCAAAAATTGTCCCAAACCTCAAAAATATCAAAGCTAGGTAAAATAGTTTCAAACCAAGATAGCGGGAAGTTTCCAAGTCATAACATTAAATTATATTTAAATATGAACTCCCCCCAAATCACAAAAGCTATTAAAATCAACAAGAGACATTATAATCCAATAAAGACTCCCACCATGTTAATGGAAACCTAACAACAAGCCATGTTGCAGTGGAATGTATAAATGATGCCTATCAAAATCCGGAGAAGTTTGGTTACCCAAATGATTATGTTGAAAATAATTCTAAAAAAAAAAACCTTGTGATAATATTCCAAAAGTGGCCAAGGACAAGTTAGATATTTCTTGGTGATTCCTCTTCCTCTTTAGAAAATAAGACTAAAAAAAAAACTTCTTAGGAAGATGAGGAAAAAGAGGAAGAATTGTATAAGACTCTTAAAGTTGAAAACAATATTCTAGATAATAACTAAAAGAATGATCCTCTAGATATAGTAGATAACACAGGTTAGATCCAAGTGAGGAAAAAGGACATATATGTTGGGTATGTGTTGTATTCTTTCCACGACTATTCAAGTGCAGGGGGTCATAGGGGGGGCGATAGCCCCCCCTGTATGTTGTGTCGGGTGCAGCAGGGGGGTCACAGGTGGGGTGGTAGCCCCGCCTCTTCAGGGTCCATGGTAGCACCCCGGGAAAAACATTTTGGTCCTTATTTTTCAGTGGGTGGACCCGCCCATGGTTTTGTGCATGGGTTTGCACATGGTTTTGGGGCATGATGGTTTTTGGACCCTGGTATTTTGTAGATCAGGTCAAGGGAACTACGATTATGTTCTAATCCAGGGTTAATGGATTGGGGTTTATGTATGCTTTGGCATGTATATATATTTGTTTTAACACTAAAAGGAATATAATGAAAAATCAAGCTGGTCATCCTGATTTGGGATCCAGGGGAAAATTTATGTATATATGTTTTATGTTTTATGCTCTCGCTATTGTTTATTTATGTTTTTAAGATCAATTTGCAAATAATTTATGTACAGGGTTAAAACCTACATTTGGTATCAGATATCTTTCGGCTTCAAGGGGATGCCTTTGCTACTAAGGATTTGTTTGCTTGGGCCTGAGGTAGACCCTGTTCAGTGGGAGATATGTGGGATCAATTCTTGCGGTGAAAGAAGATGGCGAGCGGCAGGAAGATAAAGATTAAGAAATTTAATGGTCAAAGTTTTGAGTTGTGGAAGCTCAAGATGGAGGATCTGCTAGTGGATAAAGACCATTGAATTGTAGTAGATCTAGGTACTAAACCAATGGTAATGTCAGATGAAAACTTGAAGAAGTTGGATTGGAAGGCGAAGAGTACAATACGGTTGTGTGTCTCAGATTAATTATTGTTGAATGTATCTGGGGGAGCTACAACAAAGAATTTGTGGGACAAACATGGGACTTTGTACCATTCTAAGTCTCTAGTGAATAAATTGTTCTTGCGGAAAAAGTTGTACAACCTAAGGATGAACGATGGAGACTCGGTGACTGAGCATCTGAACTCCTTTGATACTGTGGTATATCAGCTGTCATCTATTGATATTAAAATCTCAAATGGAGATAAGTGCATCAATTTGTTGTGTTCTGTACCAGACTCGTGGGATAGTCTAGTTATTACAATAGGTAGCAATACAACTACCTTGAATTTTGATGACATTGTCTCAACCTTATTGTTGGATGAAATGAGATAGAGAAATATGGAGGGTCGGAATGGAGATGCCTTATCTGTACGAGGACGGTTCCAAACCAGAAAAAAGAATAAGGTTTCAAGTTGGAGATTTCTATCTAGAGGGAAATCTAAATCTTCTGGAAAGTTTGTAAAGGTGTCCTAGAAATGCGAAAAGGAAGGGCACTACAAAAAGGACTACAGATCTAAAGCTCCTGAGAAAGGAAAGGGATATTATGATGCTCCTTCTGCAGAGGAAAAAACCACCTCAGATGAAGGTGGGGATGTGTATTTGGCTTCTTCCTCAAATACACATGTAGATCATGAGTCATGGTTGATTTACTCGGGTGCATCCTTTCACTTCACTCCCCATAGGGAGTGGTTCTACGAGTATGAGAAATATGATGGCGGTGATGTCTTCTTAGGTGATGATAGGAAGGCCAGAATCATCGGACGTGGAAAAGTCAAGCTGAAGCTACAAGGTGGAAGGATTAAAACAATTTTTGGTATTCTGCACATTACTGCGTTGGCCAGAAATCCAATTTTTATAAGTAAGATGGATGATGCAGGTGTAAAAACGGTGTTTGAGAAATATGCCTATAAGATGGTTCAGGGAGCACTAGTATTAATGCAAGGATTTCAGATTGGAACTCTGTACAAGCTTCAGGGCAACACTATTATTTATGGGTGCAACAGTTCTGTGGTTCCCGAAAGTGGAGCAGAAAGCCTAGCGGTCTCTGGAGAAAATACCATGTTATGGCATCAAAGGCTTGGACATATTGGAGAGAAGGGCCTTCAGATACTGCATGGAAATGGTATGATAGAAGGTATGTCTAATAGCTCTCTGGATTTCTATTTCTATGAAAATTGTGTATATGGGAAGCAGAGTCGAGTGATTTTTCCTTCTGGTGCTAAGAGGTCAAACAAGATATTAGAGCTTGTGCACAATGATGTGTTTCGACCTGTGTCGGTTCCATCACTGGGTAAGTCTGTGTACTATGTTTCATTCATAGATGACTTCTCAAGGAATACATGGATATATTTCTTGAGGAAGAAATCTGAAGTCTTTAACAGATTTAAAGAATTTAAGGCTCTAGTGGAAAACTAGACAGAGAAGAAGATAAAGGTGCTAGACAGGATAGCAGTCAGGGGAGTTATGTAGAAGAGAATTTGAAGAGTTTTGTAGAAGTGTGGTATATAGCATGGTAAGACTACTCTTACACCTCATCAAAACGGGGAGTTAGAAAGAATGAACAGAACGCTGATGGAAAAGGCAAGAAGCATGCTCAGTGGTACCGTGTTAGGACAAGAATTCTGGGCAGAGGCAGTGGAGACTGCATGTTACTTGGTTAACAGATCACCTTCATCATCGTTGGAGGATAAGACTCCACATGAGGTATGGACTGGTAAGAAACCTTCTCTTTTACATCTAAGGGTATTTGGATGTGATGTATATGTACATGTTCCAAAGGAGAAAAGGACCAAGTTGGATAATAAATCTGAATGGTGCATCTTTATTGGGAATAAGGATGGTTTAAAGGGTTACAAGCTTTAGAACCCAAAAATAAGGAAGTTTGTGTGCAACCGAGATGTGGTGTTTAGAGAGGTGAAATATGTTGTTAAACATGAGGTCCTACCAAAGGAACCTGAGAAGATAGAGTTTGAGCTAAAGGAGGATGAATCAAACTCTACAACAAAAGAAGACTTGGAAGAGGAAGAGCAACAAACTCCAGCTGTGAGAAGATCAGTCAAGAAAGAAGACAACCAGAAAGGTATAGTCCATCTGCTTTATGTTCAAATTTTTCTTTAACTATAACTAATGATGATCCCAGAACTATGAGGGACGCAGTAGATTTAGAGGATGGAAAACTTTGGAAGGAGGCCATGGCTGATGAAATGGCATCCTTGCATAAAAAAGAGGCATGGGATCTGGTGGAGTTGCTAGCTAGAAGGAAGCCCATCGAGAGCAAATGGGTGTTTAAGAAGAAAATGAATGTAGAAGGCAAGGTGCATAAATACAAAGCTCGGTTTGTAGAAAAAGGTTATTCCTAGGTGCCGGGAATTGATTTTGGTGATATTTTTTCTCCTGTTGCCAAAGTTTCTTCTATTAGATTACTTTTACCTGTAGCTACTGCATTTAATTTTGAGGTATAACAGATAGATATGAAGACAACGTTTCTTCACAGGAATCTGGAAGAGGAGATCTAGAAGAAACAACTTGAAGTCTTTATGGTGAAAGGGAAGAAAGAACTGGTATGAAGGTTAAAGAAGTCTTTGTATGGGTTAAAACAATCACCAAGGATGTGGTATCAGAAATTTGCTTCCTATATACGGGGACTTTTCTTCACCAGAAGCAAGGAGGATCACTGTGTTTATTTTAAATCAATTGTTGACTATGCTGTTTATTTGGTCTTGTATGTGGATGATATGTTGTTTATTGGAAATGACAAAGAAATTATCCAAGATTTGAAGACCCAACTGTTCTCCAAATTCTACATGAAGGATCTTGGTGCTGCAAACTATATTTTGGGCATGGAAATTAAGAGAGAACGGGTAAAGAGGAAGCTCTGGTTAAACTAGAGGTAGTATGTTGAGACTATATTACAAAGGTTCAATATGTAGGATAGTAAACTAGTAAAATAGACCGACCTATCATAGTGAGTGATTTATGATCCCTAGGAATTTAATTTTTTGTAAAAGTGACTTTTTTTAGTTGTTTCACGAGCTAAATTTACTTCCTCCTCACTGTGATTTAATCTATATATTGGTACAAAGGTTGTAAAGAAATTTTGTAAGAGAGCATAAAGATAAATAGTTATAAATGTGAAATTTAATATTTTTTCAATATTCAATTCCACAAAGCACACATGGTGTAGAGAAGTCAGTGACGGGGTACACTGTTAAGTCACTCCATCTGCAAGGTCATCAGTTCGAAACCCGTGGGTGATTAGGATTAGTCTAAACTACCAAAAAAAAAATATTCAATTCCAAAAATTAGCACACCATGGGTAGTGTCAGGTTTCATTTGAATAAGGCTTATCTTTGAAAGTGCATGTCATCACATAATTAGTGATATTCATCCAAGAAAAAAATCCATGGAACTTTTATCTTCATGATTTATAGTTATTTTGTTCAGAGGATTTTACATTTGAATTGATTTTTCCCAAGAAAAACATAAATGTATTCCAGTCACATTTTCCAAAATGCAATTGTGTCTTGCATGTATATGTATTTCAATTTTATCATTTTAATTATTTTCTCGTCTTTTATATTTGAAAGCATTATCCCATGACCAACAATTAAGTAAAGAATCAGGAAGACCTATGTTAGATAATCTCAAGTCACAGAGTGTATGTAACACTCTCTAAGATGATCCAACATAACAATGTTGCTAAGTAATCTTTCAACTTCTCTACTGACTAGATTTAAGTGTAAAAATTATCATTTGTAACTTGTATTAGAATATTTGTTTATATTTTTAAGTGGTTATTGACATTACATTCTCATGGAAATTTAAGTTAATTTTTTCCTTTATATGCATTGGATCTTATTATTTATTATACATTTTCTACTTTTTTTACATTATAGAAAGGCCTATGTAGAAAAAAAAATATCATAGCCTATCTTATATCACAATATGCTTCACAAGAAAAGGCTCAAGTTATGCCTTTGAATTAGTGATATTATTTCATTTTTATAAAGTACCATTTGAAGTATATAGTTATGGATTAAAATTTATCTCTATGGATAAAATATAAATATATCTATTTACTTTATTAATGATAATTATTTGTACTCAAAAATATCATAAAGCCTCACCTATTGTATGTTAATGACAAATTATTAACATCAATAGTCATTTTTTAATGCATAATATAGGAGAAACAATCAAAAAATGAACTCAAAATATGAAAGAAAACAGCATTGATGAATTAATTAATGGAAGCTAACAAAGAATGTTCAAGTAAAGACTAATTTAACATAATAAATCCATGTAGAATAAGAATGATTTAGAACCCTTTGAGTAGAAGTGGATGTATTAGATTTCTTTCCATCATAATGTGTAACACAATATTGCAATAAATGGAACTTGTTAAGTCACTTTGGCTTTAGTGTATCATGATTTCTCATTTTCACAAGTCTCCTCCACTAATCATGCTATGAATTTTGAAATTGCACTCTCTCATACCATAGATGTATTTATTAGGATGATAGAATAAAATATAGGTGGTAGTGGGATATTTTATCATCCTATCCAATCTTAGAGCCTATAGACACATAAAAAAGAATGAAGATGTACACTAAAAATACTTCCCTATCAATATATATTTTATGAAATTATGTGTTAGAAATTAGGATATCTATCCAATGTTCTAGTTATCTTGAGAGGAAAAAAATGTTGATATGATAAAGAAAAATAACCAAAACAAATTTTGGTTTAAAATAAATCTCCAAAATGAAGAGAATTACGAAAGTATCTTTGTTCCATTTTTCAGGAATTTTACACAAATTTAGAAGAAGAAAGTTTTGCGACAAAATAATATGGAGGTGTTGCATATCATTGATATATCCTTCAAACCAAATTAACTATTTTACTTTCAACAATGTTCAACATTATATGGCTATATGACTTTGTATTTATTGATTTTTTCCATCTTGGTATGTATTCTTCTGATTATTATCATTTTCATTACTTACCATCATTATAATAATTATTTATGTATGTGGAAACATACACTATTAATTTTATTATTCCTCTTAAATTTTACTTGAAAAGGAGGTATTTGCCTATGCACAACTATTCAATATCATATATTTAAATAATGATATTATCGAAGATATAATATCATAAAAAACCCTTTCAAGCATTACTGGCATTCAATATTTTATTCACATTTTATATTTTATCAAATGTACCACCAAATTAATGCATTAACATACAATTGGATTTATCTCAGGTAGATGAAGAAATTATTATCATCCTTCCCGCCAAGGTTTGATTCCCTCATAGAGAGTATATTTCTCTAATGGATTTCATCCTTATTTTTGACTAGCCTTATGGCCATAGTAATCTAGGGTTTTACCTATGTATCAACTTTGAAATGAGGGAAATTTTCCAAGGGTTTCCGTGAGATTTGTAACATGGAAAAAAGTACAATATATCAAGGAAACCTTAAGTGTCAATAAGTTTGTCCCTTATTAAAAAGTGGTCATACTAGTGTAAGTGTGGGAGAAGGTCATATATATCTAAATGTATGCAAGGGCCAACCATTTGTACTCTTATATATTCAAAAATACACAAAAAATTTGTGCCACTATAGATTCAACGTACACTAAACATAGTATAATGTTACTAGTTACTTGATTAATTAATTGATATTTCCATATGCAAAAATACTAAAACAAATTTTCATTACTTATAGTTGTCTTACGTGATCAGATATTGTTACATTGAGCATTATGATATCTAAAATAGAATAAAATGGAAACATTAATAATGTTATTAATGGACTTCAAAAACCAAAAATAATCTCATATGTTTTTCTTTCCTCCCCTCCTTATGAGAAATATATTTATATTCCATATTACGAACATACATATTTTGTTCCTATGGCGACTAATCACACTCAACAATGAGGCTCAAATACATTACAACAAATCTCAACATGTGGCTTGAAAGAATTGAACCTAGGTGGGCAGAACAACAATTATTTCTCCCGACCACCTAAGATAAACCCAAATGAAAAAACACATCTCTTAAAGAATTTTGGAAAAATAAAATTAGAATAATTGTAACAACTATAGATTGGATCCAAGTTCTTTTAATATAATAAAAAATACCTATTTCTATTAAAACAAAATGAAAATTAAATTATATGAGATTGATATAGGGAGAGGTAAAGGGGGTGGGAGGGGATATACATATCTTTTGTTTCCCTTGGCATGAAAGGTGCTACGAGAAATTTTAATTGTTCAACTAATTTCCATCACCATAAGACTTAATATTTTTTCTTAGTTACTTTGTCTTCATATTAAATTTAGTAATATGTGTTCTCTTTTTTTTTTTCACTTTCGTAATTTACCAATGTGTGTCTCCCCATAATGATAACATTATTTTACAAAAGTTCATTTCATCAAACTTGTTTCTTAAGAAGTCATTGGTTGTTGTCGTTAAACTAGTGGTTCTATGACTAGTTCCAATACTAGTTAAGCAACTTAGGGTTCATTGGGTAATGGATATGGCACAACTCACTACGAAATTTTTTTTTCCTGGGAGAAAAAAGGAGGACTCAGTGGCTTTGAATTTTTATACGTATAAGCATTTTGGTTTAGGTTCCTATAAGCATTAAGCACCCTACGATGAAATTTTTTAATCTTATAATGAATTCCCCACCAAATAAATTGGATTTCCACTCGTAAGATCTCTATATAATATCAGTGGTACTAGTGCTCCCCTAAAGGCTCTAAAATTGGTAACTCTCTATATTGATATCAATATGGAGATTGGTATAAGTAGTTGGGGTTAGGTGATTATGAAAAGATGAAATTTCACCATATTTTAATGAACTCCCCACTAGGTCAGTCAACTCTCCACTGATAGAATATCTATATAATATAGGTGGTGCTCCCCTAAAGCTATGGAATTGCTAAATCCTGGAGAAACCAATCAATGTTGATCTCGTTCTGGAGCATCAGACTATCTAAGGACTTAGACTATCATAAGAATTAAGATCTCGCTCTCACGAATTTGACTCTCTGGGAGCTCATAGATTACTTAAGGCTACACAATATGGATCTCAATAAACAAGTGGATAGGGATATTCTATATATAAATGTGTTAAGGACTAAGAAAAATGGTATAGATAGGCCAGGGTTTGATTTTTTTAAACCGTAGAAGATAAATAGGCCATGCCATTTACAAAAAAAATATGTTTTCCTATTTCTAAGATAAATGACTAAACTCTATCGATATTTACCCTTTCCTTCAACAAGAACATAGCCATCAACAAAGAATACTAACCTTGCTTCTTAGGCATAGTTACTTTGCATTTGGAAGTCTAGAAACTATTTCTTTAAGAATAATTGGAAACTCCCCATTCACTGTTACAAAAGCACTGGAAACATTTCTTTGTATCCTACATATAAAATTCAAACCCATCATAAAAGGAAACAAAACAAGGGCCTGGATTGAATTTAAAAATAATTGAATAAAATTTTGACATGAATACCAAATCACTCTAAAAGTGAAATATTTGTTGATCAAGTTGGCGACTCAACTACGAGTGCATATTCTCCTTAACCATGAATTTCTCTCTCAGATAACACAAATCCAAAAACATATAACACAAACATTTATGCACACACAACACATTTACACAAAAAAACAAATTTTAAGCATATGAAAACACTATAGAGTACATTAATTCATACAACACTACAAAGTACAATACATTTATGGAGCACCCCATAAGACAAAAAAAATTTCATCAAATTTCTTAAGAGAGAAAGAAAGATCTAACATATTCCATTCTTAACCCATAGATTGAATATAGAAACAAATTTTTTGAGGTTACAGAAATGTCCCCAGGGAATGAATTAAACGCACACAAAAATTAAGGGAACAAAAAGTACTCAATCACCTACTACGCTTCACTACTTAACCCGTTGAATAAACAAAGAAACCAAATCTGTCAAAATTCCCTATGGAATGTATTTCGCTTTGAGATAATTATAGGTTAATTAATTATGTCAGATCATCTAAATTTTTTTGTTTTTTTTTTTTTTTAATAATTTTTTGGATGACCAATGTATTGAGAAAATAACAACTAGATGTTTTAAAGTTTGATTGTATTTCGTATTAAGAAAAGGGTTGTTGCTTTACTTCAAAACAGTGATGTGATTTAGCATATGTGAAGGCAGAAACTATAAGAGGATACGATCAGCTATATATCTAGTTTGAATCTTTATTTTATACTAAATTATTTATATTAGAACCATCTAAACATATTACAAAAATAGTATCAAAATATAGGAATACAAAAACTATTTATTTGAGATGTCACTGTCTTCAAGGAAGTGGTTGATGATGTGGCCCCAAAATGTGTTGCTTTGCTAGCATGTTGTTGGAGATGATATTTAATCGATAGTTTTAGATAAGTGATCCCATCTTTCTTGACTTGGTATATCCAGATTAATTAACCTTATAAAAACTTCATCTACTTAAGTATATCTCTCAAACGTAAGCTTATTAATAAATATATGTTTGATTTCATGTATAATTATTAAATGAAACTCTAAGGCCTCTAGAAATGCCTTTCCTGTCATATGACCTCTAATCCTTGCAAATTTATCTTTGTAAAATGAAATTGTCTAAAGTTTCTTGCAATACTCCTCCAAGTTGATTTACCTTTCATTTGGCACTACTAATCCTGGAAATCCTCTTTGATTTATCAAGTTGAATTTGATGTGAAATATTTGGAAAACACTATCCGAAGTTTGACACTTGGTTTCCAACACATTCAACAAATTCTTCTTATGCAGAAATTTCTTGATTTCCAAAATGGTTTTTTCTCTACTTATGATATTAATATGTTCTAATTCTCCTCTTCTCTTTGAATTCAACACCTTAATCATATTTAAAGCTTTGGCTGGTTTTTGCTTAAGTGATTCCTTTCCCTGCTCAATGACTACTTTTCACTTAGTGATTATTTCTTCCTGTTCCAAAATAATATATATGGAGGGTCATACTTCATTCATAGCCTGACTTATTTCAGTACAAATGCTTTCCTTGGCTTGGGCCAAGGTGTCTAACATCAATAACACACTCTCTAACTTCTAAACACTCTTTGTTAGTTTGTGAGATTTATGAATTTGTTCCATGTAAAGAGTATCATTATTTATCTTCTGAGCTTCTACATTATTTAATTTCTCCAGAAGATTTTCATTCTCTTACTTTTTTAGAGATAAATCTCGCATAATTTTTTCTGGGTCACCTGCTGCTAATGTGGATTTTGTTGATTTTAATGAAGAACTTAGCTCTATGCCTGCAACTACAATAGGTACAACTAAAACAGGAATCATGGCCAACTGATTTGATTGTTCCTTCTCCTTCAGTAGACCTTCAATTTATTCCTTCATCTGATTGATTTGAATGTTCTACTCAATGATAAGTTTTATCATTTCCTCTCTATTTTGTTCAATTTCCTCTATCTCCTTGGTTTGGGGATATTCTGTAGAAGGAAATTTGAGTTTCTTTCAAAGAGTTGCAATGTCTGCATTCTTCTTATTAATAATTTATTCTACATATTTGACATCCTTAGGGTCATACCCAATCTTTATTACTATATCTTTGTCACACCTCCCATTTACCTTCCCAAAAAAAAAAATTCCCAAGCATTCATCTTTTCAATTATAATTCTAGCAAGATACTATACTATAATTATGTTGGTTTATTCAAATCATAATTTTTTGCCCAATTTCGATTTATTTCCATATCTCAACTATATCCAACCCAATTGGATATAATAATATTAGTACTACCAAACATAATTATATTTAAAATACAAACATAATGGATTTGTTTATCCCAATCCCACTTTTATGTCTCACCTTCGTTTGTATAGTAATGAATATATTGTTATAGTTTGATAGACAGATGAAGGATCGATTCCATTTCACATATTAACCATATCGTTATATTTCGATAGACCCATGTGGGACAATTTCGATTACACCTATTCACCACTCGTTTATAAAGTATGAAACTTAGTTGGATTTAATTTACCCACGTTGCTATCTATGCGTACATGGCACTCATGGCCATTTATTGACTTCTCGTCAACATTTATATCAAGATGGGAATCATTTATTTTGGCCTCCATGTGATACGAATTAGTAATTTGACTCAACGGAATTGAGACGTGAAGCTAGTTTTCCACGTAAGCTTATATATGATTTCAGTCTCGTCGTATGGTTTGGAATGGGTCTCATTCCATTCGCGGTCATGTGATTTTTCTCCACGTAACTCTGGAACTCACCATGCCACCCTACCCTAGTGCCAAGGCAATCTCTATGGCACGACCAGGACGTTGTGACCTTTATTGTATTGCTTGTCACATTGAATGTTGAACGTATGGTGTACATAACACATCCAGCCCTTCGATCTGTGGCTTCACCCTTGGGATCTTGCCATGTGGACGACGAGGATTCACCGACACGTTAGGGTTTCATTGATCTATTCCGGGAACATGGATATAAATTTGAATTGTTAATTTGCTGGGCGGTTCTTTTCCCTTACTACTTGTTCGATTTGTCCCTGGATAGTGAACTTCGACGCTCTGGAGAATTGAGCGTGATTATGTCCAGACTTCGGTGTAGTCCCTCGTTTCATTTGAAAATGTAGGTATGATAATTCCGGATGGTTTGAAATTCACACTGTATTCTTACCACTCAATATGGGTTTTCCCTGTCTTGTTCAGAGTTACGCTCATTGACTCGAGCAGGGATTGAAGTTTTGTATTTCGATGGATATTTTACCATCGTTTTGTCCTAGTTAATTCCTGTTTGACAATTTGTTAAATTTTCTCTTGCAGAGAATTTGTTTTCTCCATTTTGACTGATTCGGTTTGCTTGGTTTAAGTTCATATTTACTGTATTTCCTTACATGTATTCTCAAGAATGAGACTGAACGAATGCACTTATGGGTTTGGAGGGAGATTTACCCTCTACCTTACGCCTGTCTAAGGTTGCCTCAAGGTAATTCGCATGATGATAGGGGATTTTACCCCTCTCGACCTTATGTTCGCTCCATTCCTCGACCTGTGTAAGGAAAAATTTCTATTTTTCATTCACAAGAGTGCTAGCTCCTTTATTCTAGTTGAACGCCCACCATCCAACTCGGGTTTATTTATGTCATGGCCCTATGTATATGACAGGTTAGTTGAAAGCTTAGAGGTTCTAGCGCACCAGGTAACTGTTTGTTAAGTCCCTATATCAATAGTATAGCCCCTTATTATGTTAGTGTAGACCCCCTTATTGTTATTATTGTACCCTTGTAACCCCCATTTTGTTATTATTGTGCCCTCAAATTATTATTGTTAGGTCGGCTAGGATTACATTGTGGCCCACTAGGATTAGATTATGGCCCCATGGACTCCTATATATAGAAAGGAGGTTTTGTAAATTGTATCATCCAAGAATTGTTCATTTATGTAATGTATTGGAGGTTGCCCCCTCGAAGTGGCTCATTTCTAAGGCGTTTATATCTCTTTTCTTCTCTTTTTGATTTGGTTACACAACATTTGGTATCAGAGCTTTGGATTCTAGGGTTTCGCTGCTCCAAACAGGTCATCGTGGAATTTTCGCTATAAATTTTTTTCTAAAAAGTTTCAGAAGCTGAAAATTTTAGGGTGCGAAGCCAAAATCTTGAGGAAGCTTGTATAAAACTTTCAGAGCTTGGTTCGCAATATGTTTGGAGATATGATCTGTGGAAGTCGGGAATTTTTTCAGGCTCCTAAACAGGTCATCGTGGAATTTTCGCTATAATGTTTTTTATACGAAGGTTTAGAATCTGAAATTCATATGGTGTGAAGCTGAAATCCTGAGGAAATTCATCAAAAAATTTCAGAGCTTGGTTCACAATATTTTTTGAGATATGATCTGTGGAAGGTAGTGCTTTTTCAGGCTCCTAAATTTCATCTCAAAGAGGTGATCGTGGGAAAAGTTCAATAACTCTCTCTCTGGGAAGTGGATTTGAGTGCCGTAAAAATTGGTCGCAAGTACACGGAATTTTGTTTCTTGGCTATCAAGTTCAGAGACAAAGGACAAAACAGTGACACGTGGCAAGTCGTACAAGTTCACACTACTGAACCAGTCCATAATTAGGTCATTGTGGGAGATTGGACACAACTTTGTCTTGGAGAATCCAAATCAGGTCAGACCCATGGAATTAGAAAGAGACTTCATAGGGCTACTTCAGTGCTGAATTTTAAATATTTAAGGGCCACAATCACAGAGATAATCCAATTTCAATATCGAGCTCCTCAAAAGCAAGAAAAAGGTGTGTATTTTTCCGAATTGCATAAGTCTTGTTTGAAGAATCAAGTTGAATTGGTTCCAAGGGAATATTGAAGAAATTTTGTCAGTAATGGGTTCTATTATGCCTCCAAAAAATCATTCCATACCCATTAATCCCTCAAAAATCTATACTATGACGCATGAAGAGGAAGAGTTGCAGTATGAGATATCAAAATTACGGTACCAAGTGCAACAAGTTTCGATCTTACGAAGAGCAATCGAAGATGAAATAGATGGTTTAAAATTAGAAATGGAGGCTAATTTGGATGGTTTGAAGGATAAAATAATAGCTAATATGGATGATAAATTAGTGGAAGATCACAACGAGCATCAACAACAAGTTCTCCAACTCTCAAAGGATAACCCAACTTTGGTGCAAAATCTAATGAAACAATAGGAAGATCAACATCACATCGAAAGAAGTTATGAAGAAGTCATAGAAACAAGAACTTGACAAGTACGATCAATTTCAGAGTATCTCAGCAAGTGGAAGAACTTTCCTGTAGAATATTTCACATGGGAGGATGAGAATTTTATACAGAAGCATCAAGAAATAATCAAGCGTTGAGGACAACACTTGTTTGAAGGAGAGGGGCATGTTAAGTCCCTATATCAATAGTATAGCCCCTTATTATGTTAGTTTAGACCCCCTTATTGTTATTATTGTACCCTTGTAACCCCCATTTTGTTATTATTGTGCCCTTAAATTATTATTGTTAGGTCGGCTAGGATTACATTGTGGCCCACTAGGATTAGATTATGGCCCCATGGACTCCTATATATAGAAAGGAGGTTTTGTAAATTGTATCATCCAAGAATTGTTCATTTATGTAATGTATTGGAGGTTGCCCCCTCGAAGTGGCTTATTTCTAAGGCGTGGATATCTCTTTTCTTCTATTTTTGGAGCTGGTTACACAACACTGTTCATTCCTCATTTATCACTTTTGATAGCGTTCCTCTTCCTTGTCACATTATGTATCGTATTCATGTTGTGGTTTGTCTCTTACAGGTATTTACGACCATCGCCTCACTTTCTCTTCAACCACTAGAGACGTGGCTTCCTTCAGCATTAACATTGACTCCTCTTGTCATTTACAGGTCGGTATTCACCGAACGCTGGTTAGAAGGAACCAGTTCTCCTTGCATTTGTTCTAGAAATGTTTTCGACAGCTTAAAATTTTTATTGATACAGTTGTGTAATTGTGACTATTGTAAATTTTGAGTTCCGACACTGAATGTTCCCTTATATCAATTCCTGGAACATTATGATATGGTCCCCATGCCACCATGGACTTGTAATTTTTGGATTTTCGTTTATATATATATCTCTGTCGTTTCTTGATTTGCATAATATCGAGTATTAGTATGTGTCTTCAACAGAAATAACACTTTGCTCTTTTTAGCTTGGGTCTAGCTTAATAAGTACTTATGGCATTGTTCTGCAACTGTGTATACCCCAATTTTGTTGTATTTTATTATATTAATGCTTTCAGGAAATACATTTGTTAAACTATACTCAGGAACATGGTAATTATCTGAATAAATAGTTTAACTATACTTTTCCAAAGTGTAAGTTCAGTTACATGTAATTTTATAAATCCACATTTTATTATATCATTAGATTGATGATTCTACCTCAACCATTCTTACACTCATAATGTTAGTTGTCAAAGGAATTTTTATATGTTTATCATACTCCCCTGGTTTGTAGTTTTGATAATAACAGTTAACTAAGTCTCTTCAGTGTTCTTGGAATAGTACAAAGTATTACCAGCTCTACTCTTTACATTGGTTCAGTACTTAATTAAGTATTTTATATTTAATTTGCAAATGATATTTGTCTACCTTTTTTGCATCATCTCTCATCATGCTTCGTGAATACCTACAAGTGAGGTGTTAATATATATGTATATATTTATGTCTAGAAGACTTTTTCATTTCCAGTATTCCACTATACACTCTTGCATTTAGTTCGCATGATAGAATAGAACATTTACAGCTAAATATGCCCTACTATTGTGAAATCTGCCTGTTGATTATTTAGTTAACTTTATTTCCCATATTAATTTTAGCCTCTATAGTAAGAAAGGTTTATTGAAATAAGTATAAATGGGAAAGCTCATGCTAACTGATAATTGCGTCCTTGTGTTGTGGAATTAATTTCTTATATGCAGAAATAACTTGCTATTGTACTTCTGTTTATGTATGAATGATGTGCTGACCCTGGAAGTCAGTCTGTATATTTTTTTTTCTGTCTCATTTAATGCACAGTTTAGATTTTAGTTCATCTATTGCTATTTTCAATTATGGTACAGGAACTCCCATATTTCTCTATCCTAGTCATGTGCATAAATTTATACTAGTAGATCAGGAGCAGTTTAAAGTTAAATTATCTGTGAAGGAATATGTATCCTCAGATTTAAACCGACCTCGATTTAGAGTTTCTGTTGGATTCTACTCTACATATTTCTTGTCTACAACTATACAGAATTATAAAGGTGAATGCCTTATGATTAATTCTGTTAAATTTAGCACTAATAAATATAACATACAAATCAACTATTATATGTATCCAATTGATACCATAGGAAGTAAAACACCAATAAATTTAGAGACATACCACTCTTGCAATTGACCAACCTCCTAACCTTAGAGTCCTTCTGTCTCCCATAACTCACCTCCGAGCTGAGATCATCTCCTAGAACAGATCAACCTCTAATCTGTTTAGGAGCAGCTTATTTAAGCTATTGTTCCCCAAAACATGTTTCTAATTCTACGTCGAGAATCTTAGGATGCTTTTCTTCCTGTTTGCCTAGGCTTCCCATTTTAGGGATTCTTTAAAGATGTTTTATGCTTTTCCCAGCTTTTCCAGCTTTTTACCTCTTCTCAACTAATTTCCTCATCATTGGGGAATTTAGATTTTTCCTCAAAAATCTAAATTAGAAATAATTTCATTCAAGTATTTTCGAAAGATTATGCGGAAATATTTGCGTTATCCATCCTCATGGATTTAGCAAGTGATCTCATAAATATCATTTTGGTCAATCTACACAAAATCATTTTATTCATTTCCTCAAATTAAATATTTAATTACATTCATAAAATACTTGTCCTTTGGGGTCCACTCCCCTTAGGATTAAAGTTCAAATGTCTAGTTTTAAATTTCAAACAAATAAACTAGGGGTGCTACAATCTTTTAATGATTTTAGCTTATTATATTTAGCAAAAGAGGAATTTTTCTCAATTTTCAACTGTGACTATACAGTTGACATAGTTGTTCTCAATTTGGACAATGCCATGGCAATGTTAGTCATGGTAGAGAAAAAAATTTCTCCTAATTGTCTGTGCATGTCCATTTGGTCAATGGGATGAATCTGATTTGCATCAAAAAATAATATGGTCTTCTTGTAATCAGAAGGGGCTTTGGGAAAAGGGATATGAGCGTATAGAAAATCCATCTAAATCCTTTCATTTTCACTGTCAAAAGCCATCAACAACCTACGTTGTGATGTAGAGGTATGTTTCCAAAAATTACTATAGACATTAGCCTTTAGAGCTTAATTCTTATCTTTAATCTCTAATAATTTAGAGAAAATAGTTTGATCACCATGTTCACTGGTTCCTACTAGTTGAATAATATCCATGGGATCTTGTGAGATTGAAAAGGAGGATGGGGTATTAGGAACATTTCCCTTTGCTACTATAGAAACTTTTATATCACCCAAATCAATGATATCTGGATCTTTTTGACTTTCCTCAGTGGAAATGGTGAAATCTATCTTTTGCTTCTTCTACTGGATAATGATTTATTTGGCAATGTTTGTAGAAGATGATGGTTCCTCTCTAGGCCTTTTCTATTGTTTGTCTTGAGAAATTGGAGTTTGCAAAGTGGGGGTAGAAAGAAACTGTGCCTATGCTTCTTGCAGTTTGTTTTCTTCACACTAGTTTTGGTTCATGAATTTCTCAATCTCTGGCCTAGGAGTGTAAAGAAATGTTGTAAGAGAGCATAAAGAGAAATAGTTATAAATATGAAATTTAATATTTGTTCAATATTCAATTCCAAAATTAGCACACCATGGTAGTGTCAGGTTGCATTTAAATAAGGCTTATCTTTGAAAGTGCATGTGGTCATATAATTAGTGATATTCATCCAAGAAACAAATCCATGGAATTTTTATATTCATGATTTATAGGTAATTTATTCAGAGGATTTTACATTTGAATTTATTTTTCCCAAGAAAAACATAAATTTATTCCACTCACATTTTCCAAAATGAAATTGTGTCTTGCATGTATATGCATTTCAATTTTATCACTTTAATTATGTTTCCCTTCATTTATATTTGAAATAATTATCCCATGACCAACTATTAAGTAAAAATTCAACAAGACCTATGTTAGATAATCTCAAGTCACAGAGTGTACATGACACTCTCTAAGATGATCCAACATGACAATGTTACTAAGTAATCTTCCAACTTCTCTACAGACTAGATTCAAGGGTAAAAATTATGATTTGTAACTTGTACTAGAATATTTGCTTATATTTTCAAGTGTTTATTGACATTATATTCTCATTGAGATTTAAGTTAATTTTTTCCTTTATATGCATTGAATCTTATTATTTATTATACATTTTCTTCTTTTTTATATTATAGAAAGGAATATGTAGAAAAAAAATCATATCCTATTTTATATCACAATATGCTTCACAAGAAAAGGCTCAAGTTATGCCTTTGAATTAATGATATCATTTCATTTTTATATAGTATCATTTGAAGTATATATTTATGGATTAAAATTTATCTCTATGGATTACATATAAATCTATCTCTATACTTTACTAATGATAATCATTTGTACTTGAAACCCTCATAAATCCTCCCCTAATGTATGTTAATGACACAATATTAACATCAATAATCATTTTTTATATGCGTAATATAGGAGGAACAATAAAAACATGAACTCAAAATATGAAAGAAAAGTGCATAGATGAATTAATTAATGGAAGATAACAAATAATGTTCAAGTAAAGAGTATATTAATATAATAAATCCATGTATAATAAGAATGATTTAGAACCCTTTGAGTAGAATTGGATGTATTATATTTCTTTCCATCATAATGTGTAACATAATATTGCAATAAATGGAACCTGTTAAGTCACTTTGGCTTTAGTGTATCGTGATTCTAACTTTCACAAGTCTCGTCCACTGATCATGCTATGAATTTTGAAATTGTACTCTATCATATCATAGATGTATTTATTAGGATGATAGAATAAAATATAGGTGGTGGTGGGATCTGTTATCATCCTATGCAATCTTGGAACCTATACATACATAAAAAGGAGCGAATATTTACACTATAAATACTTCCCTATCCATATATACTTTATGAAACTATTTGTTATAAATTAAGATATATATCCAATGTTCTAGTTATGTTAAGAGGAAAAAAAAAAGTTAATATGAGAATAAAAAAATAACCACAACAAATTTTGGTTTAAACTGAATCTCCAAAATGAGGAGAATTACGAAAGTTAATTCCTTACATTTTCAAAAAATTTAAATAGATTTAGAAGAAGAAAGTTTGGACACAAAATAATATGAAGGTGTTTCATATCATTGACATCTATCCTTCAAACCAAATTTTATATTTTACTTTCAACAATGTTTAACATTATATGGCTATATGAGTTTCTATTTATTGATTTTTTCCATCTTGGTATGTATTCTTCTGATTATTATCATTTTCATTCTTTACCATCATTATAATCATTATTTATGTATGTGTAAACATCTATTATTAATTTTATTATTCCTCTTAAATTTCACTTTAAAATTAGGTATTTTCCTATGCACAACTATTCAATATCATATATTTAAATAACGATATTATAGAAGATATAATATCATAAATAACCCTTTCAAGCTTTACTAGAATTCAACATTTTATTCACATTTGATATTTTATCGAATTTACAACCAAATTAATGCATTAACATACAATTGGATATATCTCAAGTGGATGGAGGAATGATTATCATCCTTCCCACACATGTTTCATTCCCACAAGTGACGTTTTGAGTTGATACAGAGTATATTTCTGTAATGGATTTGTTAGATCCCTATATTACTAGTATAGTCCCTTATTGTTGTTAGTGTAACCCCCTTATTTTTATTTTTGTACCCCTGTAACCCCCATATTGTTATTATTATGCCCTTAAATTATTATTGTTAGGTCGGCTAGGATTACATTGTAGCCTCATGGACTCCTATATATAGAAAGGAGGTTTTTTCATTTGTATCATTAAAGAATTGTTCATTTATGTAATGTATTGAAGGTTTATCCCTTGAAGTGGCTTAGTTATAAGGTGTTGATCTCTCTTTTCTTATATTTTTGGAGCTGGTTTCATAATATTTGGCATTAGAGATTTGGATTCTAGCGTTTCGCTGCTCCAAACAGGTAATCATGGGGTTTTCACTATAAGTTTTCTTCTACAAAGTTTCAGAATTTTAAACTTTTACAGAGCAAAGCCGAAATCCTGAGGAACGTCGTGTAAAAATTTTAGATCTTGGTTCGCAAAATTTTCAAAGATATGATCTATGGAAGTTAGGTTTATTTCAGGCTCTTGAATTTCACTTAAACAAGTCATTGTGGAATGTTCGTTGTAGCTTTTGTTCTACTGAGGTTTAGAAGCTGAAATGTTTAGAGAGAGAAGTCGAAATCCTGAGGAACGTCATATAAATATTTTAGATCTTCGTTAGCAATATTTTCAGAGATATGATCTGTGTAAGTTAAGGCTTGTTCAGGCTCCCAAATTTCATCTTAAATAGGTGACCGTGGGAAAATCATCATAATTTCGTCTTAAAGAGGTGACTGTAGTTTTCTTTGTATCAATTTAATATCCTAAGGAGAAAATAGTGACATGTGGCATTCCATACAAGTTCGCTCTACTGAACCAGTCCATAATTAGGTTATTGTGGGAGATTGGGAATAACTTTACCTTGAAGAATCCAAATAAGGTCAGATCTTTGTCATTCGAAAGAATATTGAGTGGGCTACTAAATTCAAAAATGGTTGAACACAATATAATTTAGGTGTCTAACAACTTTATTCCCAAAGGTCTAGTACCTCTAGAAATCTTATGACCAAAATTATGTTCCCAAGTATCCACTATCAATTTCACCTAAAGAGAATATTGAAGAATATAATATTGGAACACCTGAAGAATTCAAGAACATTAAAATCTCTGCATCTCTAACTCAGGAAGTAAAAACTGAATATTGGAATATTCTTAAAGATTACAAGGATTTTTTTTCTTGGTCTTATTCTAAATTAAAAACCTTTGATACAACTCTCAGTGAGCATAAAATTCCTTTAAAACCTGAAGCAAAACACTATAAAGAAAAATAATGGAGAAAAAATCTAGTCTTGATCCTTGCCATAGAGAAAGAACTTAAGAATTTACTTGATGCTAAAATTATAATTTGAATAAGATACACAAAGTGGGTAGCTAATTTAGTTCCTATTAGAAAGAAGAATGGGGAAATCAAAAACTGTGTAGATTTCAGGAAATCAAACAAGTCATCCTTAAAAGACATGTACCCATTACCCAAAATGGATCTATTTCTTCAAAAAGTTTCAGGTCCAAATATACTTTCAATACTTGATGGATTTTTTGGATATAACCAGATAATGGTGAGTCCAGAGGATAGGGAGAATCCTACTTTCACTACTCCTTGGGGTACATTTATGTATGCCAAAATGCCCTTTGGATTAACAAATGTTGGAGAAACATTCTAGAGAGCTACAGATTTATATTTTGTGGGTAAGATTAAAAAAAATAAAATAATTTTGTTATATATCTTAATGACCTTAATGAATAAAAATTTAAAATACTTGATGAAATTTTTTGAGAGGTCTAGAAAATTCGAGTTATCACTCAATCACACGAAGTATTTTCTTGCTACTAGAGAAGGGAAATTTCTCAGACACATCATTTATAAGGAATGGGTGCTAATTTACCCTAAAAGGGTTTCAACTATTCAAGCACTTTAATTTCCAAGGAAGAATAAGGAGAACCAAGCTTTTCTTGGAAATATTAACTGCCTGAGGAGATTCATTTCTAACTATGCTGAAATTTTTTAATGATATAACTGATATGTTGAAGAAGAGTCATGAATTTAAGTGGACAATACCAGATAAATATGCTTTTGAACAAATTAAAAAGTTCATTTTTGAAGCCCAAACTTTAGCCAGCCTTAACTATTTTGAACCCTTTGCCATATTTTCCTTTTCCTCTGAAACCACTTTAGTTTTGTCCTTTCGAAAAAGAATTAATATGGATATGATTAACCTATACCATTTTTCAGTAAAGTCATGAGAGACACAAAATTTAAGTATGACATCATTGAAAAAGAGGCTTATTCCTTAGGCCAAGTGTTAAATTATTTTAAAATTTATGTCCTTCACTTAACCATTACTGCTTATGTTCCCAACAATGCTGTGAAAATTGTCTTAACTCAACCAGACACTAATGGGAGAAGAGGAAGATTAATTACCCTAATACTTGAATTTGATATTAGTATAAAAACTACAAAGTTGGTAAAAGTTCAAGGTTTGGCTAATGTTTTAGCTAAATCCAATTGTAAATTTTTGGGGATAAATTTTGTTTTCGAAATTTCAACATAGAAGAATCCACAAGAACCGTCTCGAAAATCACAGGGGGATAATCCACAAGAATATTTCAAAGACTCAGAAGGGAAGAATACACAAGAACCTTCATCTTCAATTCAATCAGTTCTTGTTTATATTGATGAGAAATTCATGTTGTCATAATGGTATTATGATATTGTACATTTTCTTATAAACATTGAGTGTCCTGAATTTTCAAAAAGTCAGTGTAAGACACTAAATTTAAAATCCATAAATTATTGTATCATCAATGTAAATTTCTACAGGAAGGATCCACTCAATAACCTTTTTCTTTGCTTGACAGAAAGTGAAACATAAGGGATTATTGAACACTTTCATGCAAGTATATGTGGGGGACACTATGCTTGGAGATCTACAACATATAAAATAATGAGAGCATGATTCTATTGGCCTACTATGTTCTTACAAGTAGGATAAAAGTTTAGGAGTTGTCAATGTCAAATGTTTGTGTTACACCATTTTTTGGTCATCTAACCTATTATCATTAGATGGACCCAAGTACACCATGTAAGACCAATTTTACCCTAAGTAAAATTGCCTTCACTATGTAAAATAACTTAATAAACCACATTTATTAGGTTGTTTATGGTCTAAACAGGAAACCCTAAAAGGAAATATTAAACAAACCTATATTTGTTTGATTTTCCTCATGAAATAATTAATTAAACCATAATTTAATTATTACTCCTAGTCATGTTTAACCCAAAACAAAGAAATTAATTAGATAAACCTTAATCTAATTACTGTGGATATTCTGAGTCCTACTTCTGAAAAACTACACCACAGAAACCTCCAATCTAGATAACCTTTATTTATCTTATTGTTTTCTAGGAATAATTATTTAAATCTTATTTAGATAATATTCCTTGTTAAATATGACCAAATCACCCACAAATAATTAAATAAATCATTATTTATTTAATTATTACTCAACCACATCCTTAAAATGATAAATAAATCATTTATTTGTTTATTATTTACAAATAAAGGGAGTTGACCCAAGTCAAATTCCTTTTCCCTCCAACAAATATAATAAAATATTCCATAAAAGGTGGATCTAGATTTGGTTAATATTATTTTAATCATGCACCAAGATCTAGAACGACCCAATATTCTGTTATAAATAGGAGGTTTTTTCCTACCATTCTTCACCTTTTTTTTCCCATTAGAGCATTATGGATCTATACTCTTGGTCTAACTTTGAGCCATTATCATTGTCACATTCTCCATTATTTGCTTTATGAGCTCCCTTTGAGTTCTATGTTTGTCTGGGTTTCTACACCAACAGAGAGAAATGCTAGATTCGAAGTGGGAAAAGAAATTCAAGAACCCATCCCATCGAGGAGAATTGGAAACATCTTCTTGTTTTCCTCCCAGGTGCCCTTAATACAAAAAATTCTTTCAAAAATTATTCTTGTCTTGTCTATTGGATATATGGAGCAAACCCTTCTTTTTACTGCTTAATGTCTTTCTATGCATAGATCTGGTTTTTTGTAGCTCTGGTCTTGATCAACTAACTACAGATCTGAAGATATTGGCAACCACATTTGATGTTAGGGCTATTAGTTATGTATAGCTAAAGTGATCTTTTTTCGTACACTTCGACAAAGGATTCATACTAACAATTGGCAACTCCACACGGGTTTTCAATTACGACCGCTATCGTTTTTCATATTCCTGCATATCCAACTCGGCTCGTACCCTGGGTTTCTTTTCGGCCTTTTGTTTTTCCTATTTTCATGTTGTTTTTTCCCCCATAAAACCCTAAAACATTAAAAATTTCTAACTTTCGTGTGTTTCCTCGGCCCTATTGGGCGCAAGTACGTACATCACCGTAACCGAGACGGGCAACCTTCTTCTGCAACCGCCGAGACACCCGGAGCTTCAGGTCGCACTTTTCAGCCCATAACCTGCGATCTGGACCTCTAGGTCGCACTTTTCAGCCAATTTTCTGCGACTTGCACTGAAAACAAGTCAGAACCTGCGACCTGCCAATTTCTCAGCTGTTTTTCTGCAATTTTTTTGGGTTTTGCTGAAGCTTCTGTCAGGGTTTTCCAGCCTCTGCCTCCACCCGTTTAGACCTGTTTCTGATCTGTTTTGCTCATCTAAGTGGGAACCTAGCCCCCTAGGGCTTCAGTACCCTCCACTTTTTGTGGAAGAGTTTTTAGCTATTTCAGCCGTCTGTTTTTCAGAGTTTCAGCCTTCCCTTTTTCAGATCTGATACCTCCTTCTCAGATCCCTTTAAATCAGCTTTTATTCCTTTCAAATCACCTCCGAAGATTTGTTTCTGATCTTCTTTAGGGCTCTCCTCCTTGCCCCTTCTATTTTTGCTGATTTCCTCCTTTTTCCAACCACCTTGCCTCCGTCTCCTCGGGCCGTGATCTGCACCCCTTTTCAGCAGTTTTTCCCTTAGATCCTCGTCCCTTTTCGACCTCAGATCTATTGGCTCTTTTTAGTGTGTTTTGACTAGATTTTTCCTTTTTTAGATTATTTTTGAGAGACCTACCTTTTTGGGTTGGAATCGATGCAATAGTAGCCGTTAATTTTCTGTTCTTTCAGCATTATATATTGTTCTCTGCAGATTTATTTTCAGTTACGCAGCACACTTTTTCTCTTGCTCTCAAAACGAAAAGGCTTTAAAAATTAAAATTAACGCATGCCACACACTCACCCTAAGCGAAGAAGAGCCTGGTTTACATTGCCAGGCAAAGACTTTAAAATCAATTGACACTGCACCTATCTGCCCTTGTTTCGACATTGTAATCACTTGATTATGCACCTCCTTTCCCTTGTGGTCGTTCTTCTTCCCCTTATGCCATGTTTTTGTTGTCATCATTGCGCCCCCAAGGCGCACTTCCTAGATACTTCTTGGCCTTCACCCTCAGTTTCCGGTCGGTCGACCTGCTCCGTCCCGCCGTCGTCGAGCCAGTCCTCCTCCGAGTCCGCACTCCGACTCCTCTTCTGATTCTTTGGGTTCTCCTTTTCCTTCTGGTTCTCCCCCTGTCACCTTCACTATGTCTGGTCCAGGGCCTAACGCTAGCGGTGCTCCTGGCCCTAATGCCGAAACTACTACTAGCGGAACCGCCACAGGAACTACCGCAGCCACACCCTTGCTGCCGTACATCGCAGGCCTCAGCCTCCCCAATTTCAATCAGTTGATCAATGACCCTATCCGCCATGATGTTGGTTGGCCTACTATGCCAACCAAGCTCCCCTCCGACATCCCTAAGTTCGAAGGCCTTGCTGGAGAAGATCCAACCAACCATGTCCGATCTTTCCACATGTGGTGTTCTCTTCTTATTCCATTACTGATGATTCCATCCGTCTTCGGTTGTTCCAACGCACGCTTACCGGCAAAGCTTATAAATGGTATGTTGATCAAGCCACCTCTTCCCATACCACCTTTGCGACCATTGCCCAAGCCTTTTTATCTTATTTCCATCTCCCTCTCCGATACGATACTGGTACAGAGCTTTTGACTTCTTTCAAGCATACCTCTTCAACCCGCCTTTCCACTCATGTTCAGGAATGGCGAAGAAGACGAAGCTTATGTCGAGCTCCCCCCTTCGAAGATCGGGTTTATATGGAATGGTTCCTTCGCACTCTCTTAGCTGCCATTGGCAAAGATGTCGCCTCCCACTTCCCTAAAACCGAAGAAGCCGCCCTCCAAATAGCCTTGAAATATGACCTAATCTATGCTCAGTTTGGTTATGTTTATACCGTCCTTCCTGACCTCCCCAGGCCCGGTGGCGCTAACGCCCCGGGGGAATCTCATCCCACCGACGGTATCATTGGAGCCCTTTCTCATTCGTACGCTCAACCTCCTATGAGCTATGGTCTCCCTCAGGGAGGGGCCAGCACCTCTAGCACTTTTCCCCCTCCAGGTAGCATGTATCCAGGATACGGCATGCCTCATTCTTTTGCCCAACCTCCTGCTTACCTCAATGTTGCCCAACCTAACCATTATCCTTATCCGCAGCCTGGTGCGCCAGCTCCTCCAGCATATCCGCTTCCATCTCCCTTGCCTCCTCCGCCCCCGCAACAGCACCTACAGCCCCCTCCCGGGCAAGTCTTTGCACAACAGGGCGCGACTAATCCCCCTGCTCAAAGAAGGCGGAGAGGCAATCCAAATCAATCTGCCCCTAGTACCCGTGGACCCAATCCTCAAGGTGTTGACCCTAACACTGCCAACCAGCAACAGGGCACTCAGCCCAAGCCGGACAGACCGCTTCGCACAAATAAGCCTTGTTCGTGTTGCAGTGTTTATGGTCATTACACCCACGATTGTCCCCTCTTACCACAGATGCAGCAGATGTGGGAGTCTCAAGACACATTGCAAGGATAGCATGCCTCCCCTCATGCTCCCCCTAATGTGGCCACTACTCAACTAGCCGTGTTTACTGATCCCTTCCCTCAGCAAGGATTCGTGGCTACCCAACCACCTGACGGACAGGTCGCCACTCCACCTTCCCTTTCTGGTTCCTCCGATTACCAGATCCTTATGATGAACTCTGATCCATCCCCAACCGTCGACCTTCACCTTCAAACTCGGTCTCGCCAGTACCCCAAGCCTCCCGCTCAATCTGCCCCCGAGTCCCCTTCTCCAGGTTCTACAGAGCCTTTTTCGACATCCAATGGCCCCTTACATATCCCTCAACCCAAAGTTGAGGTCCACTAATATCCCCGAAAGACCGTTACGTCGAAACGCCGTTCGGTCGAGCTGCTCATTTGTATAGCATAGTAGATGATTTGGCGCAGTCTCCTGCTGCCATTTCCACATTGGAACTCCTCCAGTCGTGCCCTTCCCAAAAGAAGGCTCTACTATCTGCCATGGGCGTTGTAGATCCTGCTGATGACCAAATGATTGTTTTTGACGCCCATCAATCAGAACATCCTCCTCTTCCTGCTTCTGTAGCCTTCCAAATCCCAATCAAAATCCGGAACGCTAATGTTTCTCGGTGTATAATTGATGAGGGGGCATCCACCTGTGTGATGTCCGCTTCGGTTTGGAAGCAACTCAGATCTTCTGAGTTGGCCCCTTCCATGATCACCCTTCGAGCGTGGATGGCCACGCCTCCCAGCCCATTGGCCTCTTCCGTAATCATCCTATCACTCTTGTGGGCAAGACTGTTTGCATTGATGTCGAAGTCATCAATGCCTCTCTAGACTACAACATTCTAATAGGGCGAAGCTACACCTATGCTATGTCTGTTGTCCCATCCGCGGTTTTTTGCAAGATGTCTTTTCCTCACAATGGAAATATAGTCACCATCAACCAGTTGACTTACCATGAGCCACCATCTCAGACTTCCCCGGAGACGACCATCTCTTATGTAGCCAATAAGCAAACCATCGATTCCTTGACCAGTGTCTCTCCTGGCATCTATAAAGACTCCTCTTTGCTTGGAACTTTTCCTGGTCTCCCTCTTCCTCCTATCTCTGATCCCAACTTATCGAATGTTTGCATGATGTAATCATCTCGGGCTGCCCTTAAGTGACCCGCTTGGGCTAGTCAGCAACCTCAGACTCAAGCTTGCCCCCCGCAACCCGCTCCTAGCCCTTCATCTCCGCCAGCCAGACCTCCTCCTTCTGGCCCTTCTCCTACAGCTGGTATCCCTGAACCCCTTTATCCCCCTGGATCGGTTCCCCCAGGCCTTAACCATCTCGGAGCCGTCCCTCTTGGTCATTATCCCGCTAGTTAGATACCTTTCCTGGCTCCCCCTCCCAAAGTCTACACGGTCCCCGTCATGGCCAGCCTCTCTCTCCCTAACCTGACCCTGGGCATACTCGTCTGGTACCTTGACCCTCCAGCCACTACCCCACCCGGTCACCCCAAACCCCACCTTGCTTTGACACCGGTTCAACCGGTCCCCCTCACTTCCTCCGTTACCACCAGGCCCCCCGCACCTCCCCAGGACCCTGCCCCTGTGGTGACAGCCCCAAGAAAGAAAGGCAAAGCTCGCAAGGGGGCAACCAATCAGGACCAAGCCGCCCCGACAAACCCTACCCCTCCTCAACCACCAAAGCACGATATCCAGTGCGCTTTGTGCGATATTGTCGGTCACGCCACCCATATGTGTCCTAAATTGCCGCACCTCAAGATCCTGGTCAACGAGACGTTTCTCGACTCTGATATCCCTGAAGTCTACATTACTATCCCGGATTCTTTCCTGAAACTCAAAACCTTGCGCACAAATCACCCTTGTGCTTTGTGCGATTTCCATGGCCATTACACCCACCTCTGCCCCCGCCTTGATGAGTATCATTCCTCCTTAGACACGTACTACCAATTCAAGGCTACGCACGACATGATACCTTCTCACTTGTCTACGAGTTCTACTTCGATAGGACCAGAGGGTATTCCTACTCCCATTCACATTCCTCCTCCCACTATTGAACCAAAAGAGCCTTCGATCACCATTTTGTACCTATCGTCATCCTTGAGAGATAATTCACCTAACCTTCGCCCTGCAGACACTCTCAGTTCCCCCTCAGCCGACCTTGGATTTGTCGACGTTGCGCCTGTGAGCCCTTCTCCACAAGATGACCAGTCACACATCACTACATCATCGGGTGATCCTCCTTCCTCCAGTCTTCCCATCTTCCAGTCTGATGAAGACATTATGGAAGCCATGACCAACCCTGACTTTCCATGGGATGATATGCACCATCGCGCATACTTCCTCCCACAGCAGTTCCATGACCAATATGATGTGGAAACCAAAGACTTCATTCCCAATGCAGTTGATTGGTTCAAAAATCCCATCCCTGCACCTGATGCTTTTGAAGAAGGAAACATGGCCAACATCTCTCCTACCATTAAAATTGACATTTCGGTCAAACCAGGGATCGAAGAATATATCACCTTGGGCGCCCAATGCACCCCGGAAGAAATCGAAGCTTACACCAAGATTTTCATAGAATTCCGCGATATTATCACCTGGTCCTACTCCGAAATGCCTGGGCTCGATCCCACCATCGTCGAGCATCATATCGACACGTGGCCCGATGCCAACCCAGTCCGACAAAATTTGAGACCCATTAATCCTTCCAGATGTGATGCTATCAAAGCCGAAATCGATAAGCTCAAGAAGGTTGGTTTCATTTATCCTATTGAATACACCACTTGGGTGTCCAACCCAGTTCCCATCCTCAAGAAACAAGGCACCATCCGTGTCTGCACGGACTTTCGTGACTTGAACAAAGCTTGTCCCAAAGACAACTTCCCCACACCATTTATTGACCAAATCATGGATGAGTGTGCGGGGCATGAGGTTCTATCCTTTATGGATGGTTTCTCCGGATACAACCAAATCGTTATCCGTCCTATTGACCAACTTAAAACTGCGTTCATCAGTCCGTGGGGAACTTTTTCTTACCGGGTCATGCCATTCGGCCTTAAAAATGCTGGCGCCACTTTTCAACGGGCCATGTCTTATTGTTTCCATGACTTAGCTCATATTATCCTTGCTTATTTAGACGACCTCACTGCGAGTTCTAAGCATCAGGTGTAGCACCTCCACGATCTGCGTACCATCTTTCTCCGATGTCACAAGTATAATATCCACCTTAACCCGTTGAAATGCGTCTTTTGCATTCCCGCTGGCCGTCTCTTAGGCTTCATAGTGTCTAAGGATGGTATCACTCTTGACCCTTTGAAAGTTCAAGCCATTCTTGAACTTCCCATTCCCCGTACCCTACGCTAGCTCCAAAGTCTCCAAGGCAAAGCTAATTTTCTTCGTCGGTTCGTCCCTGACTATGCCACCACCGCACATGGGTTCCGTAGACTCCTCCGATCCAATATCCCATTTGTTTGGGATACCTATGCTCATGAGTCTTTCGATGCCCTCAAGGAGGCTCTCACATCCGCTCCCTTGATCCGCCCTCCCGACTTTGATAGGGACTTCATCCTGTACATCTCCACTTCCACCTATTCGGTCGCTGGAGTCCTTATCTAGGAAGATGACAATGGTATCGAGCACGTGATCTACTATGTCAGTAAGAACCTAGTAGGGCCTCCTGTTTCCTACTCACATGAAGAAAAACTATCACTGGCTATTGTGTTCTCAGTCCAAAAAATTCGTCATTACATCCTCATGCGTTCCACCAAGATTGTGACTAATTCCAACCCCATGGCTTTCCTATTGAGTCGCCGCATCCTCACTGGGAAGTACGCCCGTTGGGTCGTCATCCTTCAAGAATTCGACCTCGAATTTGTCACACCAAAAAGTAAGAAAGGTTTAGCCCTTGCTAAACTCATTTTTGAATTACCTACTGGAACGCAAGACCCTCCAGTTAATGATGATTTCCCTGATGAGCACTTATTCGCCATTACTTCAGACGATCCTTGGTACAGTGATATCCTCACTTACTTACAAACCCAAAAGTTCGCTCTTCACCTTGATCGTGATGCTCGATGACGTATCCGACACGAGGCTCCTCGCTACCTTCTTATTGGTGACGACCTCTATCATCGTGGTATAGATAATGTCCTTCGTCGTTGTCTCACACACACTGAAGCTGAACAAGTCCTCAATGCCTGCCATAGCGGCGCCTGCGGTGGCCACCTCTCTGGTCTTGCTACTGCCCAAAAAGTCATGCGCGCTGGGTATTTCTGGCCTTCCCTCTTCAGTGATTGCATTGAAGCAATCAAACACTGTTCCAATTGCCAACATTTCGCCCCTAAGGCATGAGATCCCCCAGCTCCCCTCCATCCGGTCGTCTCAACTGGTCCCTTTTCTAAATGGGCCATCGACTTTATGGAGTGTCGCCTGCCATCCGCTGGTAACCATAAATATATCATTGTGGCAATCGACTATTTCACAAAATGGGCCGACGCTATGCCAACATTTAACAACACGGCAGCTACCGCAACCCTCTTTTTATTTAACCACGTTATCGCTCAATTCGGGGTTCCGAAACAACTGGTCTTTGACCACGGCTGACATTTTTAAGATGAGATATGGCGTGAGCTATCCTCACTATTGGGTTTTGAGCACCAATGTTCCTCCTCCTATTACCCCCAAGGTAATAGCCAAGTTGAAGCAGTCAAAAAAATCCTCAAGACTATGCTTCAACGAACGGTGAATAACCACAAAACCAACTGGCATCTTATGATCTTCCATGCTTTGTGGGCCTATCGAACTTCTGTTAAAACCGCCACTTGGTTTACTCCTTTCCACCTCGTTTTTGGAGAGGAGGCAATCTTACTGATCGAGTGTGAAATTCCTTCCCTGCATCTCACCGTTGAACTTCTCCCTGACACCCAACCTCTAGAACATCGACTTATCATGCTTGAGCACACCTCCGAAGACCGTCGTGTTGCCTTGCAAACCATGGAAGCAGCCAAAAAACGCACCAAAGCTCAGTATGACAAAAAATTCCAACCTCGTACTTTTCACGAAGGCAACCTTGTTCTAGTTTATGACCAGGCCCATGATGTCCTTGGTCATGGGATGTTTGACTCATTATGGCTAGGCCCTTACATCATCAGTAAGGATCTCGGTAAGGGGGCATACCTCTTAGAGGATTTCAAAGGCACTCCCCTTCCCAATCCTTGCAATGCACTCTATCTTAAGAAATATTACCCTTAGCATTTCCCTTCTGAAATGCATGTTTTATTTTCTTCTAGATATCTAGCATCTTTTTCATTTTTGTGATTTGATTCTTCACCAGGACACATTTTTTTCAAGACGGGTCACTTCCCCTCTCATTAAAATCGAATTTCTTCACTTACAACACTTGTACTTGGGGCACCACTTTTCCCCCTTACTTGTCTTTGTTTGTGTTGATTTTCGTCGTGAGTTACCATCTTGTACTCATGTTTTCATGGTCCCCCATTGGACCTTTACTTTGTGGTAGCACCATCGAGTCGCCCTTGTTTAGAGCATCCGAGTGGATTCATCATCGCATTCATGGACTCTATCCCGAGTCCCTTTGTACCCCGCTATAGTCCTCCATCCCTCATTGCTTGGTCTCTCTCTTGTGTCGTACATTATGGCCTTCAGTCCCACTGTCCCTTATCCCTAATGATATTGTGTCAGTCGCTTCCATGTCATTCATGCCATTTATGCTCTAGCAAGGGAAGTCTTCCATTCGCTACTCAGTCCCCTCCATTCCACCGTCATCATTGGTATCAGTCTATTCGTTGCTCTACTATTTTCTCTCGTGCCTTAGTTGAGGTTCTCTCATTACCTCACCTCTGGCGGACCTCCTTCTGTCGACATCAGCTCCTTCATTCCAGAAGACAGGTCTAGAGGGCGGTGTACCTTGGTTCCAGCTTCCACTCTTGTTCGGTGCCTCGGATTAGGCAAATGGATCTCTCATGTCCCTTTGACTTGATTGTTTCTCCACTCCAGCTCCTTTCAGCATGATTGAGATCCGTATACTTGATGGTTCAGTGATGTAGGAGCAGTTCTTGGTGATTCCTGGGTGTGTGTGAGATGTCTCAGCCCTCATGAGGGGGTGGCCCTGCAGGTAGCCCCCCACATGCTCGGATGACCTCTTCATTGCAGCCCTCGATGAAGCTCCATATATTTGATGATGTTGGCCTTAACCACTTGCAGCACCTCTTTGATTTGCATGTATCAGTCATATTTTGTGAGCCCTTCCCCGCTGATAGGGGGCATTTGGGTTGTATTTGTATCTCATGTACTCAGATATTATTGTCCTGGCTGTTATCCCAGGCACAACATGTATGTGGGATCCCTCATTGTATTTTTATCTAGCTCATGTTTATTCCGACTGTACTTTATGGTTTAGTCCCTTGCTTACTGGACACACTATTCTTTTGTACTTTGTCTCGGCAGGCATAGGTATGCCTCCCCCGCTGCCTTTAGCACAGGTACCCTCTCATAAAAAGAGACTTGTTGCACCTGCAAGTCTTGTCTCCTCAGGGTCTAGTTCTTCAGCACATTATTCTACCTCACATTTCTCTCTCTGACTTCCCTTTTGATGTCTGGTGATTGAGTTCTTACAACGTACTTCGGTCATATGATTTGCTCCTAACACTCGCACGCTGGGGGGCAATCTGTTACACCATTTTTTGGTCATCTAACCTATTATCATTAGATGGACCCAAGTACACCATGTAAGACCAATTTTACCCTAAGTAAAATTGCCTTCACTATGTTAAATAACTTAATAAACCACATTTATTAGGTTGTTTATGGTCTAAACGGGAAACCCCAAAAGGAAATATTAAACAAACCTATATTTGTTTGATTTTCCTCATGGAATAATTAATTAAACCATAATTTAATTATTATTCCTAGTCATGTTTAACCCAAAACAAAGAAATTAATTAGATAAACCTTTATTTATCTTATTATTTCTAGGAATAATTATTTAAATCTTATTTAGATAATATTCCTTGTTAAATATGACCAAATCACCCACAAATAATTAAATAAATCATTATTTATTTGATTATCCTTCAACCACTTCCTTAAAAATATAAATAAATCATTTATTTATTTATTATTAAAAAATAAAGGGATTTGACCCAAGTCAAATACTTTTTCCCTCCAACAAATATAATAAAATATTCCATAAAAGGTGGATCTAGATTTGGTTAATGTTATTTTAATCATGCACCAAGATCTAGAATGACCCAATATTTTGTTATAAATAGGAGGGTTTTTCCTACCATTCTTGACCTTTTGTTGCCTATTGGATCACTCTAGATCTAAACTCTTGGTCTGACTTTGAGCCATTATCATTGTCATATTTTCCATTATTTGCTGTGTGAGCTCCCTTTGAGTTCTATCTTTGTCTGGGTTTTCTACACCAAAAGGAGAGAGAAATGCTAGATCTGAAGTGATGAGGACTTCCAAGAACCCATCCCATTGAGAAGAATTGGAAACATCTTCTTGTTTTCCTCTCAGGTGCACTTAATACAAAAAATTCTTTCAAAAATTGTTCTTGTCTTGTTTATTGGATATATGGAGCAAACCCTTCTTTTTACTGCTTAATGTCTTTCTATGCATAGATCTGGTTTTTGCAGCTCTTGTCTTGACCAACTAACTACAGATCTGAAGATATTGGTAGCCACATTTGATGTTAGGGCTATTATTTATGCGTATCTAAAGTGGTCTTTTTTCATACACTTCGACAAATGATTCATACTAACAGTTTGCTGGAAGGAAAAAACTAGCATCCCTTCCGTTGGTTCCAATATTAGTTTCAACACCTTTCTTAGAGTGGCGATTGGATTTCATAGGGTAAGTTCATCCAGCAACAATAAACTAGCATAGATTGATACTAATTGAAATATATTACTTCACCAAATGGGTAGAGGCCATTGTAGTTAGAAATGCCACAACCACTGTAGTCATCAAGTTTATTGAAGAAAAAATTATGTCGATTTTTGGATGTCCTTAGCAGATAGTAAAAAATAATGAAACAACATCTAATAGTGTGAAAATGATTGAATTTTGTAAAAAATATCAAATTTTGTTGCATCATTATACTCCTTAGTATCCACAGGGAAATGGTCTAGCAGAGTCATCAAACAAAAGTTTGGTCAAAGCTATCAAGAATACATTAGAGGATCATAAAAAGAATTGGGACAATCATCTCATTTATGCAGTTTGGGCTAACAGGATATCTCCAAAAAGATCTACATGAAAATCTTCATTTCAATTCGTTTATAGTAAAGGAGCAATTTTTCCTACAAATATAAATTTCCCTGTTTTGAAATTTTTGCAAGAATTTAATGAAGAAAGTCATGATTTTTCTAGGAGAATAAATTAGATTATTGAACTTAATGAAAATAGTGATGAAATCCAATACAATATAGGAAATATGAGAAAAAAATGAAAAGTTTCTTTAATAGAAAATCTAGAGAAAAAGGTTTCAGAGAAGGATATTTGGTGTTAAGATGGGATGTTATGAGGGAAGAAAGACGAAAACATGGAAATTTTGACATCCTCTACTTTGGAACTTTTAGTATTGCAGAATTCAAGGGTAATAATAATTTCATCATGTGGAATGTTGAAGGACAAGTTTCTTCATTTCTAGTCAATGGAAGATATTTGAAGCACTACATTTAGTACTGAAGATGCAGAAGAGTCATTCACACATTCATCATTTTATATCTACCAGCTTGTTTGATTTTCAAGTATGTTTGTTTTCTCAAAAAAGACTACATTATCCCAAGGAGAAGGCACTTAGATCTTATAGTTCTCTGCATCCTATAGGAGAAATAAATCCCCAGTTGGAGCTGATGTTGTAGCATTTATTTTTTTGAGAAGTTGGATATTGTAGAAGAAAATGGAAAGATTTAAAAATGTTAGGTTTGGATATGAATAGATGAAAATTAAAAACATGTTAGGACTCATGTCAAAATAAAATAGTAATTTCAAAAAATGATAGGATTAGATTCTTTAAAAAATGAAGGATAAAATACTTGAAAATGCTACTAGGCATGGATAGAAGCAATAAAATAAATAAAATTTCTTAGTTTAAAATTAAAAAAATAAATAAGTTGTGTGCAGTTTGTTAGGATGACACAACCCAAAATAATTTTTTTTTGATCATAGTACTTAAACATGATAAAAATTATTTAAACTTATGCAATTTATATTAGGAAACAAAAGTACACCAAACTTTTTAATCTTGGTTGAACATTAGACTTAGGAAAATTAATGGCAGCTTTTTTTAAATGCCCCTAAAATAAGATCATGATTAAAATATGTTTTATTAGCATTAATCGATTCATTAATGGGTCAATTATTGTTGTAATAAATAACATGCTAATTTTATTCTACATTTGTAACGCAAAAAAATTCTTTTTTCATTTTGCATTATCATCGGACCAAATCTCAATAGTGGATCTCTTCCCCGCCCACATCAATGAAGTGGAAGTCATTTCAAACCCCCTTTTTATGTTTTGAATTAATAGTAGGGGGGTCTTAAAAGTAGTTTCCTTTCGTCGGTCCCCTTTCAAATGTTTCACTCCTTCGTCATTTCACACACCCCACCTCCACCTGCTCAATATTGCTTGCCATCACCTACCCACTCCATAATCAGCCTTTCCTTCCAACAGTTGTTTGACTTCCTTCCAACGTCCATATCCGAATGCCCACTCACCTCTTGCCACCTGTATATGTTATGTTATGTCCACTCCCTTATCGTTTCGTTCAAACATGTCAACACAAATTCTCCTTAACCATTATCAGCTGCTATTAATATGATCCGCTACATTACCATTTTCCATTAAACCTCCACATCTTGTTCGCTACTAGTAATTTCATATAATGGTAATCCAAGAATGTATAAATAAACATATCCCATTCCTTGCACCATCCTTGGATTCATTTTTTATTCTTTCTAATCGTAGGTTTCCAGAGATGTAGTTTTAGTTCACCACTCCAGTATGTATCACCATTGTCAAAAAAGTTATTCAGAGGCCTATTAGTTACTTACAAAGACTACCTTCATCTACTATCATTTTAGTAGAGAAATACCTCTTCTCTTTTACACTACAGAAAGAAATGGCTCCCAATGGAAAGGGTCAAAAACCAGTTGCTGAAAAAACTTTAAATGTGTCTACCACCATAAATCTCGACCATGTCCCATTAGTTGACCAATTTTTCAAGATTACAGAAACAAAATATGAAATCGAGATCTATGAATTACATCTTTGGTTAAACATAAATATTTAAATAAAAAATAGGGATTCAAGCTCTAGGAGACTTTATTGCCTCTATTCACCTTTCCTCAAACCCATCAGATCCATGATCTAGTCACCTAGTGTCAAGCTAGGTATGATCCCCTTAAAAAAAAATTAGTAGCTCAAAATAAAGACATTTTGATTTCTATTACATCTGAGACCATAAACCAAATGTTGTCGATCCCACAGAGTGATTCCCTCGGCCATTTTTCCCAAGCTGCTCACATGGACTTATACCAAAAACTGACTTTTTCTCAAAGAGCTTAGATTTTCAAAACATTTCTTCCAGATGATGTTGAACATTCTGAAGAAGAACCCTCCTTACCCATCCACTATGTTTCATGAAGCAACCAAGCACATTATTTCCTTAATTTCCTATTTTTTACACTTTCAAAATGTTAAAACAATAGAAGAGTCAATTCTGGGTTGCTTTTCCATTTTCTCCAAAGACATTCAGCCAAACTTCATCTACAATTACCGAAAGCTCCTAGTTGTTAATATGCATGCACATATGATGAACTTTACTACACAAGGCATGTTCAAGTACACTTCTGTACTAGTTTGTATGTTTCTATTTCAGTAGGGGGATTCCTTACCAATTAAGTTTCATAAACATGATGATCAGGGTGTTAATCAATTAGTCATTCATTGGACTCAATTGGTTAGAGTCATTTCAACTGAATTTTTATTTGCAGATTCCATTGACTCCTTAATTCATTCAGTTTCCTAGCTTTTAAGCAGTCAAAATGAGCCTAGGATTGGGTCAGACATCAAAAGGATACTTCATCTAAGTGATCAAGCTAAAATAAAAGATAAGTATCTTTACCATAATTATAGAGAGATCAGAGTATATGGTTGTGAATTGGCACCTTACAAGATGCCCAAATAAGTTCCAATGAGACTTTTATCTCTTAAATATATTAGGAAAATGATTAACATGGATGAACTGCATTTTGTTTCAGGTAAAATAAAATTCCAGTTTAAGATCAAGACTAGGGTGGGCTCTTTCATATGCAACACTAGGACAACAGGAATTGGAGTAGATGCAATCCTCAAGAGGATGGATTTTCATCCAAGTTTCACTCAGTCATATGATCCATTCATCATTATTTCTAATTTGAGGCTGGAACTGAAGACAACAACTTACAATCATACTCCTAGGTCAGAGATTGAGAAATTCATGAACCAAAATTAGTATGAAGAAAACACATTGCAAAAAGCAAAGGCATAGATTCTTTCTACCTCCACTCTGCAAACTCCAATTTCTCAAGACAAACAATAGAAAAGGCATAGACAAGAACCATCATCTTCAAAAAACATTTCCAAATAATTCATTATCCAATAGAAGAAGCAAAAGATGGATTTCACCATTTCCACTGAGGAAAGTTGGAAAGAGTCGGATATCATTGATTTGGGTGATATAGAAGTTTCTATAGAAGAAAATGGAAATTTTCCTAATACCCCATCCTCCTCTTTAGCTTCACAAGATCCCATGGATATTATTCAATCAGTAGGAACTAGTGAACATGGTGATCAAAATATTTTCTCTAAATTCTTAGAGATTAAACATAAGAATGAAGCTCTAAAATTCAATGTCTATATTCAGTTTTGGAAACATACCTCTACATCACATCATAGGTTATTAATATCTTTTGACAGTGAAAAAGGAAGGATGCAGATGGAATTTTTATAGGCCTGTGTCCCTTTTCTCAAAGGCCCTTCTGATTACAAGAAGACCATATTCTATTTTGATGCAAATCATATTCATCCCATTGGCATAATGGACATCCACAGACAGTTAGGAGAAATTTTTTTCTCTTTAATGACTAACACTGCCATGGCATTGTCCAAATTGAGAAAAAATCTGTCAAATGTATAGTCACAGTTGAAAATTGAGAAACATTCCTCTTTTTCTAAATCTAATAAGCTAAAATCATTAGAAGATATAGTAATAAAATTTGGGTATGACCCTAAGGATGTCAAATATATAGAAGAAATTCTTTATAAGAAGAATTTATACATTGCACCTCTTCGAAAGCAACTCAAATTTCCTTCTATAGAAGATCCCAAAACTAAGGAGATAAAGGAAAGTGAACAAAATCGAGAGGAAATGATCAAACTTATCTATGAGTAGAACATTCAAATCAAGAAGATGGAAGAACAAATTGAAGGTCTACTGAAGGATAAGGAACAATAAACTCAGTTGGCCATGATTCCAGTACCAATTGTACCTATTGTAGTTGCAGGCATAGAGCTAAGTTCTTCATTAACAGAAACAAAATCCACATCAGTAGAAGGTGTGATGCAAGAGCATTAGCTCGGAAAAATACCTTGTATTTTATTTAAACCTAGGGATCTCATGTTTTTGAGAATTTATAAATTTCATGTAAATATTAATATTATTTTTGAGCGATTAATTATGTTTTTATTTAATTATTTGTGAGAATTTTTAAATGTTTCCAAACAACTGGAAATCATGAGAGAAATTAGCCTTGAGATATTTTAGAATTGATTATGAGCCTAAGTTAGAATTAGTTTCAAGGTTTTAGGGGTAATATCTATCTTTTAGGGGTGTTGAGATATTTAGGGGTTTGTTGAGTGATTAAGGGGATTTGAACCTTAATTGGTTCAATTGAAATTTGTATAAATTGATATGCCTCAAAGGAAAAATAGAGAGGTGAGATTAGAGTGATTGGGAGCTGGTTTGGACAGCCAAGGTTGTAAGCCTCCAAGAAGTTAAAAGGGCCATGAAATTTGAATATCTGGCCAAAGGTGAAAGTTTGTAAGTATTTTCATTATTAATATGAAAAGAGTGTTTTAAGAGCTATATTGGTTGATTAATTGTGAAAGTTGCATGCGTTTCTGGTTAAATGTATATATATGAATTGAAGTATCGATTGTGGAGAGATCGATTGAAGGAATGGATTGAATATATGGTTGGTATTGCATACTAATTTGATTGGCAGCATTAGCTAGAATCAAGGGCGTAGATTGATATTGCAACACAGATTTTAAGTCCAAGAGGGACTGGAATCGAATTTTAATTGGCAGATCGACTTTGGAAAGTAGACTTCATTGAGGGCACAATTTCTTAATGAAAATCTGACTGAACTGTTGTGTAAGAGGCACAGAGGTTTGTTTAAGCTCTATCTAATTTGATTCAATGAAACAGTGAAATCGATTAAAGGTAGACCGCATAGTGAAGTTTTAAAATCGATCTCTGAGTTAATTAAAATACTGGAAATAATTGTAAAGTTTCATTGACGTTGTCCAATCAATGAAAGGGGCGGAGTCGTGCAAGTTAAAGAAGTTAGATTATACGGCATTTGAAATTTATGTCTAAGCAGAAAAAATCAATGTTTGTGGATGAATTCGACTTGTGGAAGGGCGTTGAGTGTAGCGTTCAATACAAGTAAATGATAAACGCGTTGGATAGTGATGCAGTAAGAAGGAATTGCATTGCAGATTCTGTGGAAATTGTGCAGTGATGTTTGCCAGCGGACCCTACAATGAGGTAAGTCATGCACTAAACTTCGTGGCTATATTTATTATCACACTGACTAGAATGGGTAAGATCGAAGGACGTGTTAAATGATAGTGTTTGCGTGAAGTTTCATATAAGTGCATGAAATCGATATGTAGAGGCATAAAATGGCCAGGATGAACTTTTAAACAAAGTTTTATATTGGAAATTGATTTATTCGAGAACGCAGAACGATATCGATTTGTAACCATCGACATCGATTATACCAAAGCTTCAATGCAGAAGCGTATGAAGAATGAGTTGAAATCTGTCTGAGGAATAAATAGCATTGGAATTCGGCGCAGAGCTTATGTCTTAATCCTGTTCGATTCTTAAAATCGAATGGAATCGTAGAGGTGCCATGAATAATTGAAACTGATCTGTTGAAACTATGATGCATTACATTGTAATTGGTTGTTCAATCAGAAGGATAGAAGTAAGAAAAGGCCAGGTATGGGTTTTAGCTTATATGGTCTTTATTTTAAAAAGTCAAATTTTGAATAGAAGAAATTGTATGTTGAATAAACCTTGGAGGTTAGTAATCCCATATGCGCTGGTGGCGATTGTGAATGCCAATATCGATTAAGTTTAAAGGGCATGTATGTATTGGAAACTCGAAATTTCTACCAAGTCAAAGAACTGTTTAAAACATTCCATGAACATTGAATTAAAGATTATGTATTACTTGGTTTGATTGAATATGAATTTAATTGCATATGGAGGAAGAAGAGTGGCCATCATATGAGGTTGAAGAGAAAAATTTGCATCAATGAATTTTAATGAAGAGTCGTAAATGATGATTGAGAGTGTGTTTTGGTTTCTAAATTCCATTTGAAGTGTGGGTTTAAATGAATGGATAATTGATTATTGGGTTTATGGGTTTTGAAGAAGGAGCTTCCGCAATGATAGTGCATGTAATTGCCCGTAATGAAGATTTATTGGGAAATTGATTTGAGATGCATTTTTTATATGCATTCAGAGAAAGAGATTCTGGGTTTGCAGGGTGGACCTGCATCAAGGTGACACAAGAAAACTTATGAAGGATTTATCTCTACAAAAGCAGGAGAATGGAAAGCTTCTATAGAAATTCAAGAATCTAGAAGCTTAGAAGATAAAGAATGATACTCTTTAGATGGAACAAATGCATAAATCTCACTAGTTAGCACTGAAATTTCAGAAGTTAGAGAGTTTTTTATTGATGTTAGACACCTTGGCCCAAGCCAAGGAAAGCATCAATACTTAAGTCAGACTATGAATGAAGTATGACCCCCCATATATATTATTTTTGAACAGGAAGAACTAATCACTAAGTGAAAAGAAATCATTGAGCAAGAAAAGGAAGCACTTAAGCAAAAACCATACAAAGCTTCAAATATGATTAAGGTGCTAAATTCAAAGAGAAGATGAGAATTAGAAAAACCAAGTGTCAAACTTTGGATAGTGTTTTCCAAATATTTCACATTAAGTTCAACCTGATAAATCAAAGAGGATTTCCAAGATTAATAGTGCCAAATGACAAGTTAATCATCTTGGAGGAGCATTTCAAGAAGCTTTAAACAATTTCAATTGACAAAGCCAAATTTGTAGGGATTAAAGGTCATATGAAAGGAAAGGCATTTCCCGAGGCCTTAGAGTTTGATTTTTAAATAAGACATGAAATAAAACATATATTTATTAATAAGCCTACTTTTGAGAGATATACTTAAGTAGATGAAGTTTTTAGAAGGCTGATTAATCTGGATATACCAAGTTAAGAAATATGGGATCACTTATCTGAAAATATCAAGTAAATTTCATCTCCAACATCATGCTAGCAAAGAAACACATTTTGGTGCCACTTCATCAACCACTTCCTTGAAGATAGTGACTCAACTCAACATTTTTTGTATTCCTATATTTTGATACTATTTTTGTAATATGTTTAGTTGATTCTAGTAGAAAAAATCTAGTATAAATGACACTCCATTCGATTTATTAAGGGTTTCTACCTTGGATGAGCACTTGTAAAGTATAATTGCATTAAGTTTCGATCATTGATGATGAATAAAAGGGTTCTGGATTTTTTTCAAACAATTTTTATCCTTCTAAGTTTTTCTAGTATTCATTTCATTCTGTTTCTACATATATTTAAGTTTTATGGATAAGTAGGTAAGAGAAAATTTTATCTCAGTCTATCTTAAATCCTCTAAAGTTATAATCTATTTTAGAGATTGATTTATTAGAATATCTATATGTATAAGTCCCTCTATATCAATTAATTGTTAGTAATCTTCATAATGTTAAATATATTTTGTTAAGTTGTAAACATTGTTTGTGAAACTTTCATACTTATGATAAACTAAAAATCCAAACTAGATATATCGTTAATCATATTATCTTACAGTTTGTGCCTTCACATATAATAAATCAAATCAATGTTTTGATGTAAAAAAACAACCCTTTTCTTAATACTTAATACAATCAAAGTTTAAAAAATATACTTGTTATTTGCTCAATACATTGGTCATCCAAAAACTTCTTTTAAAAAAATAAAAAATTTAGATAATCTGACATAATTAATTAACCAATAATTATGTCAGAGGGAAATACATTCCATAGGGAATTTTACGGATTTTCTTTCTTTTTTTATTCATTGGGTTAAGTAGGGAAATGTAGTAGGTGATTGAGTACTTTTTGTTCCCTTAATTTTTGTGTGCATTTAATTCATTCCTCGAGGACGTTTCTGTAATCTCACAAAATTTGTTTCTATATTCAATCTATGGGATAAGCATGAACTATTTTAGATCTTTATTTCTCTCAATAAATTTGATGAAAATTTGTTCGTCTTATGGCGTGCTCCATAAATGTATTGCACTTTGTAGTGTTGTATGCATTAATGTACTCTATAGTGCTTTTGTATGCTTACAATGTGTTTTTTTGTATAAATGTGTTATGTGTGCATAAATTTTTGCATTATGTGTTTTTGGATTTCTGTTAATTGAGAGAGAAATTCATGGTTAAGAAGAATATGCACTCGTAGTTCAATGTCCAACTTGATCAACAAAGAATGCACTTTTAGAGTGATTTGGTATTCATGTCAAAATTTTATTCAATTATTTTTAAATTCAATCCAAGCCCTTTTTTTATTTCCTTTTATGATGGGTTGGAATTTTATATGTAGGATACAAAGAAATGTTTCCAGTGCTTTTGTAGCACTGAATGGGGAGTTTCCAATTCTTTTTCAACCAGCAGTTTCTACACTTCCAAATGCAAAGTAAATATGCCTAAGAAGCAAGGTTAGTATTATTTGTTGATGGCTATGTTCGCCTTGAAGGAAAGGGTAAATATCAGTAGAGTTTAGTCATTTATTTTAGAAAGAGGAAAACATATTTTTTCTGTAAATGGCCTAGCCTATTTATCTTCTAGGGTTTAAACAAATCAAACCTTGGCATTTTTATGCCCTTATTCTTAGTCCCTAACATAGTTATCGATAGAATATCCCTATCCACTTGTTTATTGAGATCCATATTATGCAGCCTTGAGTAATCTATGAGCCCCCAAAGAATCAAATTCGCGAGAGATAGATCCTAATTCTTATGACATTCTAAGTCCTTAGAGAGTCAGATGCTCCAGAATGAGATTGAGATCGATTTATTTCTCTGGGATTTACCAATTCCATAGCCTTAGGGGAGCACCACCTATATTATATAGATATTCTATCGGTGGAGAGTTGATTGACCTAGTGAGGAGTTCATTAAAAAATGGTGAAATTTCATCTTTTCATAATCACCTAACCCCAACTACTTATACCAATCTCCATATTGATATCAATATAGAGAGTTACCAATTTTAGAGCCTCTATGGGAGCACTAGTACCACTGATATTATATAGAGATCTTACCAGTGGAAATCCAATTTATTTAGTGGGGAATTAATTATAATATGAAAAAACTTCATCGTAGGGTTCTTAATGCTTATAGGAACCTAACCCGAAATAATTATACATATAAAAATTCAAAGCCACTAAGTCCTCCTTTTCTCTCCAAGGAAAAAAAAATTACATAGTGAGTTGTCCCATATCCATTACCCAATGAACCCCAACTTGCTTAACTATTATTGGAACTAGTCATAGAACCACTAGTTTAACGACCACAATTAATGACTTCTCAAGAAAAAATGTTGATAAAATTAACTTTTTTAAAATAATGTTATCATTATCGGGAGACACACATTGGTAAATAATGAAAGTGAAAAAAAATAAGGAGAACACATATTAGTAAATTTAATATGAAGACAAAGTAACTAAGAAAAAATATTAAGTCTTATGGTGATGGAAATTAGTTGAACAATTAAAAGTTCTGGTAGCACCTTTCATGCCAAGGGCGACAAAAGAAATTTATATCCTCTCCCATCCCCTTTACCTCGCCCTATATCAATCTCATATAATTTAATTTTCATTTTTTTTAATAGAAACAGGTATTTTGGATTATATTAGAATAAATTGGGTCCAATCTATAATTTTTACAATTCTTCTAATTTTTTTTTCCAAAATTCCTTAAGAAATGTGTTTTTCCATTTGGGTTCATCTTAGGTGGTTGGGAGAAATAATTGTTGTTCTCCCCACCTAGGTTCAGTTCTTGCAAGCCACATGTTGAGGTTTGTTGTAATGGATTTGAGCCTGATTGTTGAGTTTGATTAGTCCCTATATGAAAAAAATCTGTAGGTTCCTAATATGGAATATAAATATATTTCTCATAAGGAGGGGAGGAAAGAAAAACATATGAGATTCTTTTTGGTTTTTGAAGTCCATTACTAACATTATTAATGTTTCCATTTTATTCTATTTTAGATATCACAATGCTCAATGTAACAAGATCTGATCATGTAAGACAACTATAAGTAATCAAAATTTGTTCTAGTATTTTTGCATATGGGAATATTCATTAATTAATCAAGTAACTAGTAATTTTCTTGCAACCATTGGAAACATTATCATGTTAGAATTATACTATGTTTAGTGTATGTTGAATCTATAGTGGCACAAACATTTCGTGTATGTTTGAATATATAGTAGTATAAATGGTTGCCCCTTGAATACATTAAGATATATATGACCTTCATCCACACTTACACTAGTATGACCACTTTTTTATAAAGGACAAACTTACTGGAACATAAGGTTTCCTTGACATATTGTTTTTTTTTCAATGTTACAAATCTCGAGGGAACCCTTGGAAAATTTCCCTCATTTAAAATATGATACATAGTTAAAACCTTAGATTACAATGGCCACAAGGCTAGTCCACAATAAAGATGAAATCCATTAGAGAAATATACTCTCTATGAGCTCAAAATGTCACATGTGGGAATCAAACCTTGGAAGGAAGGATGATAATCATTCCTTCATCCACCTGATATAAATCCAATTGTATGTTAATTCATTAATTTAGTGGTACATTTGATAAAATATCAAATGTGAATAAAATATTGAATGCTAGTAAATCTTGAAAGGGTTGTTTATGATATTATATCTTCGATAATATAATTATTTAAATATATGGTATTGAATAGTTGAGAATAGGAAAATACCTCCTTTTAAAGTAAAAGTTAAGAGGAATAGTAAAATTAATAATGTATGTTTCCACATACATAATAACAATTATAATGATGGTAAATAATGAAAACAATAATAATCAGAATAATACATACCAAGATGGAAAAAATCAATAAATACAAAGTCATATAGCCATATAATGTTGAACTTTGTTGAAAGTAAAATATTAAATTTTGTTTGAAGGATAGATATCAATGATATGCAAAAACTTCATATTATTTTGTCACCAAACTTTCTTCTTCTAAATTTGTTTGAAATTTTTGAAAATGGAAGGAAGATACTTTCGTAAGTCTCTTCATTTTGGAGATTCTGTTTAAACCAAAATGTATTGTGGTGATTTGTATTTATCATATTAACTTTTTTTTCCTCTCAAGATAACTAGAACATTGGATAGATATCTTAATTTCTAACATATAGTTTCATAAAGTATATATGGACAGGTAAGTACTTATAGTGTACATCTTCACTCTTTTTTATGTATCTATAGGTTCTAAGATTGGATAGGATAGTAAAATATCCCACTACCACCTATATTTTATTCTATAATCCTAATAAATATATCTATAATATGAGAGAGTGCAATTTCAAAATTGATAGCATGATTAGTGGATGAGACTTGTGAAAATGAGAAATCATGATACACTAAAGCCAAAGTGACTTAACAGGTTCCATTTATTGTAATATTGTGTTACACATTATGCTGGAAAGAAATATAATACATCCACTTCTACTCAAAGGGTTCTAAATCGTTCTTATTCTACATGGATTTATTATATAATATACTCTTTACTTGAACATTCTTTGTTATCTTCCATTAGTTAATTCATCAATGCACCTTTTTTTCATATTTTGTGTTAATTTTTTTATTTTTCCTCTTATATTATGCATATAAAAAATGATTATCTATGTTAATATTGTGTCATTAACATACATTAGGGGAGGCTTTATGAGGTTTTTGAGTTCAAATAATTATTATAGATAAAGTAAAGAGATAGATTTATATGTTATCCTAGGGATCATAAGCCACTCACTATGATAAGTGGGTCTATTTAATTTTTCAATCTAAATTTGGATTTTAAGTAAATGTGTGTTAATATCATGAAAATCCATTGACATATATGTTGTAGCAGATTTAAAATTGCATTAATATCAAAACATATATAATATGTTGTATATTGGATTTTTTCATTGCGTCTTCTAAAACTACATTGTAATGTCAAGGGTGGTCATTGTCAACCCCATTTTAGTAGAAATTACAATGTGAGTTTGAAGGTTGTACATTTGATGTGATAGGTTAGGATTCATATATGTACATATGGTTTAAAGAAGCATAGGTGAGGAAACATAACTCACATTTAGTATGATTAGTGATAAGGTGTTTTATTAAGGCACTCCATGGTAAAATGGTCACGGTTTGTTACCACATAGGGAAAATTAATCCATAAGTATGGGTTGCTGTGGCCAAGAATAGGTGCTTTTTTTGGTTAATTTTGTTATATTTTATATTCCCTTGGGTTGAAGTTTCTCAAGCCACTATTGTTTCATGCCAAATTGTGAACAAGCTATCAAAAAAAGGAAAAAAAAGGAAAAAAAGAAGGGAAAAGTTTCAAATTTCATACAATGTATGATATAATGGAGGGAATCAATGTATTTATGAACCTACTCCTTAGACTGGGCTCATAACATGTATCCTTATGTTAACTATACTCTCTTAGCTATGTACTAAATATATGTAAATTTTTTCTTAATGTGTTCACCCCATCTACAAAAAACAAATTGAGAAAATGAGCTTTTGTAAAAAAAATGTTATAATTATGGGAAGACACATATTGGTAAATAAAGAAAGTGAAAAAAAGATACTAGTAAATTTAATATGAAGACAAAGTAACTAAGTAAAAATATTAAATCTTATGGTGATGGAAATTAATTGAACAATTAAAAGGTTTGGTATATCCCATCCCACCTCCTTTAACACTCCCTAGCTCAATCTCATATTATTTTTGTTTCTTCTTCTTTTTAACAGAAATGGTATTTTGGATTATATCAAAAGAACTCGGATCGAACAAATAATTGTTACAATTCTTCTAAAAAAAGTGCTTCCAAAATTCCTGGAGGATTTGAGATTGAACATGCATTATCAACCCAAATCCTTAATTTAGATCTCAATAAAAAAAACAAAAATTGTAACCATTCCAGCTAAATATTTTCCAAATACCTCTAATATCCAAATACATTTTCATCCCATTCTTAATTATTGATCAATATAACTTTGACTAGCTCCTCTCTTTTTTTTAGCTTCATCTAACTTCTTGTTTCCCTTGGTGAAGTATATATGTCCTTTTTCCTCACTTCGATCTAACCTGTGTTATCTACTATATCTAGAGGATCATTCTTGTAGTTATTATATAGAATATTGTTTTCACCTTTAAGAGTCTTATACAATTCTTCCTCTTTTTCCTCATCTTCCTCAGAATTTTTTTTTTTAGTCTTATTTTCTAAAGAGGAAGAGGAATCACCAAAAATTATCTAAGCCACTTTTTGAATATTATCACAAGGTTTTTTTTTTTTAGAATTATTTTCAACAGAATCATTTGGGTACCCAAACTTCTTCAGATTTTTATAGGCATCATTTATACATTCCACTGTAACATGGCTTTTTGTTGAGTTTCCATTAACTTGGTGGGAGTCTTTATTGGATTATAATGTCTCTTGTTGATTTTAATAGTTTTTGTGATCTAGGGGGAGTTCATATTTAAATATCATTTAATGTTATGACTTGGAAACTTCCCACTATCTTGGTTTGAAACTATTTTACCTAGCTTTGATCTTTTGAGGTTTGGGACAATTTTTGAAAGAATGGCTTGTTTTGTAATAAGCTCTACAGGGGGAATAAATATTTTCATAGTCTATATTTTGCACCCATAAATAATTCAGGCTTGTTAGTTTGATTTAGCGAATAGATCTTTAGTGAAGTACTTTTGCACACAAATGTAAGCATATACAAGTTTCAAGTACTATTTATCTAATCACTATAGTAACAAAAATATACCTAAAGCATTTTGTATAGATTTCAATGATGAAAGATTCCACAGATCCAAAGGGCTATTAGGAAGCCTTACCCAAACTAAACCAGTAGGAATTCAATATGAAAAGGGGTCGAAAGAGGGGAACCAGGGTTACATAGAACACCTTGCATTTCTCTAGAACCACATACCATAACTAGAGATCAACTCCTAATATTTAGCTTTATCAATGATTGATAAAAAAAACCATCTAGTCAATGGATAAATATTTGGCTCATCTGAAATTAACAATTTCTAGTGCTAAAAAATCTAGGAGTGAAGATCTACTAAAGATGGCATTAAATAATTAAATATGCATATCAAGCCACACTATGAGAAGAAATTTGCATCCTTGAAATCTTGAGCCATCAAAGGAACTGCAAAATTAAGGGACTTCACGAACTGATGTAGTTGAGTAATAAATCTCATTTGTAACTTTCGCAACATTATGAAAATATGGGTGAAACATAAATTTACATGAGCCCTCTAGGGAGTGAGGAAGGAATAAAACTATTTTTAGCATGTTCTAAACCAAAGGGTGTATTCAAGAAAATTTCCATCAATGCAGAGGATGGAGAATCACACTTTACAACAATAATTCCTATAGTATATAAAAAAGATGGACTTGTCTCCATGGAGAAGGGTGAGCTCATCCCCTTAGCTAGGGTCGTGATCTTAAACCCATCCACCACGGAATGAATGGATGAGGTAATGATGAAAATAAAGGATGAATTCCCTAAGGATTTAAAGTTTTTGGTTTCCATGTAAGCTAGAAGTGAGATGATAATATAGTATAAGTGATGTCCACCATATGAAAATATCTCAGAGAGAGGGATGAGAATTGGTCGACAAGGGCTGAACCCTATCAAATATAATAAAGAAGCCCCACTCTGCCATTAGCACATTATTTTTTCACTCCAAATATAATTTTTCTTATGTTATGTAAAGTGTGTAAAATTTTTTGTTTGTTTGTTTTGAGAATCAAGTTCATCTACCTAGGCCCCTACACCCTCATAATTTTGGCGAGTTAAATTTACTTCTTCCAATGTTTGAGATGCTCATGACCCTCCATCCCATAGGTTACATATCGCTAAGAAATGTTCAAGCAACATGTCTAGCATGCTCATTTCCCATATCATTGTTTTATTATTTAATCAATAAGACACATGCTCCATTACCAATTTCAATTCAACCCTAATTATTTAAGAAAATGTTTACTAATTAGAATGACTGGTGTGAACCACTATTCTTACATATATTGCTTAAGCTTGTAACTATTTTTATTTCCCATGCCACTTGAAACTAGGATCTTGTATTCTTAAATTGTTCACTTTTCTTCAAAATGACCCACAATTCCTTTAATGTAAAACAATGATTGAACTTGAGTTCCACTATGTATTTATTGTTATTTTTCAATGGATTCAAAGTCCACCATTTGGGTTAAGAGAGAAATTTTAACTTGGATATCTCTATTGCATAGAATTCATTTGATCCACACAAATTCTATATGGTAAATGTGGTACAAAAATGGAGAAACATACTTAGTTGCAAATAATTATCCAACATACTTCTAGTGATGCACGATTGCACTATACTTGTCATCATGTTATTTCTGCAATGCACATGCATCCATAATGTGCCACAACACATAACCAATTGTCTCTCAAGAGATCCATTGCAAGAATATATAATATGAAAATGTAGGTTTTTGATCCAATATAAGAAACACCCACTTAAGTATGTATATTGAATCCTTATTTTGTATTGGTTTCTAAAAAATCTCTATATTAAGTGGTTGTGAATGGACTTCTAATTTTGTGCATTAAACTCTATGTGTGACGGGGATTGCCATTTCTCTAGCAATATAAGGGTAGTTGATGTTCCCTTACATTTTTTTTCAAGTGAATGAACTTATTTGATTGGAAACAAACTGTTTTTTTTCAAATAAATCTAGTTTCAAAGTGGCATTTATAAGTTTGAATAGCTCAAAAACAATTGTAAGCTAATGCATGGGCCAAGATGAAAACTAGTGAAAATGGATATGTAGTTGTAAACCATCAAAAACAAATTCATGAAGCAATATAATATAGCTACCAAGAATGGATGGATGACCAATTATGAAGTGGAAGTCATCCACTAGAAATTAGTTGAATTGATTGTGACAACTCACATGAAGAAGTACATTGAATGGTTTACAATGTAATCAAGCAAGCTAGCAAGAAACACATCAAAGGGTGGATTGTAATTACTTGATGAAATGAATATCATTTCAACTTTGAATATAGGAAATAATGGTTTGAAGAATATCTATGTTCGATTATGGTGCAATTGTAAAATGAAGGAGAACAACATAAAGAACAAGATTGCTATATTTGTCCTATAAGGCACTGAACGTCATAAACATACACACTCTTCTAAATCCATCAGAAAAATTATAGTTAAGTTGAATTTCTTATGTTATTAATATAGTGGTATAAATATGTATGTTGAAAAAAAAAAAATTTAAAAATATAGTTTGTTAAATTAACTAAAATCTATATTATCTCAGTGTAAGTTAGATATCCATTCTCATGTTATTAGTGCAAGACATTCCTCGAAAGCTTACATTGTTTGAAATAGAGTGATATAAGACTCTCAATGTATTCGGTCAAGACATCATCATGTTTTTCTTTGAGAGATATTCAACTCTTGCTCAATGTAATCTTGGAAGAGAAGAAGAAAAAATTATTATTTACCTTCAAAGTGACATTATTCAGAAATTAATTAAAAACATAACTTTTAATATAAAAATTACATCAATAATAGATTACAAAGAAAGGATCTAAAAATATATCAATGAAAATATTTGTTAGCTTGGTACTAACTCTTACAAGTATCTATTTTAGTTAGACAATTTTACTAAGTTTCTAATGGTATGTATAAACAATTGTTATCCACTTGAAAATACATAGGGAGAAGAAGAGTTTTGATTCCCTAGTCATGCCTCAAGAGAAAGTCTCCCTTTACTACTAAATTTGAAATATCTAATAAAAATAATATTAAAAATATCTTTTTGCTACTAATAATAATATTTGGTTCTCATTATTTCATATATAAAAAACAAAATAACTATTTCTAAAATTAATATATGATAATATTACATAAATTTTAAATAAATTTAAATTTTACAATTAACACTATTTAAATTATTTATATTCCACTCAATAACGCCACTAGTCTTTACACCATTAACATTATTATATCTATCTATATATACATATATTCCATTGAGGCTTTGCACCATTAACGTTAAATATTAAATACATTGCAATCAACAACTTTAACCTAATAATGTTCTGCACATGGACAAAACTGTAACTTTCAACCAATACTGTTATGGACAAGGAAAAAGCTTTAAAACGCAGGTAAAAAAAAACTACAGCCTTGCTTTTATTGATAAAAATGGAAAGTTATGGACGAGGATCATTAGGATTGAACTGTATTTGCACAAGTTTTAAAAAGCACAGTTTTAAAAAATATCATAAATTATATAATAGTAGTAGTGAGTTAAAAGATAGTTTAATGAATGGTAATTAAAAGGTTGGTTTAACGAATGGTCTTTAAAAGATTTGTTAACCCTAATTTTGAACGCAACGGTCCAAAAAAGACAATCATAAAACTCAAAAATTCCCCAGTCATGGTTTAATAAATGGTAATTAAAAGACTGTTTTAACTAATGGTAATTAAAAGATTCGCAACGGTCCAAAAAAGAAAGCATAAAACTCACTGGTTCCCAAGTCATTGTACACGAAAATCGTAAAACTCAAAAATTCCCAAGTCATGGTTTAATAAATGGTAATTAAAAGACTGGTTTAACTACTGGTAATTAAAAAGATTGGTTAAAGTTAATTTTGGCCGCAACGGTTTAAAAAAGAAAGCATAAAACTCACTAGTTCCCAAGTCATTGTATACTGATGAATGGAGAATCAGAGGGATCCGTGAATGCGATGAATGAAGAATGAGAGGAGAAAATTCAGAACTGAAGATGAGAGCAGAAAATTCAGAAATGAAGAGGAGGTGATCGAAAGTTTTGCACTCTGAAAACAACAGAAAGGGAGTAGGAGTTGGTAAGAGTTTGAGCAATTTTATGTTCCCGTGTTCAATTCATTTTACACAGACATTTGTGTAGCCTGAAAATTTATTTTCTCTGTCTACAGGTTTAAGCATGGGTGTTCTTTCTCTCTCAAGCACTCTGATGTAAATTTGTCTGTCTTATGGAGCGCTCCATAAATGTTTTGTGTAGTCTTGTATGCATCAATGTCATGTGTTGTGTTGTGTTGTGGTATGTTTGTAATGTGTGCTGTGTTGTTGTAAGTGCTGTGTGTAAATGTTTGTTTTGTGTGTTTGGATTTGGGTTAATTGAGAGAGAAAGACTTGGGTGAGGAGAGGAGAATATGCACAGATAGTAAAAGGGCTATCTTTATCAACAAATAGTGATTTAAAAGTGAGTTGGTATTCATGGAGATATTTACTTTGGTTATTTTTAAATTCATTCCTGGTCCTTTCTTACGTTTTCTTTTCTGATAAGTTGGAATTTTAAATACAAGACCTCCAGCAGCATTTTCAGTGCTTTTGCAACAGAAAATGTGGATTTTCCAGCTCTTTTGCAACCACGAGTTTTTAGAGTTTCGACAGCAAGTGAAAGATTCCAAGGAAGAAATGTTAGTATTCATTTTTGATGGCCTTGTTCTCCTCTATTTCTTGTTGCAATGTAATAATATATGTCTTATATGTTTAGTCCCTCTAAGTCTGTTTTAGTACTTCGTGTCCGTGTGTGTTCACATAAATGTCATGTAATAAGTCATGTCGCAGGCTATTGACAACATTGGTGCCTCCAAATGCCCAATTGAACTCCTCCTTTTCTCATTTCATGGATGCGCTCTTTATTACATAATTCTCTCGAAACGCCCAATTGCGCTCTTCCTTTTCTCATTTCATTGTTGCGCTATTTGTTACAACATTGGCCTCTTCAAACTCCAAATTGAGCTCTGCTCTGTTTATTAGTCATCAACCTTTTCTCATTTCATGGCTGCTCTCTTTATTAGTAATTAACCTTACGACAGAGAAACAATATGTTATGTAGCCCTAAAACCAGCCTGTTCTTCACACATAGAGTAGCCCTAAACCCGGGCTGTTCGTGCAGCCTCCAAAGAGTCAGATGCTGGAGAGCGAGATCCGATCTCACTATCCCCAAATAGTCACTTGCTCTAGAGCTGCGAGATCTGACTATCCCCAAATAGTTAGATGCTCGGGACCGAGATCTTATGCTTATGATCCTATGAGAAGGTGGTTGAGTCACTTATAAGCACCGCCAAAAACCTGCATATATAGAGACACCCTACAGAGCCAGATTTAAACAGTGGTGAGAAAGGCCCGACCCTTTTTGTTGATTGTGCAATTCAAAAGAGATATCTGGAACAAACTTGAGATGTAGAGAGTCCAGTGGTAGGGCTTAGGAGGAAAGAAGCTAGCTAGATAGCTGCATAGCTGGAATTGTACTCCGTTCGAAAAACATTAGATTTAATTGGAATATTATTTAATTTAATTAGATTTTGAAAAAATCAGCATAGTTTCCCGCCCCATAAAGAACATGGCTCTGTGCTCAATACAATACGAAGCCACATCGGAAACCTAGAATACCCAAATATACTCGAAACCAATGCCTCGACGGAAATAGAGTTTGCCGTGGACTTCATATGTATCTTGACCAGTAGAGTTGAGGACTTCAAATGTATCTTTGTTACTTGTTTCTTTATTAAACCAAATTCTGCTCCAATGTCCATCTTTCGCATGCCTAGTTGTCATCCTTCCACTTTCACGGTCCTTACACTTTCATGTCACGCATCTTTGTTATTATCCATACACTTTCACATCAGGCCTCTTTGTTGTTATCCTTACACTTTCATGCCTAGCCTCTTTGATATAGATATATATATATACAATTCTACCAAGTATAACCTGATATATATATTCTGTTTAATCAATTCTAGCAATTATTGCGTAATGCAACACCTGTTTATCAATACTCATCCCCTGTTCATCGATGAAAAAAATCCCCTGTTCATTAATGTGTTTAGACGCCAGCAGGAAGTGAACATTGGTTAGTTGTCAACCAGAAGTCATAACTGCTTATGAGATGAACCCTTCACTCTTGCGCATGCATGCGCAGTCCCAAAACACAACACGGGCAATTAGAATGTCATGATGATGAGATAAAACAATCATAAGCCATCTCCTACAACCAGTTTCACGTGGAAACTCTTATATAATCAAAGATTCATTTTCCTCTCCATTATTAATTACGTAGTTTTATTTTCTAATTATATCACAAGGTGTTTTAGCTTTCAACGTTTATTTATTTTGTTGAAGTTTCCAATGTAACACAAAGATTCCTTTTGCTCACTATTATTAATCAGGTAGTTTTATTAATTATATCACAAGGTGTTATCACTTAGTTTTATTAATTAGATCACAAGGTGTTTTAGCTTTCATGGTTTATTTTCTTTTAAATTTACAATGTAACATTTAGTTTTACTCACAGAAATATATTTACTAGGAATCACTCTAATCTATTTAGAATTTCTAAAATAAACATGCATTTTGTTACCTTATATTTTATTATGCATTTTGTTATCTTATATTTTGTTATGATTAGTTATTCATTAGTTATATGTGTTTTTTAATATGCAATTGTTAAATTTAGGTGTTATTATATAAAATTAGAAAATTATATTATATTATATTTATATTTTTTTCTTAATATTTTTCATGTATTTTGGGTTTATATAATATTTGTCATACATTATGGGTTTATATAATATGCATTTTATTTATGAAATTTGTATTTAATTATGTTACAAGTTGTTAGGAAGTGTTTGTATATTATATTATGTACTAACAATATCATTTCATATTGTATGTTGCAGAAAATTTATCAATACTGAAGTTGCTCGGCGAAGACATTATCTATTTTTATTTTTTGTAATGTTATAATTAGAAAAATTTATATATATATATATATATATATATATATATATATTTTAGATGGGCCCATCAAAAAATGTACATGAACACAAACTATCATTAATAAAAGGAGTAGGCTCTTTCATTTGTTTTGGAGGGGAATTCAACCCCTCTAAAAGGCTCTTAGGATGGTTAAATTGTAATGGTTTTCACTATCTTTAGTTTATACTAACTCCAATATGCAAAAACTAAAATATATCATTTTATTATAATAATAATTTAGAAACATGTTTTAAACATCTTACCAACACACACACAAATGGAAAGATCACTTTTATTCACTTAAATCACTTAACATTTTTTCAATGTTTTAAACATCTAACCCACATACACACAAATTGTAAAATCACTCTTATTCACATAAATCACTTAACATTTTTACAATATTTTATGCATCTTCCCAACATACACATAAATATCAAAATTAATCTTATTCACATATATTATATAACAATTATAACCTATTTATTTTTATTTTTTTTAATTTTGATTTTTTTATTTAATTATATATTTTTATTATCAATATATATATATATATATATATATATATATATATATATATATATATATATATATATATATTATTATAAGAATTTGCTAATATTTAAAGGTTTTTATTATTTATTTGTATAAGTTTATTATGTTTAAATGCTTGTGTATTGGTTTTATTATATATATATATATATGATTTTTATTAGTTGCATTTTTATAGTTAGAATTTTTTTGTAGAGCATGTCATTTTGGTATGGATTAATAAATAGAATATCTACTTTCATATGATGTGTGTGAATGTATTATTGAGAGTGATTTTATTTCTTCTATGTACTTATCTATAATGTTTGTTCTTTCTGAATGTCTCATTTTGTATGCTTTTGAGTATAAGTATGAATGTATTCTCTATGTGTGTATGAATGTGTTCTTTGCTACATTTGTATGTGTGTGTCATGTTTACTTGTATTCTTTGTATGTGTATGAATGTATTCTTTATGTCTATGAAATTCTTGTTTACATTTGCATGTGCCTTGTTTAATTTTATTCTTTGTATGGGTATGAATCGGTTTTTTTTCTACATTAGTATGTGTCTTGTTTACTTGTATTATTTGTATGTGTATGAATGTATTCTTCATGTTTGTTTGAATCTGTTCTTTGCTACATTTGTGTGTGTCTTGTTTACTTGTATTCTTTGTATTTCTATGAATGTACTATTCATGTGTGTATGAAATTCTTTGCTACATTTGTACTTGTCTTGTTTACATGTATTCTTTGTATGTGTATGAATGTATTCTTCATGTGTGTATGAAATTCTTTGCCACATTTGTATGTGTCTTGTTTACATGTACTCTTTGTATGTGTATGAATGTATTCTTCATGTGTGTATGAATCTATTATTACCTATATTTCTCTATGTATTATTTAGTTGTAGATACATAAGTGTGATATGCATGAATATACTTTTTTTTAACTATCTATTTATATGATTATAAATATAGTATCATTATCTCTATATATAAATATATTATTTCCAATATTAACTCATAAATACATTAGTCTAAATATTTTTAAAAAATCTATTATCTTTTTTATTATTATTAATTTATAAATTTTTATTTTGTTTATTTATTTTTATTTTAATCAATTTTTTGTTCTTTTTATTTTTATTTTTTATTTTTTTTTCTATCAAATTTTTAAATATTAATCATATTAATATATCACATTAAAATGAAAAATAGCATAGATATTACAATAACATTAAAAATTGCTTAATATTATCCCTCATTGTATCACTCAATTAATTATTGTCACTCTATAAAGTATAATGCAGACCATAAGACTCAAGGTTCAAAACCCCTAAAAAGGAAAAACTAATAACATAATATTTATAATAGCATCAATATGTAATAACACATATAAATTAATTATTTAATATTAAAATCAATTCATTATAATAAATTTAATTGACTTTATTTAAAATTTTCATTAATTTTAATAATTTAGAAAAAAAAAAATCATAACACTATACTTAATAATATGTGGAAAAAATATTATTTCTAATTTTTTTTTTTAATGTTAATCATTGTTTTCAAAATAATAAATAAAATAAGTACTTTCAAATGTTCATAACATACTAACTAATTTATAAAAAAAATTTAATTGTTAACATGATAATCTCTATATGCAATCTTCATCACATGTATAAAATAATGTTAATTCTAAAATTTATAATAAGTGTGATGTGTGTGAACATGTCATTTTGTGAGTCAATGTCTGTAATGTTTGTGTGCACCCTTTGTCTGTCAATTGTGTGCATGTGTGCATGTGAGTGATTGTGCTTCATTGGCAATGGATTGTGATGGTGCGCGTCAGTGGTTAATCCCATGCCAATGATGGACTGTTTTTGGGGTCATATAAGCTCTCACCTTCACGTGGTTGACCCTATTAGTAGAGATTTTACATCTCCAAACTAAGAAGAGCTTTCTATACAATAGTTTTAAATTTATTTAAAACATAACATTAACTTCAAAACTTTAAAATTATTTTTTAATAATATTTAAATGATATTTCCATTATTTTAAAAACCTATAAATATACCAACTTTATATATAGATATAGATATATATAACATTTCTTCAACTATATTAATTATAAACCTAACCTAATACAATTTAATTGTTAATTATTATTATGATTTATCATAAAAATATTTAGAAAATATATATAATATTATATTTATTATTCACATTTAATTATTAAATCATAACAATAAAATAAATGTTATTTATTTTATTAAAATTAAAAATATATAAAATGTAATTAAAAAAAATTTAAAATTTATTAAACATTAAAATATTAAAAATTATTAAAAATTAATTTGTTAAATATTATTAAAAATTTAAAATAAAATAAATATATATTTGTGCTAAGACTTGCTCTCTAATTTATTATGGTAAAAATGTTGTAAATTCCAAATAAATAAATTAACTAAATTAAATTAAATTAAGACATTAGTATAATGTAAACATTTTAACCCCCGGATGCGGGTGCTATTGGAGTTGGGAGGATTGACGGGACGCATGGCGCAAGGACGGGAGGCCACCTGCCTACCCGATTGTATCCTTAGCGCCCTCCGGATTTCATTTATTTCCCGGCGCTTGTTCTTAATGACTCGGATATGGAATCGATCCTCTTCAATGCACCAGGTTCTCGAGGCTGCCTCGATTGCTGTAATAGTGTTATACATTCGACCGCCATGCTTAGTCATTCAATGCAGTCTTGGTTTGCAGTCTTGGTTTGCAGTCTGGGTTTGCTATTTAGCATGGAGCCGTCCGCCCCTTTGCCTTTGTCATCGAGCTGCAATCCTGTTCTGGACAAGGCTTTTGTCCGCACCTTCACCGGGTTGCGCTGTTGCAACACCTGCTGCCTGGTGCTTGCGGAGAATTCCCACATTTCCATTACAGGTTCTTGTGTTTCTGCCACTGAAACTCTTGGCTCGTCTCCTGCGAGAAATTCCACCAATTCTCACTGGCTCACTAGCTCCCATTCTGCTGCCAACATGCCTAGAGTCAGACAAAGGATGCGGACCCATCGGGGCTCCTCGCGGGCTGCCAGAAGGCACTCGCCTTCCCCCACTTCCTCTCCGTCTAACTCCTCTGCGACTTCGGACAGCTTGCCCCGTCTCCTTCATGGGCGTCTGCTACGCTCAGGTCGTCGTCTGGACTCGCCCTCTGGCGATGCTCTTCCAGCTCAATCTCACACTGCACTCTTTTCCTTTGACTGCGCTCTCGACAAACCCCGGGTCACCGTCGCCATCTCGGTCGTCTTCCTGGAGGAACCAACGCCTGAGCCTCCGCCTGATATGCTTGCTCAGGACGACAGCGCCAATAGGGACGAGAAGCAACAAGACACACCCTCTGAGAACAAGATTTCTTTGCAGGTCGATGCTAGGGTTGTTCAGGGTCAAGACGCTGCGCCTCCGCCGGCTGGTCAAGCACAGGGCAATCCGGAAGACTTCAGTTGCAAAATTGAAGAAATTGAGCCGGATGAGTAACTATGTCCTCCCCTCCTATCTTTTTGACAATTCTCTGCCCACTCTGAGGGTTTGCTTAGTCGACTTGTTAGTTCTACATGCTTTTTTTCAATCTCAAGCACTATGCATTGTAACTGTGTTCAGTGTCAAGGTCCTGCGTTCTGTGTCAAAGTCTGGTAGCAGATGCATTGTTATTATGTTCAGTGTCCAGTCTAAAACTTATCAGTTCGATCCCCTGCGTGGGATTTTTTCGGATTTTGGCTCTCATGGCTGGTTTCCCTCTCGTTGGGCAGCCCTTTTTCAGTCTTGGTCTGTTAATATGCCTCCCGGCAGGCTCTGTTATGGCCACGGCCAGATGTAGATTATTTTTCTTTAATTAATAGATTACTCTAACTTAGAAAAAAAAAAAAAATGTAAACATTTTAACAAAGTCAAAATAAAATTAAAAATGGAAGTAAAAATAGCAAAATAAAAATAACTAATTATATTAAAAAATATATGTTATTATATTTATCATTCACATTTAATTATTAAATGATAATAATATAAATAAATAAATTATATTGTTATTTATTTTATTAAAATTTAAAATATATAAAATGTAATTAAAAATAAAATAAAATTTAATTATTATTCATTTTATTAAAATTTAAAATATGTAAAATTTAATTAAAAATTATTTTAAATTAATTTGTTAAATATTATTTAAATATAAAAATAAATAATTATTATTATGTTTTATGATAAAAATATTTAGAAAATATGTATATATTATTATATTTACCATTCACATTTAATTATTAAATCATAATAATACAAATAAATAAATTATATTGTTATTTATTTTATTAAAATATATAAAATGTAATTAAAAAATGTTAAATTTTAATTATGGTTTATTATATTAAACTTTAAAATATATAAAATATAATTAAAAATTATTTCAAATTAATTTGTTAAATATTATTTTAAAAAAATGAAATAAATACATATTTGTGCTAAGTCTTTTTCTCTAATTTATTATGGTGAAAATGTTGTAAAGTTCAAATAAATAAATAAAATGAAAACATTAGTGCAACGTAAACATTTTAACCAAGTCAAAATAAAAAATGGAAGTAAAAATAGAAAAATAAAAATAAACTAACATAAAAATGAAAATATTCATGTGGAACATAGTCTATTTAAAATGTGAAATTAAGCTAGCCTAGTCTATTTAAAATGTGAAATTAAACTAGCCTATATCAACTACATAGTATTAAAATATCAAAAGAGAGATTAAATCTCTTTTCATTCTTTAAAAAAGTTTCTATTTGAAGAAATTTACACAGTATTAAAATATCAAAAGAGAGATTAAATCTCTTTTCATTCTTTAAAAAAGTTTCTATTTGAAGAAATTTGATCAATATTGATGATATCCTGTGTTAAAATGAAGTCTATATTGCTTATATTAGTATCCTACTTTTTCATTTTATCATATGTTTTACAATTATAAAATAAACAAATATAATGTCAACAAATTTTTAAAATATATATTTAATAAAATATATATACATATACCATTCATGACGGCTTAGTCTATATATTCGATGAAAAAAAAAGTCTATATATTGAAGGAAAAAGAAAAATAGTAATATATTATTATATTTATAAAAACACTTTTAATTATTAAAACATAATCATAATAACTTATAATAAATTTTAAAAACATTGAATATTTATTTTACTAAAGTTTAAAATATAATTAAACCAACATTTAAAGTTATATCATTAAATATAAAAAAAGAATCATTTTAATAAATATATATATATATATATATATATATATATATATATATTTATATTTAAGCAAAGTTTAAAATATAATTAAACACCTTTTTAAAATTATATCATTAAATATTAAAAAGAATCATTTCAAAAAATGTTTAAAAAATAATTAAATCATAATAATCATATATTATTTTATTTAAAGCACAATATTATAAAACATAACTTTAACATTGAAACATTTTAAAATACAATATTTTAATAACGCATTAATAATATTTTCTAAAATTTTAATAAAATAATTAATAAAATATTTATTTTATTAAATTTTAAAATATTTAAAAGTACATGGTTGGCATTTGGCATAAGTGTATCTCTTTTTTTTGTAAGTAAGCTGATATATTAGATCACAATAGTATACAAAAAGTTACAAAAAGGGCTGCCATTACCCGAAGGTAGGAAAGCAGGCCAACCCAAACAGCCCGAAGGCACAGACACAAAAACTGTGGTCAAGAGATAGACAGATAGACATAACAGAAGCTGACAACTCTACCAAACAAAACTAACTTTCCATAAGACTGTAAAGTAAGAACTGGCCCTCCACGCAGGGATGCCATCAGATAGCAACTTAAAACTGATGAAGAAATAACAAGTAAATAGGGAAGTACATAGAATACCAGAAGGAAACAATCTAGTAGGAGACGAAAGGTCCATTTAGACTTTACTTAGTCCTTCAGATGCACGTGGCCCTGCTGCACTAGGACCCGCCGCACTTGGACTCGCCGCATTCTCACTCGCTGCACTAGGACCCGCTTCATATTCACTCTGAGGCACATTTCGAGGACGGTGGCAGTGGACAATGGTGGTCTTGGAGTTGTGAGTCAGGATTTCTATCGAAACATTTAAAACATAACGCAGGTACAACTCAAAGAGTTAAATGAAACCTTCAAGGTGGCTGGTGAGCATCTTCATCTCCTCATTGAGCGAATTGAAGGAGACTTCCAGCTTGTCCAGACGGGCTGAATTCTTCGCTGAGGCCAAAGAGTGAGCATGAAAGGCCTCTTTTACCATCGCGCCTTCACTGCTAAGGGCTTTGGCAAGCAGAGTTTTCATATGCCACGCCATTTCCTATGTTCTCAGAAATTTTGTGGCACGCGTGGTCAGGGTACCAAAATATTTGATCCAATCCATCTCCTCCTCGATGTCCTTACTGTTTAAACTAGTTTTGGCATGACTAGCCTCCTTTTCGACATCATGGATAATAGTTTTGCCTTTGTCGAGGATCAATTGCTCAAAGCTGTCCCGAGCCCACTTGACATTCTTTGCAGCCTTTGAGCTACGAAGCACTCGCTCAGACATGGCGGAAAACACCAAACTAGAGGAAAAGAGAGTGAAACTAGTAACAGAAACTACGCAGCAGAGCCTAAAACCAAAATTGAACCGCGAACTATGCTGAGGGAACCTGTTCGGAATAGAATTAATATATAGAGGAGAGGGCCAGAGTGTGATATAATGGCAAGGGTAAGCCGCCCCATCCCGCCAGCCACCATCTTGGATTCCCCTAAGGTGAGCTCCGATTGGCAAATTATGAGAGCGCATGCCAAACAGGAAACCAAGAACAAACCTCAAGAGCCAAGGCCATGTGTCCGATCTTCCCTTACACTTATTCTGATTCTCAAAACTGCTCTGATAATTCCACCTTTTCCGAAGCTTGACAAGGTACAAATTCCTGAGCTACCAACTTCGAAAAACAAAGAACATTGAAATGATTATCTGTAGAACCCACATGAATCATTGATGATCAGTACTCTAAAGGCTATTCACCATCCTAGATGTACCTAAAAGGTCTTGTCTCCAAATAAGCATGCATTCATCACGGAGCACAAGATAGGTAACATCGTGCCAACAAGTGTCGATGATGTCATGCGAGTGGTTGACCGCATGGTTAGCCAGGGCGTCCGCCAAAGCGCTATCATTTCGCTGGATAACATGAAGGATGATACCTTTGAGAATAGTGAGATATTTGGCTATGAGACTGGTAACCATGGCTAATAGCCAATGTTTGGAAACCCTCTCCAGCCGAGTGCCATTTTGAATCTTCCTGGCCGCAGAGATAGCCAGAAGGGAATGACCTTCCACCACTACTGCTCCATTTCCCGTATGAATAAGGTTCTGTAGGCCCTGTTCCAAGGCATCAAACTTCGCTTCATTGTTTGTGGCTTCTCCCGCGGACAAGCTGAAAATGTGGAGAATTCTGCCTTTATCATTGCGAATGACACCACCATATCCAGCTGAGCTAGGGTTGCCCCCGGAGGCTCCATTCAAATTCAGATTGAGAAAACCCGGAATAGGATGCTTCCAGGGCTACTGAGATGGAGGAGGTTGAGGCCGCTGCGTAGGGGAATTGGGGTTCATGGACGCCCCAAACCCAAACATTAGTAAGATACGCTTGTCATCTTCTGAAATTTTCTCTGTCTAAGAAGCTTTGTTGTGGGTTAGAACTATTTCTTTCATATTCTGCATAATGGTTAATTTTGTCATCTTCATTCCTGGTCTCCTGCTGAAAGATTCACCTGTTTCGTTCTTTCCAAGTAGACCAAACAATGAACCCAGGGCTTAGTTTCCAGAGGTTGTTGATAGTGTCGCATTTAGAAAAATTTGACCTCCAATTGACTATTGTATTCTGAATGGAAGCCCTATCTCTGTCTGTATGCCTAAAGATGTCATGAATCCACAACCAAAGATTATTCGTCCACCAACAAGTGTTCAGGAGATGTTTCATGGACTACTCTGTGCTCAAATAGAGTGGACAATGGGAGGGTCCATAGAAGCCCTTTTTGCGGAGGTTCTCCCAAGTGAGGGTTTTCCGTTGTAAAAGTGTCCATAAGAAGGTTTTAATTTTTGGCCACAAAATTGCATCCGAAACATTCTGATTCCCTTACATATTCTCTTCCAGATGACGTTGTTCGATGTAGAGCTTAGCTTCCTTTAGGTTATAAGTTCCTCCCTCCAATTTTCCCCACCTTAGCTAGTCATCCTCCAGAGAATGTCGGATTTTGCGAGATTCCAACGAGGAAAACGAGAGAGAAAGGTTGGCCATATCATCCGAATCAAAGGGTATATTGAGGTTCCAATGTCTCCAATGAGGGTTATCCATGTTGTCCGCCTAGTACTGAAAAACTCGGAAATTTTCTTGTTCCTGGTATTTTCTTTGAAGGGAGAGATATTCAAGGCACTCCAGCTTAGGCAATTGTTGCCAAGCATCCTCGCAGAAAAGGGCCATTTTTCCATTTCAAATTTCCCAAAAGAAGTGATTAGAGATAATATTTCTGTTAGATTTTTCCAGGTTCTAGATGGGGGAGCCAGCTTGAATATTCATCATTCTGATGAGTTCTTGCTGATTCCAATCCTCAAAATACTTAGCTTTCTACATTCCATCCCGGGGAAAAGTAGGATATTTGATCCACCTCCACCAAAGCTTTGCCCCACTGGCTTTATTCATAATTTATGGGTCACAGAGCCCAAGATCCCCTGGGATTTTGGGTTTACAAAGTTTCTCCCAAGCCACAAGAGCCCACTTCTGTTTGACCGCTCTACCCGACCAAAGGAAGGTCCGATCAATATTTCTGATCTTTTGGAGGAATCCTTTGGGTGCTGGTAGGATGGAGAGCATGAAATGAGGAATAGATTGAAGAATGGCCTTGGTCATAGTTAGGCAACCAGTGAAGTTAAGGACTCTGCTAGTCCAGCTATTACAATGGGCTTCGAGCTTTGAGAGCAGCTTCTCCCAGTGGAGCTTTTGCCAAGGCTTATCAATGAGAGGGATGCCAAGGTATTTGGAGGGAAGGCATCTTCTACTGAACCCCAGAATTGTCGTGAGATGCCTTTAGATTGCCAGAGGAGTGTTGAAAAAGAAAATGGAAGATTTATCAAGATTTAGGTTCATACCTAAAGATAAACAAAACAGATCCAGAATGGATTTGAACCCCCGAGCTTCCTTGACCGTGGGGGTACCATGAAGTATGGTATCATCCAAAAACTTTTGATGAGTGATGGGAGGGCGGTTTGACAGGGGCTGGAGACCATTTATGGAGTTGCTGGCCTGAGCTGTTTTGATTATTCTACTCAGGATTTCCATGACAATGACAAACAGAAAAGGGGAGATGGGATCTCCTTGGCGGATACCATGGGAGGGGGTGAAGGGGAAAGAAGGTGCACCATTAACCAGGATGGAATAGCTAGGGGTTTTGACCACAGCTAGAATCCACTTGATCCATCTTTGATCGAAACCAAAATCAGCTAGAATATCCTCAATAAAATCCCAACTGACCTTATCATAGGCCTTGGAAAGATCCAGCTGAATGATCATTCCAACTTTTTTCTTTGCTTGAAAAGTATGAATCATCTCCTGAGCAAGTAAAACATTATCCAGGATCTACCTTCCTTCAACATAGCTAGATTTCTCCTCAGAGATGATGCAGGGGAGAATGGGTTTTAATCTATTGTCCATGACTTTAGAGATGATCTTGTAGAGCACATTACATAAAGCAATGGGTCAGAATTTAGAAGGGGTGTTGTTCATTTCCTCCTTCGGAATCAGGGCAATAAAAGTGGAGTTAAGGGACCTGAGGATGGAGTTTGACTTGTGGGAGTCTTCCACCACCCCCAAAACTTTGAGCTGAACGATATCCCAACAAGCTTTAAAAAAATCTATAGTGAAGCCATCTGACCCAGGTGCCTTTCCATTAGACATTTCTTTCACTACCTCTTCCACTTCCTCCAATGTAACTGGGCGGTTTAGGGACTTATTTTGATCTTTGTAATGAGCTAGGGAATAGAGTTCAAGACCTCCCTTCTAGCCTTAGTTCTATCAATCTCAGGTTTAGTAGCAATATGGTTGAAATGATCGACGAGGAGAGAAGAAATGTCCTGATGAGAGCTAAGGGGGTTGCCTAGCTCATCCATTAGACTGGTGATTTTGTTAGCACATCTATAGTCCACTGTCGAGTGATGGAAAAAATGAGTATTCTTTTCCCCCGCCTTGAGCCACTAGATACGAGATTTCTACTTCCATAAAATTTCCTCTTGTTGACATCTCTCATTCCATTTTAGCATGAGGATCTGTTCCTGGCTGATAGTATCTTGGTTGATGTTTCCAGTGAGCCAGTCGGTATGTATCTAAGCCAATTGGTCCTCTAAGGCTTTTTTATCTTTGAAGATATCGCCAAAGACCTCTTGGTTCTAGGATCTAAGACGAGCCTTGATGTGCCTTAACTGAGCCTCCAGCTTGTACATTCTGGTGCCTTGGGTTTCCAGTGGTTCCTGCCACCAAGATTTGATGTTATTTAAGAATTAAAGATGGCCTAACCAAAATATTTAAAATATGAAAGGCCTGTTCTTTGGAGTCCCAAGGATGGCTGCATCCAGAGTAACAGGTCAATGGTTTGACCCCCCACAAGGAATGATATCCGACTCAACAGTGACCCCCTCCATTAGGATGGAATCCGTAATGAGAAAATGATCTAGTCTGGAGGCAATCTTTCTATCCCCTCCCCGCTTGTTATTTTAGGTGAACATACCATTTTTGGGTAGGATATATCCACTAAGTTGGCTTCTTGGATGAAATTGTTGAAGGCTTCAGCATCCCTGTTTAAAGTCCTGATACTGCCCTTCTTTTTTGCCAATGTTGTAATAATGTTGAAATCTCCACCATAAATGGCTTTAGCAGTTGGATGTCTTTGATGCAATTCTGAGAGACTGTTTAATAGAGTCATTTTGTCCTCTAATTTCTCGGGACTATAGACATTTGTGCAAACAAAGGTGTTGGCTTCCCTGATAATTTGCACCTCCAGGGAGATTTAAGATCTAGTAGCATTAGCACTGATAAGATGTATAGAATGAGGATTCCAAAAGGTGGCCAGACCACCCATCAATTCCAAAAGGTGGCCAGACCACCAGATTCCTTTGATCTTCAGAATAGAACATTTGGTTTCTTGTAAGAAAATCATATCTAGGTTTTTATTTTTAATCTTATTTCTCAGTAGTCTTTGTTTCCATTGGCTATTAAGCCCTCTTTCATTCCATGAGAGAATTTTCATGATTAACAAATTTAGGAGGTGAACGTGAAAGCCTCAAGGGTTTTCATCTTACCCGAGTTGAGGAGAATCTGACCAAGCTCAAAAAGTGCTTCCTTATTCGTTCTACGTCCTCTTTTCTTTCTATGTTTGACATTGTTGTTGGTGAGATGCAAACCCTGAGCACTGACTCCAAGACTCCTGGTGGCTCCATGCCTCCCCTTTAGTCCTTGTAGTTACGCATCTTGTCTTGATAAGAATAAGTAGTTTATCCTATATATTTCCTCCTTAGGGACATGTTCCTTTCCTTTCTTCTTCCATTGTTCCACCATGGAGTTGAGATCCATATCTTCCTTATCGAGGATGTCACTAAGCTCCATATCCTCTGTTCCCATCTCACTGGATACCATTTCTACATCTCCTTCTAGGTCCGTTGTTTGATTGCTTCCTAATGCACTCTCCTTGGTAAACTCCATTTAGGGAGCTATGTCAGCTTGTGCGGGAATGTTTAGGTCCTATTGCTGATGGTCTTGTGTTTGCAGGGAATCAGAAACAGCGAAACCATCTGCGAAGATCTCAAAGGTGTTTCCCGTGGCTCTAAAGGAGGCTCTTGCTTTCGGTTGGGCTCTCTGTCTACCATTTGGACAAGTGAAACTGTCTTGATTCTTCATTGATGACTCTTTGGGTTTCTCAGCCATTTTGTTCATAGGGAATTCCCTAAACAGGTGACCATGTTCATGGCACTTCCGAAAGCGGAAGGGGATTTCTTCATAATCTATGGCTTGAAAAACCATCTCATCCCTGAATTCTAACCATAACCCATCATGTAAAGCACTAGAGACATCTATTTCAACACAGATACAGGCACAAGAAGTATACCTTTTTTGCAGAGTGGCCTTGAAGGCTTGGATGAAGGTCCCCAATGTGTTTCCAATCTATTTGAAGGCCATAGGTCACCAATAGTCAATAGTAAGAGAGAAAAAACGAATCCAAACTGGAACATGCATGAAATTTTCCTGTTCTGGAGCAAATTTCAGCTTCCATGGTCTCATATAGAGGCCAACCAAAGCATAAAAGTAAGGGCCACCATCAAAGATGTGGTCTTTGTCCTTTAGGATTGCAAAGACGACCGTGAAAAAACTCTTTTCTCCTAGGTGTAGCTTTACATCTCCCTTTGGCTTCCATTGTTGATGGATCCAAAGGCATAATGCTTTCTCTGTGGGCCAGAACCCCATAAATTTACAAATGACAGTGTGGATAGATATGTGGTCATGGTAATCCTGTAGCTCCGGGTCAGAGATGATAACCTTTATACTTTCTTTTGCTTTGGTCTTGTAGTGCCCCATGTCCTCCAGCTTCTGGTCATTAGTGTTTGAACCACCCAACTTTGCCTCATGGTGGGCCTGCGCCTCGGTTCCCTCAGAACCTTTGTCTTTTCTCTCTGTTTCTAGAGTTTTTCTATCGGGAATGGAGTCCCTTTTGTTTTTTCCTTCCATAATCTTGATGCCATTTGTCTGTTTCTTCTGTTGGGTTTCCTTTGTATACCCTCCTGCCTTTTTTTTGCCTTTTAACTCCTCTTTCTCCAAACTGGAAGAACCAGAGATCTACACCCCTTCTAGAGGACCTTTTCCTTTTTCCATCATTACCTATTTAAAATATGGGGCCCCCTGGACCCCTGCTCGATGCATCTGTTGGGCCAGGGCCAACTCCCACTGATGAAAACCTGCAATCAGGGCCTTGCCCTCCTCGAGATTTTTGAAGAAAAACTAGCCTCTTGCAAAAGCATTCGAACCCTAGCACCTGAGACGAGAAAAAGTTTGTTTTACCCAGTCAAGCAGGTGCATAAGTAAGTGTATCTCATTTTCATTTATCTCTTGAAATGTAAACCAAAAATTATACTTATGAGTAATCTAAAAATTCTAAAAAAAAATTACTTTTCTTAAAATACTATCAGTGTGCAAGTATATAAAAAATGATATGTTCTTTATTTCTTGATGGTTAATCAATAATTTGTCATGGTTTAGTGTAACATTTTGAAGCTTTGTAGATTTTAATTTGTTAGGTTAGTATTAGTGAATGTACAACACAAATAGTGTAGATATCGTAGTATTTTGTTCAAAAGCTTAAGGTTAGAATATATGGTTATTAATACATACTCCATTTCGACCATATCAACTAGTTTCAACTTTCTTATTCAAATCATGTATTTAAACTTAGCTTTAACTTAAGGTCATTTAATGCAATAATTATTCTCAATTCTCATTAATATATAACATTTTAAAAAAATATTTTAGATATTTTTATCTTTCTAAACTTTGTTAAATTATCTTAATTTGTTATCTTAATTCTAATAAACTTTAACCAAGGTGAATTTGGGAAAGAAGTCCAAAATGTCAATGAGGCAAGAAAAGAAGGGAAATGAGCAATCATTAGGAATATAAAAGCTATTGTTAGAGTTAGAGTCCCAAACACAAATAATAAATAAATACTAGCATTAATCTTGTTCCTCTTCTGGAATTATCATGGTTTTCCATGGTGTAAAAGTACTATATAAAGCTCAACCCGGAGTGATATTAATCTCACTCTTTTAGTTTAAAGTGTTTATCAATACTCTTCCCCTATTCATCCATGAAAAAAATCCCCTGTTCATTGATATGTTTCGAAATCAAGAGGAAGGGGACATTGATTAGTTGTCAAGAGGAAGTCATAATAGGTTATGAGATGAACCCTTCACTCTTGCGCAGTTTCAAAACACAACATAGCAGATATGCAATAGTGGGCAATCAGAATGTCATGATGATGAGATAAAACAATCATACGCCATGTCCTACAACCAGTTTCATGTGGAAACTCTTAGATAATCAAAGATTATTTTTCCTATCTATTATTAACTATGTAGTTTTGTTTAATTATATCACAAGGTGTTTTAGATTTCAGCGTTTATTTATTTTGTTGAAGTTTCCAATGTAACACAAAGGTTCTTTTTGCTCTCTATTATTAATCACGTAATTTTATTAATTATATCACAACATATTTAGTTTTATTAATTATATTACAAGGTGTTTTCGCTTTTATCGCTTTTTTTAATTTTCCAATGTAACATTTAATTTTAGTGAGAGAAATATATTTTCGAGTGATCTATTTAGAATTTCTAAAATAAACATGCATTTTGTTATTTTATATTTTATTATGACTAGTTATTCGTTATTTTGTTTTATATTTTAATTTAAAAATATATATATAAATTTTAAGAGTAGTCAATTGTATTTACTCAGACCAATTTTATTAATAAAAGTATGTAAGTGTTGTATTGAAATTAAAAATTTATCAATATGCATGTTTTTTTATCTATTTTTAATATGTAATGGTCAAATTTATATAAAATTTGTAAATTATATGATATTAATATTATAGTAATATTTTTTTCTTATTACTTCTCAGTCAAATTTATATAAAATTTGCAAATTATATGATATTAACATTATATTAATATTTTTTTCTTATTATTTCTCGTGCATTATGGGTTTATATAATATTTTTCATACATTATGGGTTTATATAATATTCTTTATGAATTTTGTATTTAATTATGTTACAAGTTGTTAGGAAGCATTTGTATATCATATTATATACTAACAATATCATTTCAATGTTGTATGTTGCAGAAAATTTATCAATACTGAAGTTACTTGTGGCTAAAGACATTATCTACTTTTATTTTTTTGTAATTTTGTAATTAGAAAAATTTATCTATATTTTTTGTTTAGATGGGCCTATCAAAAAATGTACATGAACACAAACTATCATTAATAAAAGGAATAGGCTCTTTCTTTCTTTTTGGAGGGGAATTCAACCTCTCGAAAAGGCTTTTAGGAAGGTTAAATTGTAACCCTCCTTTGAGTTTTGTTCCTTGTGTTCATGGTTTTCACCATCTTTAGTTTATAGTAACTCCAATATGCAAAAACTAAAATATCTCATTTTATTATAATAATAATTTAGAAACATGTTTTAAACATCTTCCCAATATACGCATAAATGGAAAAATCACTTTTATTCACATAAATCACTTAACATTTTTTCAATGTTTTAAACCTCTTACTCACATACACGCAAATTGTAAAATCACTCTTATTCACATAATTCACATAACATTTTTACAATGTTTTAAGCATCTTCCCGATATGAATAAATGTCAAAATGACTCTTATTCACATATATTATATAACAATTATAACCTAATTTTTTTTGTTTCGTTTTAATCTTTATTTTTTGATTTTTTATTTTTATTTTTATTTTTTATTTAATTATATATTTTTATTATAAATATGTTATTGGGATATTTATCTTTTATCTTTTATTTTTTCTTATATTAAATAAATATTATTTTATATTTACATTGATATTTAAATTAAATGTGAATATATTATTTAGAGAATTTGTAAATATTTAAATGTTTTTATTATTTATTTGTATAAATTTTTTATGTTTAAATTCTTGTGTATTGTTTATATATATATATATATATATATATATATATAGTTGCATTTTTATAGTTAAAATTTCTTTGTAGAGCATTTTATTTTGGTATGGATTAATAAATAGAATATCTACTTTCATATGATGTGTGTGAATGTATTATTGACAGTGATTGCATTTCTTGTATGTACTTTTCTAGAATGTTTATTCTTCTATGTTTGTGAATGTATTATTTAGTATGCTTTTCAGTATTCCTTCATTCTTTATTTATATGTATACAAATGTTTTTTTTTTTAGTGTTCCTTGAGTGTTAGAGTGGTGCTTTTATTGTTTGTATGTATATAAATTTATTTATTTTCAGGAATTTTTTGTATTATATTCAATGTTTTTCAGTATTCCTTCACTATTAGCTTTGTGTGTGTATTTTTGAAAATTCTTGTGTATGTGTATGAATGTATTATTTTTTTTATTTGCGTGTGTATTATTTACTTGTATTCTTGATATGTGTGTGAATGTATTCTTTGCTATACTTGTGTGTACATTATTTACTTGTATTCTTTCTATGTGTATGAATATATTCTTTGCTACATTTGTATGTGTCTTGTTTACTTGTATTCTTTGTATATGTATGAATGTGTTCTTCATGTGTGTATGAAACTATTCTTTTATACATTTTTATGTCTTGTTTACTTGTTATCTTTGTATGTGTACCAATGTATTCTTCATGTGTGTATGAATTTATTCTTTGCTACATTAGTATGTGTCTTGCTTACATATTCTTTGTTTGCGTATGAATGTATCCTTCATGTGTGTAAGAATGTGTTCTTTGCTACATTTGTATGTGTCTTGTTTATTTGTATTCTTTGTATGTGTATGAATGTAATCTTCATGTCTAGGAAATTCTTGTTTACATTTTTATGTGTCTTGTTTACTTTTATTCTTTGTATGTGTATAAATGTAATCTTTATGTGTATAATTGTATTATCTATGTGTGTATGAATATGTTTTTTCCTACATTAGTATCTGTCTTGTTTATTTGTATTCTTTGTATGTGTATGAATGTATTCTTCATGTTTGTATGAATCTGTTTTTTTGCTACATTTGTACATTTGTATGTGTCTTGTTTACATGTATTCTTTGTATGTGTATGAATGTATTCTTCATGTGTATATGAAATTATTTGCTAAATTTGTATGTGCCTTGTCTACATATATTCTTTGTATGTGTACGAATGCATTCTTCATGTGTGTATGAATCTATTATTCACGATATTTCTCTATGTATTATTTAGTTTTATATACATAATTGTGATATGTATGAATATTTTTTTTTTTAACTATCTATCTATATGAATATAAATATAGTATCATTATCTCTATATATAAATATATTATTTCAAATATTAACTCATAAATAAATTAGTTTAAATATTTTTAAAAATTCTATTATCTTTATTATTATTATTATTATTATTATCTATAAATTATTTTAGTTTTTTAATTTTAATATTTTTAATTTTATTTTAATCAATTTTTTTAATTTTTATTTTATTTAATTTTTATTTTTAATCAAAATTTTAAATATTAATAATATTAATTGATCACTTTAAAATGAAAAATAGTATAGATATTAGGCTGAGATTAAAAAATACTTAATATTATCCCTCATTGTACCACTCAATTAATGTTTGTCGGTTTATAAAGTATAATGCAAACCATAAGACTCAAGGTTCAAAACCCTTAAAAAGGGAAACACAATAACATAATATTTATAATAGCATCAATTTGTAATAACACATATAACTTAATTATTTAATGTTAAAATCAATTGAATAAAATAAATTTTATTTATTTATTTAAAATTATCATTAATTTTAATAATTAATAATTTTCTTTTTCATAACAATATATTTAATAATATGTGAAAAAAATATTATTTCTATTTTTTTTTTCAAATGTTAATCATTTTTTTTAAAATAAAAAAGAAAATAAGTACTTCTCAATTACCATAACATACTAATTAACTTATACTAATTTCTATACTCAATCTTCATCACATGCATAAAATAATGTAAATTCTAAAATGCATAGAATAATGTTAATTCTAAAATTTATAATAAGTGTGATGTGTGTGAACATGTCACTTTGTGAGTCAATGTTTGTAATGTTTGTGTGCACCCTTTGTCTGTTGTGTGCATGTATTGATGTGAGTGATTGTGCCTCATTGGCAATGGATTGTGATGGTTCTCGTCAGTGGTTAGTTCCATGCCAATCATGGACTATTTTTGGGGTCATATAAGCTCTCACCTTCACGTGGTTGAACCTGTTAGTATAGATTTTACATCTCCAAACCAAGAAGAGCTTTCTATACAATGATTTTTTTAATAATATTTAAATGATATTTCCATTATTTTAAAAACTTATAAACATACCAACTTAATAAAATTATAACACCACAACAACAACAACAACAATAATATATATATATATATATATATATATATATATATATATATATATATATATATATATATATATATATATATATATATATATATATATGAAACCCTTTATAACAATTTTTCAACTATATTAATTATAAAACTAAAAGATCCTCCCCTGCTTCGATCCTCCCCACCTGCCGAGCATTCTCCCAACTTCACCACACCTCTGCTTCAGCTGACCATGGCACCTAGGCTATGTCAAAGAAACATCTGTGGTGGCTAGAGAGGGGTGCTCCCTCGTTGTTACCACCACAAGAAGGATAATTGCCTGTAGCCTGTTGAATGCTCATCCTCAGGCAATTATGCTAGATAGAGCTTCAAACCAGATGAGGAGGAGAAGGTCCTTGTGCAGGCTTCAAAGAGAGGAAGATGTGGGTTGTAGAAGTCCAACATTGTGCATTAGGCACACCTCCTACCTCGCAAGATCGAGCCTCTTCCATCTTAGGAGGATTAGGGGGAGGATACAGATGTTTGGAATAGGAATTTTGAAGGTACTTGGATGCGTGTTCCTGACGCAGAATACCCAGTGGCTCCTACCCTTTGCGCATCAATCCCTAAGCCTATGCGACCCAATGATACAAAGGAAGCGGCTGCGCAGGTGTACGTCTGCCCCATAGTGGATGAAGAGCCAAAAAATGATGGTGAAACCAAAGACTAAGGACTCCAAAACTGCTATGTTCTTCCTTGTTTTTTTTCATGCCTACTATCACTACGGAATCTCAAGTTATACTTATGCTTCTTCATATTTTTTTAATTTCTGGCTACATTAGCGCTTCTACGCATTTTGTAATTTCTTGTTTCAAGTATTTTCCGAGTTGGTTTACTCCATGGAGGCAACCCCAAAACCACACAAAAAAGGTTGGGATTGGTTAAACATAGCTTACCATTGCAACCTATAGCATATGTACTATTTATATTTTCAAATTAATATATATTAGCCTAATTTACGGAGAAAAAAATGTGCACTAATACCAATGTGGTCTATCGTACCTCAAGAAAAGAAAAAGATTCTAAGCTTGATACTTCAAAATCTTGTTTCTGTGATCAAGGATAAGGGAAATAAGCGCTTGAAGATTGCTATAGTTGGGTTGGATTAATAATTCAAAAATATTGGAGGTGTGGCTCATGATAGGGAATTGAGAGTGGATATGAGTGAGAGTCAGGCAATAAAAAATGAAGCGTTTTTCATCTTCCACTATATTAATATCACAAACCCGAGAGATTCTATCATTCCACATATTATTGTAAGTAGAGCACAGCTTGGTTTCATTTTGAATCTCATGAGAACTAATTCTTATCCTAACGATGTTCATTTTCTTCTTGGCGATGGTGAACACAGAGAGATAATTTTGGTTATCAAGAGTGGGGTTGATCACCTCCTTACAATATTTTATCTCCCTTTTTCCCTCCAACTTCTTATCATCCCACATATTTTCCTTACAATTGGAGGTAATAGTATGTTTGACACTATATTTTCTTCCCATGATGATCACCTTCCTAATCCCCCAATGGTTGAGCCAGTACTCGGCAACTTTATGTCACCCACCCTTGAAGCGCAGGTGGGGGTTTTGAATAAATTTAGAAGAAATTTTTGGGAGCCTCTTGGATTCCACGTGGTGAGCCCTGGTATTGCACCAAGAGTGTTGCAACTCGAGGGGTTGCCCTACTTTACTTTATCAACACAAGGTTCGTACAAACTTAGAGATGACAGTGCTACATACACAGTAGGGTGTTATTTTTAAGGGTTCTCAGTGAAGTTTGTCACACTTCAATGAAACTAAACTAAATTGCAGAAAGGAAATGACAAAAGGAAACTAAATTAAATCGTTGAAAAGAAATGACAGAATGGAAACTCATATAAATTGCTGAAAAGAAATGACATAAGAGACACTGATTTAAATTGCTGAAAAGAAATGACAGAAAGGAAATTAATTTAAGTTGCAGAAAGGAAACTAATTTAAACCACACTTAACTTTTTCAATCGTCTAAACATGCCCTACTCTATCTATCATGATCTTATATATGCAACTACACATGACCTAATTCTAATTTGAAAAAGTGTGCTTGCAGTTTGGAGGAAAAAGGGCTAAAGAGGCCAATAGAGGGCTTACACAGATGAAACAAGGCTTAGAAGTGAAAAGGTGGGTTTAAACTTTACAAAAAATTATTATAGCTTAGAGAAGGTCTTTGGAGCGGAATGAATTGAAAGGTGCGACGATAGAATTCCGATGGAGCAAAAGGTCTTCAAGTCCGAAGTGCGATGGGTTAACGGCTGTGATGAGAGAAATGGGAAATGTGAACAGGAAAGAGTTGTGAAAACATAAAATCCATGAGATGTGATTGCGATAGGGATGACGTGGCAGTGGGAGTGGCAACAGAGCACAATTGCAATATCGAAATCGGCAGGTGGGAGCTGTAAGTGCTAAAGAAAGAGGGAAACATTGTGATTTACGATTTCGATGTGGTAGGGTATGAAGCGATTATCACAATCGGCGAAAACGAGTGGTAAGTGTTAACAAAAAAATGGAAACATTGATATTTGCGATAGCGATGTGGTGGGGTATGAAGCAATTATCGCATTCGGTGAAAACAAACAGTAAGTGTTAGAGGGAATGACATAATAAATTGGATTTGCGATTTTAAAATTTCAGTAGCGGGAGAACCGAGAAGCAAATATCAATGACAGAAAGGAAATTAATTTAAGTTGCAGAAAGGAAACTAATTTAAACCACACTTAACTTCGTCAATCATCTAAACACGCCCTACTCTATCTATCATGCTCTTATATATGCAACTACACATGACCTAATTCTAATTTGAATAAGTGTGCTTGCAGTTTGGAGGAAAAAGGGCTAAAGAGGCCAATGGAGGGCTTACACAGATGAAACAAGGCTTAGAAGTGAAAAGGTGGGTTTAAAAATTACAAAAATTTATTATAGCTTAAAGAAGGTCTTTGGAGTGGAATGAATTGAAAGGTGCGACGATAGAATTCTGATGGAGCGAAAGGTCTTCAAGTGAGAAGTGCGATGGGTTAACGGCTGTGAAGAGAGAAATGGGAAATGCGAATAGGAAAGAGTTGTGAAAACATAAAATCCATGAGATGTGATTGCGATAGGGATGACGTGGCACTGGGACTAGCAACAGAGCACAATCGCAATATCGAAATCGGCAGGCGGGAGCTGTAAGTGCTAAATAAAGAGGGAAACATTGTGATTTACGATTTTGATGTGGCAGGGTATGAAGTTATTATCATAATTGGCAAAAACGAGTGGTAAGTGTTAACATAAAAAGGAAAAAATTGATATTTGCGATAACGATGTGGTGGGGTATGAAGCGATTATCGCATTCGGTGAAAACGAACAGTAAGTGTTAGAGGGAACGACATAATATATGTGATTTGCGATTTGAAAATTTCAGTAGTGGGAGAACCGAGAAGAAAAGGAGGGGTTGAACTTTAATTATTTTCAAGTGTTTCTGCTTTAAAAGGGTAAAGGTGAGGTGAAAGGGAAAAATCGTTGAGATGTTGAAAAATGACAAAGGAAAAGCAAGGGGTCATGTGAGATGCAAAGTGCAGTATCAAGAGTTTCAAGGAGAAAAGGTGGAGGTCAAAATTTAAATATTTTCATGAAAAAAAGAAGGTGTGGAAGCTGATAAGAAGAGAGAAAGGAGGGAAATGAAGGCATAAAAACAAGGTTCAGAAACATAACACATAGATGGAGAGAAATTGGAAGATGAAGTAGAACGATGTAATGAAATTCTATGGAAATTTCGATGCTCATTCTTGCAAACAAACCTATGGATTCATGCATGGAAAACAAACAAAAATGCGCAATAAAAACAGTGAACAGAAAACATTTTTTGGGTCTGTGGGAAGGTTTACTCTCCTCGAGTTCTATTGATAGAGATGAGAAGGGGATCTTGATCCACAAACATTTTTGGTCTTTTTTTCCTCTAATCTATTATTCACAAGAAAATGAAACCTACAACAGCAAACTAAAAGAAAAAACCAAGCAACAATGAAGCTATCGGAAGAAGAACTAACTAAATGACAAAAACAAAACTAGCTTAATGGCAGAAAGGAAAGAATGGTAACAATAGAGAAGCTAAGGCACCTAGGTTGGGCCCTAACCCATGAGCCTTGCTCTCTATCACTAGATCAATAGAAAGTCATACGAATATGCATTTCATTAAAAATACAATCTTATTACATCCTGAAGGTCTTAAAGGAAAAAATCCTAATAGCTTGCAGTAAAGCTTCAACTAGAATCGACTGGAACTAACTAACTCTTCCTAGCTCTAGATCTCCTCTCTTTAGTCTACAGGGTAGCTACCAACAAATCCATAGAAAATAGTGATTGAGTCCACTTGAATCAGAGTAAAAAATGATTGAGTTCTCTCCTCTTTGAGTTTCTTGGCTACCTCTCGAACTCAAACTGTTGGAGAGAATCTTTGGGGTGATTAATTCCACTTGAATCCAAGTAAACAGAGATTGAGTGAACTCCTCTTTGAGTTGCTTAACTGTCGTTGGAACTCGAATTGCTAGAGGGGATCTCATGAGGATCCTTTGGCTTCCTTTGAGAGTTGAGGGTGGACAACCCCCTTGAATCTCTCCAAGATTTGTCCCTAATTTCCTAATATTGTGCTCATTTATTCTCCAATCTTGATCTTTCAGTGGCAGGGAGCAAGTCCGTAAATCATATCCTACTCTAAATCTACATAATCTGCCAAATATTCTCACAATATTCTACAAAAAGAACCAATATTAGGCATGAATATTCAATTACCTTTAAACCTTCCTAAGAAAATATTGAAACATACAAAAACATTATTAAGTGCAGAAGGAGAGATTTAATATATATATATTCATGTGCATAAGGAAGGTAGATGGGATTAAGAAAGGTTATATAGACCTTACTTTATGTCTAATTTAGAGGCCCATCATCACCCCCATACTTAAATTGTTGTTCATCCTCTGAGAAAATTATTGATCCTCCCTACCTTATGGTTTTTCCTGCATGCTGACTTATTTCATTGGAGCAACAAAATTGTAGGATTGTTGACTTAATTGTAAAATACACAAGAGGTATTTTTAATAATAAATTATTAATATAAAAATGTATATGTGATGAATAAATGTTACAATGAGGCCCTCCTTATATACCTAAGCAGGTGGCCTTTCATGACTAGGCATGTCTTTTAGAAATGCCTTTTCAATTAACTAATGACTATTTAAATAACCATTATACTGATCATTTATTATTTATTATATTTGTTATGAATTATATTCATAACATTGCCCCTTTCATCAAAAGCTTTGTCCTCAAAGCTTTATCGTTGACAATTTTTTCTTCGCCTTTAATCGCTAATCATTTCCTTAACTTAGCTCACATCATTTTTTTTCCGCATGTATAATTTGTTTCTAATACTACCTTGGAACTAGGGTTTAATTAATTTCTTTTTAATAATATTTTTTTAGATTATATAATCAATTAATAAAATTAATTAATTATAATTATATAAATTAATTAGTTGTCATTATAACTTATGTATATGCTCCAAATTGTATATATATATATATATATATATATATATATATATATATATATTGAACTGGAACTGTGTATACCATGCCAGCAATGGTGTCAATGTAATGCTAGTAAACAATGTATCAAACCACAATTATATGCACTGATCCAAGTATGAAAAGACACCAAAACACACCATTTGACCCTCAACTGGGCACATCGCTTGACAGTGGGGAGATGGCAGTATTTTAACGGTGTTTCGAACAACAGTTGTCGATTTATTGATGCCAGGGGCACATTATCATGGTTGTCTACTATATTCAGGCTAGACGTGTCAGCGCCACTAAATCAACGACAGAGGGTTGGTTGCACCATAGTTGGTTGCACCAAAACCGAGCATGAGGGTGATCTTTTTATTGTATTCCCATCAATTGCCACATTTTTCATTAGGCCAGAATTGAGAGAGAAGCACAATGAATTGATATGAATTGAGCCTCTTATGATTTGAGCCATACCCGTTGACCATTCTTTCGATCGGTACCATCTTGATGGCATGTTGAAACCCACAATACGTATTGATTCTTCAGGCAAGTGCCCTAAAACGTAGAATGCACAATCGTAATATACCATCTAGTGTTTGAATCTAAAATTATGTATCCCAAAGAGACTTAAGTTAGGCAAAGGATTTCCCATGATATTCCATGTCATTTTGTATAGGTCGAAATCCAAACAAGGTAATTATGCTCTCGAATAGCAGACTATCAACCATGGTTGCTTGTTGTTGGGTGTCTTTGCACATATACTAGATAAGAAGCTTTTAGATGAGTGTAATGAATTCCATTCTCTAAATCAGCTGAATTGTTCTATTGATAATGTCCAATATTCGATAATATTTGTTCTTGCATATTTATCTTGTCGCAAATCATGGTTGGCTTCAACATTTCTTTTTTATGATTGTCTGTGGACTTGCTATGGTTTTTGTTTATTGGCCCATGAGATTCTCCTCCTGCTAATATTATTTCTATTCATATTGCATTTCTTATTGTAGGTGTTTCATGGAGGTCCTCATATGCCTTAAGCAAATATGTTTTGCATGCTAAGAGGTGGTGGATCCATGTTTTAATTGATTTTATTTTTTATTGTTCTCTTCTTTTCTTTTTTATTGCATGAAACTCACAATTCATTTTTATATGAACTGAGTTCATGCTTGGTTATCCCTTGGCACTTGTTATCTTCCATTACAATGAACTTCTTACTACGCACTTTCTCAAGTCCTTTGTACTTTTATCTTGTTCCTCTTCTTAGTGGAAAAAGTGAGGGTAGTTTCTAGATAAGACTGAGGTTGCTCTGCTAATGATTTTAGCTATATAAGAAACTTTCCTTCTAAAAATTTTTAATGTTTTCTTAGGCTAAAATATATTTGAAGAAAGGGTTAGATGATTGCATAGATAATTGTTCCTATTGATTTGTTATTTTTTTTCTGTAGGTGATATTGAAGCTGCTGATATGCTTGTTGAAGCTATCTTCGATGGTTGTGAAGCTTCTGTAAAGCTGCATCCGATAATCTGCTTCAGGTCATTTTGGAGCTTCTGAGCATAGGAGGTGGAAGTCCAAGTTTGACTGCATTTGACCACGGTGCTGACCAAATTGTTTTTTTGTGCCAACTTGTTGTTTTTCTGCTTGCAAAGGTTGGAGAGCACCCACATTCATTAGAGAGAGATACATGGAGAAATATATATATATATATATATATATATTTTAAGGCCTCCTAGCTACCTTAGTGAAGTTTTCCACTAGTAGGTATGCCTAGGCACCTCAAAGGAGGTTTTCACCTAGGATCTTTTTTTTTCTCTTTTTTTTCACCCAATGACTGCCTCATAGAGGTTTTCAATCAGTGAGCCAATCTCAAATGCCTCAAAAAAGGTTTTCACCTGAGCTATTATTCTTTCCCTTTTTTTTTTCTTTTTCACTTTCCTACTCTACTTGAAAAAAAAAACCTTTTTCAAGTATAGGACTAATTCCAATGGAGCCATGTACACATCAAGATGACAAATAAAATTAGGTGCACACTTTGAATACATGCTCTGACATGTACCTGAATATAAGATATGAATTTATTTGAATGGGATTATATCAAGTAATACTGGAGAAGAGTGTGTTGATGCAACTTAATGACTTTTTGGAACCATATGTCAATATAGTTGTGATGCCCCTCATTCACTTGCTCAGTTGGATCACCTTGGATGTCCTCTTATATTATGGCAGTCAAGTCTTCCTCTTTTTCTTGATTGTTCACTTGAACACATGGAGGAAATGATGGTAAACATGAGGGAACTTTCTCAACATTTGATTATGATTTATGTTCTTCATCAAGTGCAGCCCTCGATATTTTTATCTTGTCATTTGGATCTTGTTCTTCTTGATGTTGTCCTTCAGTGACATTAATAAAATCTCTTCTTTGCAATACCTATCTTGAACTAAGAAGAAGACCATTTAGATCAAGAGGATATGTTTGGTGGTGTTGTACCTTAACATTGTGAGTGGGCTGAGATACTTCACGGTGTGGGTTTGGAAATGGTGGTATAGTGGGGGTGGATATCTTATAAGGTTGTGGTTGAGGTTGTGGTTGTGGTGGAGGTGGATGGTAGGGATAGCATGGAGTTAGGTATGGAGGATATTGAGGGAAATACTAAGGATGTTGAGGACTTTCCCAATAAGGACCTTTCCAACCATGTTTCCAAGATTGGGTTTGGGGTTGAAATGACGAAGGTTTCCAAGGAGGGAGTGTGTCCCAATTAGTTTGATATGGATGTGAATAAGCTTCAAATTGTGAAGTGAGTCCTTGCACCATATCAAGTTGACTAGGTTGTCAGGGTCTCCTTGGAGCTACATGTTATAGCTTCTTTGGTGATTTCCTTGCTCCATTGTCTTCCTGGTAAACTTCTTTAAACTTGGGGAGTAATGAACAACATTTAGTAGCATATGATTCTACATGGATAACAAAAATATCAACATCTTCTTTCTTCTCATTTTTCATTCTTAACAGTTCTAATTGTTCACTTAGATTGCTAGGAATTTTTGTTTTAAAGTTATCAAGAAAATCTCCAAGTTCATCTTGCCTTACAAATGTTGATGCTGACTTACTTACTCTTTCCCTTCCTCTTGATATGTGTTTTCACAAATTTCTTGAAATGACAATTGATATACATCTCCTTTACTCATGATATTAAGGAGATCAATCCACTTTTCCCTAATTGTTCTAAGTAAGAGGGTTTTTAGTGTGTAAAATCCTAAATGATGCATTTTCCCTCTTAACATTATACATGAACCTCTCTATTAGATCCTCGAGGCTCTCATCTTCTTCTTGGTTCATTATAAAAATTTCTTCTCTAAGATCGTGATCTTTGTATTTTTCTAGAATTATTTTTTGCATATCATTCCATGATTTTATTGAATTAGCACCTAGACTCATGAACCATTTAAGAGCTCTACCCTTCAATGTTGTAGGAAACAATCTTAGTTTTTGAGTGTGTGATAAGTAGCTATAATACCTACAAATTATCTCAAATTCAAAGAGAAATTTGTCTAGATCCTCTGCCCTCATACCATGGAAGTTGGGAAGGAAATATGGAGGGATGTTCTTCATACGTACACTGTTATTCATATCTTGAATGGGAAACCCAATAAGATCTTCTTAATTGTCATCATATCCATCCATCTCTTCTACCTTCAAAAGAGTATGGTGATGTGGTTCTTACTACACCACATCGTTAAGTGGGGGGGTTGGTATTCGAGAAGTATTTAAAAAAAAAAAATCTGAGTATCCCTACTCTTATGAGGCATGAAATTCAGATATTTTTGTATTTTTTTTAATATTTATGAAATGGCATGAAAATAAAGGAAAGTGAGAAATAATGCTAAAAACAAAATCAAAGCATCTACTAGACACCTCCCCTGCAACGACGCCAAAAAGTGGTGAGCCCTTGTATTGCACCAAGAGTGCTGCAACTCGAGGGGCTGTCCTACTTTACATTATCAACCCAAGGTTCATACAAACTTGGAGGTGACGGTGTTATATACATAGTAGATGCATTATGTTGATGTCATCCTCTTCTGCTTTACGAAAGGGTTCTATTTCTAAGGGTTATCAATGAAGCCTATCACACTTCCATGAAAGTAAACTAAATTGCAGAAAGGAAATGAGAGAAGGAAAATAAATTAAATCATTGAAAAGAAATGATAGAAAGGGAACTAATGTAAATTGCGGAAAACAAATGACACAAGGGAAACTAATTTAAATTTCTAAAAGGAAATAACATAAAGGAAACTAATTTAAACAACACTTAACTTCGCTAATCGGCTAAACATGCCCTACTCTATCTACCATGCTACTATCTATGCAACTATACATGACCTAATTCTAATTTGAATAAGTGTGCATGCAGTTTGGAGGAAAAATGACTAAAGAGGCTAATGGAGGGCTTATACACATGAAACAAGGCTTAGAAGTGAAAATATGGGTTTAAACGTTACAAAACCTTATTATAGCATAGAGAAGGTCTTTGGAGCAGAATTGCTTGGAAGGTCTGATTGTGGAATTCCAATGGAGGGAAAGGCCATGAAGTGCGAAATGTGACAGGTTAACGGCTGCGACGAGAAAAATTAAAATTACAAATAGGAAAGAGTTGCGAAAAGGTAAAATTTGCAAGATGCGAATGTGATAGGGATGACATGGTAGTGGGACCGGTGGCAGACCGAGATTGCAATATCGCAATCGACATGCAGGAGAGGTAAGTGTTAAAGGAAAGAGGGAAACATTGTGATTTGAAATTTCAATGTGGCAGGGTACGAAGTGATTGTCGCAATCAGCAAAAATGGTAAGTGTTAAAGGAAAAAAAGGAAACATTGTGATTTACGATTGCGATGTGGAGGGTACGAAGTGATTATCGCAATAGGAAAAAAAAGTGGTAAGTTTTAATGGGAATGAAATAAGAAATGTGATTTGCGATTTATGAAGTATCGAAGCAAGAGAACCGAGGAGAAAATAAGGGAGTCAATTTTTAATGATTTTCAAGCATTTTTGCATTAAAAAGGTAAAGGTGAGGTGAAAAGGAAAAATCGCTAATATGTTGAAGAACATAAAAATAAATGGAAGGGGTGAAGTGAGATGCGAAGAGCACTATCAGAAGTTTAGAGGAGAACAACAGAGGTCAAACCTTAAATATTTTCATGAAAAAAAGGTGCAGCAGCTAATAAGAAGAGAGAAAGGAGGGAAATGAAGGCGTAACAACAAGGTTTAGAATTGTAACACAGAGATGGGAAGAAATTGTAAGATGAAGAAAAACGGCGTAATGAAATTCCCTGGAGCTTTCGATGCTCATTTGTGCAAACAAACATGTGGATTCCTGCATGGAAAACACACAAAAATGTGCGATAAAAACAGTGAACAAAAATCTTTTTTTGGGTGTGTGGGAAGGTTTACCCTCCTTGAGCTCTATTGACAGAGATGAGATTGGGATCTTGGTCCACAACCTTTTTATTTATTTTTTCTCCATTATATTACTCATAAGCATATGAAACCTATAGCAACAAACTAAAAGCAAAAAATAAACATTAATTAAACTATGAGAAGCAAAAATAACTAAATGACATAAACAAAGCTAGCTTAATGGAAAAAATGAAAGAATGGTAACAACAGAGAATTTGAGGCACATGGGTTGGGCCCTAACCCATGAGCCTTGCTATCTAGAACTAGATCAATATAAAGTCATATGAATACTTATTGCATTAAAAATACAGTCTTATTACATCCCGAAGGTATTAAATAGAAAAAGCCTAATAGCTTGCACCAAAGTTCCAACTAGAATTGACTAGAATTGACTAACTCTTCCTAGCTCTATCTCTTCTCTATTTATTCTACAAGGAAGCTACCAATAGCTCCCTATAAATTAGTGATTAAGTCCACTTGAATCCTAGTAAACAAATATTGAGTTCTCTTCTATTTGAGTTGTTTGGCTGCCTCTAGAACTCGAACTACTGGGGAGAATCTTTGGGGTGATTTATTCCACTTCACTCCAAGTAAATAGAGATTGAGTGAACTCCTCTTTGAGTTGCTTGGCTGCCTCTAGAACTATAATTGTTGGAGGGGATCTCATGACGATCCTTTGGCTACCTTGTAGAGTTAAGGAGGGTAGAAAACCCCCTTGAATCTCTCCAATATTTCTCTCAAATTTCCTGATATTGTACTCATTTATTCTCCAATATTGATCTTTCAGTGGCAGGGAGAAAGTCCCTAAATCATCTCCTTCTCCAAATCTGCATAATCTGCCAAATATTCTATAAGAATAACCAATACTAGGCACAAATATGGAATTACCTTTAAATCTTCCTAAGAAAATATTGAAGCATAAGAAAGCATTATTAAGTGCAGAAGGAGATACTTAATCTATAAATCTATATATATATATATATATATATATATATATATATATATGTGTGTGTGTGTGTGTGTGTGTGTGTGTGTGTGTGTGTGTGTGTGTGTGTGTGTGTGTGCATAAGGAAGGTAGATGGGCTTAAGAAAGGTTATATGGGCCTTATTTTATGTCTAATTTAGAGGCCCATCACCAGGCTGTAAATATTATTTTTATACATCAAATATATAAACGTAATCATAATTTCAATGGGGGGGGGAGTCTAGCTTTGATCAAGAGGATATGATAGAGAATTTTTTAGTTTATCATGAGGTTATAGTATCAACTTTACTATTGTGACATTCCTCTGCAATGATCATGAGAGTGAAAAGGTGGTCAATAGTTGAGTGATGTCTCCTAAAATCCTTTAGACCTTTTACCACGGTTTTCAAGAAAAAGGCTAAGCTTATTTTTGAAAATGAGCCCATATAGCTCAGCTAGGATGTGGTTGATCATAATGGCCTTGTAGTTAAAGGGAACAATTTTATCCTCAATTTTGAATATAGGCATAATAATGCTTTGGATCCAAATATTAGGGAAACCATGCTTTACATCCGAATTTAGAAGCTTGTGGAGATGATGAAGGAATATTGATATTACCATTTCAAATACCTTAGACCACGGTCCTTAGATATATTTAGCTTTCCCATTAGCGATATTATTAATTACCGACACAACGTCTTCCAGAGAAAATATATCTTCCTTAATAGGAGTGCTTAATATGGTTCCCATGATGTCTAGACAGTCATACAACTTCTTAAGATAGTTTCTTCCATTTTCTAAGGGGATAGAATGATTATCTTTAGTTTTATGAACAAGCACATTCCTGCAAAATGTTATGAGTGCAACTTTAGAAACGTGGAGAAGATGCTCTTGTATCTTATTAATATATGAAATCTTCTTCCTCTTGATTACAACTTTTTATATACTTATATTCTGCAGCTTAATGATTTCATTAGAGGCATATCTGATTGCTTTCCTAGAAAGTTTACACTCTTTGTCATACCAAGGATTGGAAGTTCTATTATTCTTCTTACACAAAGTCTCATTAGAGTACTTTCTAATGGTAGTGGAAATGATAGCATTAAAATGGTAATAAATTTGAATTATATTGTTATTATAAGTCAGGGATGCTAAATCCCTTAAGAAAATGTCTACATTAGTTCTATCGAAGTGAATGTGTATTTTTCTTTCACTAGTATCCTACATGTGGGTGGTATGCATAAGAATATTTACGGACAAAGACAAAGGTTTGTGGTTAGATTCATTCTTGCACTTTTTGAGTAGCCCAAAGTTTGTAATATGGTTGAGGACATTGATGTCAAGAATCATATAAATCACAACACTGCTACCTACCCTATGGAAACATGTCATCTTACCTGAGAGAGGACACTTTTTAAAACCATTACAAATGATTAGGTCCTGTGAACTACAAAGCTTGAGGAGCTCGGTACCGAATAAGCTCTCTATTATGTCTTAATAGTCTCTCCTACATTTATTGGATAATTTACCATCTTCATCAAACCATAAGGGTTTGGGATTAGAGTTGTTACTTAACATAATATCTTGGCTAGTAGCAGTTCTAGTATTAAAGTACCAAAGAAAAAGGATATTACCTTCATTTCTTAGGTTGTAGATGTATTTTTCTAAGAAATTGAAAGGATATTTCCTATCCAAGTTTTTTTTTTCTTATATGATGTAGAGTTAATATTAGAGAAATAGCAGATTGAAAGAAATATCCTATTGGTTGTAGAATCAAAGATATTCATCCAAATGTACTCATTCAAGGGATCAATTTTATGAAGTCAGATGTGAGAGGAAACAATGTTCCTTATATAACATACTATACCACCAAAACACCTCCTCAAGTATTTCCTATTCCAAGGTGACGAAAGAGTGAAATGATCAAGGTGATCCTAAATTTTTGATGTTCCAAATTTCAAACTAAAAGAATGAGGCCAATATCACGCGGGGTCCAACTTAACATAGTACCTTTACACTATGGAAAACCATGACAATTCCAGAAGAGGAACAAAACTAATGCTAGTCTTTATTTATCACTTGTGTTTGGGACTCTAACTGTAATAATAGCATTTATATTCCTAATGATTGCTCATTTCCCTTATTTTCTTTCCTCATTGATATTTTGGACTTATTTTCTAAGTTCACCTTGGTTAACGTTTATTAGAATTAAGATAATAAATTAATATAATTTAACAAAGTTTAGAAAGATAAAAATATATAAAATTTTGTTTAAAATGTTATATATTAATGAGAATTGGGAATAATTATTGCATTAAATGATGTTAAGTTAAAGCTAAGTTTAGATACATGATTTGCATAAGGAAGTTGAACCTAGTTGATATGATGGAAATGGAGTATGTATTAATAGTCATATATTCTAACCTTAAGCTCTTTAACAAAATACTACGATATATACACTATTTGTGTTGCACATTCACTAATACTAACCTAAAAAATTAAAATATATAAATCTTCAAAATGTTACACTAAACCATGATGAATTATTGGACTCCACTTTAATTTTTAAGTCTCTTGATTAACCATTAAGGAAGGGGGGACATATCATTATTTATATAATTGCACACTGATAGTTTTTTAAGAAAAGTGATTTTAGTTGAAAATAATTATATTATTTTTGTATTAATGGAGAAAAGGTTACATAAGTTTTAATGTATCTCCTTAGTTTAGGATTTTTTCCTAAAATTTAGGAGTCTGTTTGCAACTTCCTGATTTCTTGTGATGTACTTAAAGATGTAATTTCTGATTCATGAATGTAGAGTGATCTCTCCGTTTGAGTGTAGTCTCTAGGTGTAGTACTCACCTGAGAGCTATAACTCCTTCTTTTTCAATTCTATGCATATTTTATCTTGGTATCAGAGCTCATATTGGGTGAGCCTGATCTTTTATCGCCTTTGTGGTTGAATCACCTTCGTGGCTAAAAGTGCCTTTGTGGCCATGTGTACATGAGAGCTTTGCGCTCACAGAGCTTTGTGCTCAGTCGAACAGGTGGAATACAGTAACACCTGGATCATGGTCTCAGATGATTTTTTAATCTCTGAGAAGAAGGGGGTTGTCTCGCTTTCTTCGCTGACAGTCGCGTTGAGAAGCGAAATTAGAGCGTCTGTTCGGCCCATATCCGCGCCAACATGCGAAATCATGGGATTGGTGCGGAAGCACACGGAAAACCTACGCTAGCGTCTGTTCGACCCATACCCGCGCCAACATGCCAAATCACGGGATTGGTGCGGAAGCACATGGAAAACCCCCGCCAAGATTTTTCCTCCATGCGTTTTGAACTGGGCACGGATTTTTCGCTCGGAAAGGTGCCACTTCACCTTCAGTGGAAGATCCGTGGAAAGCCTCACTTCGGTGGAAGATCTGCGGAAAGTTGCAGATCGAAGAAGTTGTGGATCTGTCCAAGAGAGGCAAATCAGATCAGTTTTGTGGTTGTATTGTGAAATAGCGGATCTGCTCAGTGGAGCAAGATTATTTTGTAGATTTTCCAGATATTGCTGGATCTGAATCGAAGATACAATGGGTAGATCGGGAGAACTAGCAGAATAATGGAAGATCGATTGTCAAGATCTGACAGGTATTGATTTTTTTTTTCTTTGATCAGTTGGGTAGATTCATTTATTTGTAGATCAGTTTAGAATGAGTAACACTATGGAATCATATCTCCATGAGTCTAGAAAACTGGATGGATCTAACTTCACGAATTGGAAGTTTAAGATACAGACCTTGCTTGAGGGTGCAAATGGATGGTTGATAGTTACAGAAGATGAGCAGAGACCGAATTCAATCACAGGACTGACTACGCAGGAGCAAGAATGGGATAAGAGAGAAAAAAAAACAAATTTTTTGCTGAAGATGTCTATCAAGGACAAAATTATCCCACATATCAGAGAGTGTAAAACATCCTCTGAGATCTGGACGACCATTAAAATTTTATATCAAACCCAGAACACAAATCGAATTATGGCACTCAAAGTCAAGCTGTTTTCAATGAAGATGGACAAAAGTGAGACCGCTGCTGCATTCATCGCATGAGTTAAAGATCTCAAAGATGGATTGGGAGACATCGGAGAGAAGGTGGCTAATTTTGATCTCGTCATAATCACATTGAATGGGATGAGGGATGAATACCAAATTTTCATCATTGGATTGGCAGCAAGGGAGAAAGCTCCTAAATTTGATGAATTGATAGGGATCTTGCTACAAGAAGAGGAGCAGTGGCAGAACTTAAAACCATAGAGAGATGATCTTGCTCTGATGGTGAAATGACAATCATTCAGAGGAAAGCAGCCATAGCAGCAATTACAGTCGCAACAGCAGCAAAGAGGAGGAGGTACATCGCAGAAGAGTCCGTATAAAGGTATGTCTGTAAATCATCCTATAAAAAGATGTTATTATTATGGAAATAAGGGTCATATACAGATTGAATGCCTTAAGAAGCAGGCAGATGATGCAAAGAAAAAGTTGGTGAAACACAGAGGATACTTTGTTGAAGAAGATGAAGATCTCAGTCACGAATTTCAACTGTTCATAGCTGACTGTGCCCTTTCAGCATCTAATGAGGACAACATCTGGTATGTCAATTCTGGTGCATACTCTCACATGACAGGTAAGAGGGAATGTTTTGAAACACTTGAAGAAAGTACATATGGATCAAAAATTTATTTAGGAGATGATAGTGGATATGAGATTAAAGGCTATGGGGATATTCTAGTAAAGTTACCAAATGGTGATATTAGTCATCTTAAAAATGTGTTATATGTACCCGGGATTAAGAAACATTTGATATCTGTGTCCATGATAACTAATCAAGATATGCAAGTTGAATTCTTCAAGACTCATTGTGTCATATAGGTTTACAGGAAAGAAATTTTTGCAACAGGTGTGCGTTTAGGAAGCTTATATAGACTGGATGTAAAAATTATACCACAGCAAGCCATGGTTGTAGGTGGATCGACAGCCGAAAAACTCTGGCACCAGAGATTCGGTCATTTGAATTTGCAGGACCTCATGTTATTACAGAGAAAAGGTATGGTCGAGGGACTCCCTATTTTTCACAGTACTCAGTTAAATTGTGATGGATGTGCCTTAGGTAAAATGCATAGAGAAGAGTTTCCTGTGCATGATAAAAGGAAGGAACATATATCCTAGAACCAGTGCATACTGACATATGCGGACCTATGCAGACGAGGTCGCTAGGTGGAGCATATTACTTTCTTGTATTTACTGATGATTGCACTAGATATTCATGGGTTTGTTTTATGAGTAAAAAGAGTCATACTTTCTAGTATTTTATAGAATTTAAAACCTTGGTGGAAAAATAGTTTGGAAAAAGCGTAAAAATTCTCCGCTCTAATCAAGGGGGAGAATACAGGTCAGGGGAATTCATGAAATTTTTCAAATCTCATGGGATTGTGCAGCAGTTTACAGTGCCTCACACACCACAATAGAATGGAGTATCAGATCGCAATAACAGAACTTTAGTGGAGTGCGCAAGGAGCATGTTACAAGGTAAGGGTATATCTAATATTTTTTGGGCAAAAGCTATTAATATTGTTGTCTATTTAAAGAATAGAAGTCCTACCAAATTTCTTGGCTTCAGAACCCCCTTCGAAGCATTATATCGACTCAAACCAGCAGTAAATCATCTAAGAGTATTTGGGTCAAAAGCCTTTTCCCATATACCCAAAGCTGATAGGAAGAAATTAGACCCTAAATCTATCAAATGCATATTTGTTGGATATGGCACTGAATTTAAAGCATATAAGTTGTTCAATCCTGAGTCTCATAAGATATTTGCAAGCAGGGATGTAGTGTTTCATGAACAGGTTCAAGAAGGGAAGGATGAAAGTGATGATGATTGGCACATTCCATTGTTGATGGAGGAAAGTAGCGAGGATGAACAAGAGCAAGAGAAAAAAGAAGAGAAAGAATAAGGTGATAGAATCAATAATGCGAGCCCGAATAAATCTGAAGAAAACAAATTTGAGGTAAGTCCCCTACCAAGGAGATCAGGTAGGAAGACTCAAATACCATCCAAATTAAAAGACTATGCTTTGATGTCAAATATTTTAAACATTGTAGAACCCACTAATTACAAAGAAGCTAGTCAATAGGAGGCATGGAGGGCTGCAATGAATGAAGAGATTGAATCTATTCTTAGAAATAACACTTGGGCTTTAGTTGAACTGCCTAAATATAAAATACCCATAGGATGTAAATGGTTGTTTAAACCTAAAATTAATGCAGATGGAAGTATAGAAAAACTAAAAGCTAGGCTGGTTGCAAAGGGGTTCTCACAGCAAGAAGGTATAGATTTTGATGATACCTTTGCACCTGTAGAAAAGTTAAACACTATTAGAATGCTTATTTCTCTAGCGAAAAAACACAATTGGGAGCTACACCAGCTTGATGTTAAATCTGCATTTTTAAATTGTGAGTTGAAAGAAGAAATTTAATTAGTAGAGCCTAAAGGTTTTGTAAAGAAGGGGCAGGAACATCATGTTCATAGATTGAAAAAAGCACTATATGGCTTAAAACAAGCACCCAAGTCTTGGTACGAAAATATTGATTCTTTCTTTTTAGAGCATGGTTTTCATAGGAGTTTGAATGACCTAAATTTGTATACCAAGTACAATAAACAGGGCGAGATTATTTTGATTTCTTTGTATGTGGATGACATGATCATAACAGGAAATGCAGATAATTTAACAAAAGAAAACAAAAGGTTGATGGCACAAGTTTTTGAAATGAAAGATCTCGGAAGCCTCCATTACTATTTGGGATTGGAAGTATGGAGAGACACTGGACAGACTTTTCTTACTCAAAGAAAGTATGCCAGAAATCTGCTGGAAAATTTTGGCATGGATCAGTGCAGGTCAGCAGCAACACCATTGGAGTAGAATTTGAAGTTGTGCAGTGACGATGGCACTAAGGAGGTGGATGCCACTATGTACAGACAGCTAGTTGGGAGTTTGATATATCTCACAACAACTAGACCAGACTTGGCATACTCTGTTAGTGTGTTGAGCCAATTCATGTCTAAACCACTTCAAAGTCACTGGATAGCAGCAAAAAACGTCTTGAGTTATCTTTGTGGTACTGTTAATTATGGTATTTTATACACTAACACATCTGATGTTACTCTAGCAGGTTTTTAAGATTCAGAATAGGCAGGTAACCTGGATGATCGAAGGTCTATCACAGGTTACGCATTTAGCATAGGATCTGAGGTCATAACATGGAGCAGAAAAAAGCAAAGCATTGTAGCATTATCTTCATGTGAAGCTGAGTACCAAGCATTGTGTGCAGCTACATGTGAAGCGATCTAGTTGAGAAGGCTTCTCAATGATGCGAGAGAAGAACATTAAAACTCAACTTCCATCAAAAGAGACAACCAGAGCACCATTAAATTAGCATACAATCCAGTGTTTCATAAAAAAACCAAACATATTGACACTCAGTTCCATTTTGTTAGAGAAAAAATAGAGTCAAAAGAAATCATTGTTGAATATTGTAAAACTTGTGACAATATGGCTGATATTTTTACTAAGCCTCTTGCACGTGTAAAGTTTGAGTTGTTTAGAAGGATGCTAGGAGTTCAGGATAATCCTTTCTCCATTAAGGGGGGGAGTTGAAAATAATTATATTATTTGTGTATTAATGGAGAAAAGGTTACATAAGTTGTAACTTCTCTCCTTAGTTTAGGATTTGTTCCTAGAATTTAGGAGTCTGTTTGCAACTTCCTGATTTCTTGTGATGTACTTAAAGATGTAATTTCTGATTCATGAATGTAGAGTGATCTCTCCGTTTGAGTGTAGTCTCCAGGTGTAGTACTCACCTGAGAGCTACAACTCCTTATTTTTCAATTCTGTGCATATTTTATCTATTTTTTCTAGAATTTTTAGATTACTCATACCAGTAAAACTTTTGGTTTAAATTTCAAGAGATAAATGAAAATGAGACACACTTACTTACACCAAATGCCAACCATGTACTTTTTAAATATTTTAAAATTTAATAAAATAAATATTTTATTATAATTTTATAAAATATTATTAATGCGTTATTAAAATATTGTTTTAAAATGTCTCAACGTTAAAGTTATGTTTTATTATATTTTGCTTTAAATAAAATAATATATGATTTTTATTGTTTAATTATTTTTTAAATATTTTTTGAAATGATTCTTTATAATATTTAATGATATAATTTTAAAATGTTGGTTTAATTATATTTTAAACTTTAGTTAAATAAATATATATTTTTTAAATATTTATTGAAATAATTATTTTTTATATTTAATGATATGATTTTAAAATGTTGGTTTTATTTTAAACTTTAGTTAAATAAATATTCAATTTTTTAAAATTTTATTATAGGTTATTATGATTATGTTTTAATAATTAAAAGGTTTTTATAAATCTAGGAATATATTACTATTTTTTTTTAATTGAATATATAGACTTTTTTTGTATTGAATATATAGACTAATCCATTATGAATGGTATACGTATATATATTCTATTAGATATATATTTTCAGAATTTGTCGAAATTATATTTGTTTATTTTATAATTGTAAAATATATGAGAAAATGAAAAAGTATGATATTAATATAAGTAATCTACATTTCATTTTAACATAGGATCACATCAAGATTGATCAAAATTTTTTAGATAGAAACTTCTTTTAGAGTGAAAAGAGATTTGATCTCTCTTTTGGTATTTTGATACTTTCTAGTTGATATAGGCTAGTTTAATTTCACCTTTAAAATAGACTACGTTCCACATGAATAATTTTATTTTTAGTATTAGTTTATTTTTATAGGTTTATTTTTATTTTCCTATTTTTACTTCCATTTTTATTTTATTTTGACTTGGTTAAAATGTTTACATTGCACTAATGTTTTCATTTAATTTTATTAAATTTATTTATTTGGAATTTACAACATTTCCACCATAATAAATTACAGAGCAAGTCTTAGCACATTTTTTTTTTAATATTTAACACCTTAGCCACTAGGGTGTTGAGAATATCTAATGAGTCTCACTTTGAGGGGGAAAAGACCCATTTTATCAATGTCTTTTGTAAAAATGGTTATAGTAGGTCGCAAGGCCTTAAAGCTTTCCTTAAAGCAGAGAAAGGTCCTTTAAATAAAAAAGAGCCTAGTGAATGGTCCAGCAGTGTGCGTTTGTCGTTCATTCAGGGTACCACTGATAAGATTGTGAGGATCCTTAAGAAGCATAACGTATCGTCGTCTTTCAAGTCCCTTAACACAATTCCCAACTCTCTCAAGTCAATTAAAGATCCGATTGACCCTAGGTATGGAAAAGGTGTCTACATCATTCCTTTTTCTTGTGGGACTCCTTACATTGATAAAATTGGTCAGTCTATTAATCAAAAGATCTGTGAACATGCTTTTGACATTAAACATAGAATATTTCGCTCGTCTGCCCTAGATGAGCATGTAGAAAATACTAACCATCATGTTTTCATCGAAGAGGCTAAGGTCATTTCTAGGATCGAGCATTTCCATCATTGTAAGTTAAGAGAGGCCTTAAAAATTGAAAAAAGACCTATTAATCTCAATAGAGATGACGACTGGAATATCAGTAGGTGTTGGATACTGCCTTATATTTGTGATTAATTATTTTTTTAATTATTTTTATTGATTTTTATTTATTTATTTTTTCCTTAGACTTCACTTATTAAAAATAAATAAACAAATATATTATAAGAAATATTATATAAAGAATAATAATAAATAAAGAATCAAATCAATTTATATACATATTTAGATATTATTATCACTATTAATTAATTAATTAATTAATATATACAAATTTAAATCTAAAAATAAAATTTAACGGTAAAGTCAAACTAGTTGTTATCCTAATGGCTAGTTGAGCCATTTCTACATCATGTTCCATTGCATGTGACTATTACCAAATTTTACAATTTTTATAATAGATCAAAGAAATTTACATTAAAAAAATATTATATATTTTAAAGTTTAATAAAACAAATAATAATTAAATTTTTAAAAAATTAATTAATTTTTTTATATTTTAAATTTTAATAAAATAAATAACAATATAATTTATTTATTTGTATTATTATGATTTAATATTTGTATTATTATGATTTAATAATTAAATGTGTATGATAAATATGATAATATATATATTTTTCTAAATATTTTTATCGTAAAACATAATAATAATTATTTATTTTTAATTTTAAATAATATTTAACAAATTATTTTTTAATAATTTTAATTAAATTTTATATATTTTAAATTTTAATAAAATAAATAATAATTAAATTTTATTTTATTTTTAATTACATTTTATATATTTTAAATTTTAATAAAATAAATAACAATATAATTTATTTATTTATATTATTATCATTTAATAATTAAATGTGAATTATAAATATAATAATATATTTTTTTTTCTAAATACTTTTATCATCTAATATAATAATAATTAAGAATTAAATTATAATTAAATTATATTATATTAGGTAATTTTTATAATTAATAGTTGAAAATTTGTTATTTTTATTATTAAATTATTTTTATAGGGTTATTTTTATTTTTCTATTTTTGCTTTCATTTTTTATTTTATTTTGAATCATTTAGAATGTTTACATTATACTAATGTTTTAATCTATTTTAATTTGATTTATTTATTTATTTGGACTTTACAACCTTTTATTTAGGTCCGATAGACCAAATATTAGTCTGGGTGGACGTTAACCATCATCATCATCACCATAATAAATTAGAGAGCAAGTCTTAGCACAAATATATATTTATTTTATTTTTAATTTTTAATAATATTTAACAAATTAGATTTAAATAATTTTTAATTAAATTTTGTATATTTTAAAGTTTAATAAAATAAATAATAATGAAATTAAAAAAAAAATTAATTACATTTTATATTATTTTAATTTTAATAATATAAATAACATTTATTTTATTGTTATGATTTATAATCAAATGTGAATGATAAATATGATAATATACATATTTTCTAAATATTTTTATGATAAATCATAATAATAATTAACAATTAAATTATATTAGGTTAGTTTTATAATTAATATAGTTGAAAAAATGTTATATACATCTATATCTATATATATAAAGTTGGTATATTTATAGGTTTTTAAAATAATGGAAACATCATTTAAATATTATTAAAAAATCATTTTAAATTTTTGAAGTTAATGTTATGTTTTAAATAAATTTAAAACTATTGTATAGAAAGCTCTTCTTGGTTTGGATATGTAAAATCTCTACTAACATGGTTAACCACGTGAAGGTGAGAGCTTATATGACCCTAAAAATAGTCCATCATTGGCATGGGACTAACCACTGACGCGCACGTCACAATCCATTGCCAATGAGGCGCAATCACTCACATGCACACAACTGACAGACAAAGGGTGCACACAAACATTACAGACATTGACTCACAAAGTGACATGTTCACACACATCACACTTATTATAAATTTTAGAATTAACATTATTTTATGCATGTGATGAAGATTGCATATAGAGATTATCATGTTAATAATCACATTTGTTTTATAAGTTAATTAGTATGTTATGAACATTGAGAAGTACTTATTTTATTTATTATTCTGAAAACAATGATTAGCATTAAAAGAAAATCAAAAATATTATTTTTTCCACATAGTATTAAGTATAGTGTTATGATTTTCTTTTTTTTATATAAATTATTAAAATTAATGAAAATTTTAAATAAAATCAATTAAATTTATTGTAATGAATTGATTTTAATATTAAATAATTAAGTTATATGTGTTATTACATATTGATGCTATTATAAATATTATGCTATTAGTTTCTCCTTTTTAAGGGTTTTGAATCTTGAGTCTTATGGTTTGCATTATACTTTATAGAGTGACAATCATTAATTGAGTGGTACAAGAGCGGTACAATGAGGGATAATATTAAGCAATTTTTAATGTTATTGTAACATCTATACTATTTTTCATTTTAAAGTGATATATTAATATGATTAATATTTAAAAATTTGATAAAAATAAAAAATAAAAAGAATAAAAAATTGATTAAAATAAAAATAGAAAAACGAAATAAAAATTTATCAATTAATAATAATAATAAAGATAATAGAATTTTAAAAATATTTAGATTTATGTATTTATGAGTAAATATTGGAAATAATATATTGATATATAGAGATAATGATACTATATTTATAATCATATAAATATATAGTTAAAAAAAAGTATATTCATGCATATCACACTTATGTATCTCCAACTAAATAATACATAGAGAAATATAGGTAATAATAGATTCATACACATGAAGAATACATTCATACACATACAAAGAGTACATGTAAACAAGACATGTACAAATGTGGAAAAGAATTTCATACACACATGAAGAATACATTCATACACATACAAAAAATACATGTAAACAAGACACATACAAATGTAGCAAATAATTTCATACACACATGAATAATACATTCATAGACATACAAAGAATACAAGTAACAAGAAACATACAAATGTAGCAAAGAACAGATTCATATAAACATGAAGAATACATTCATACACATACAAAGAATAAAATTAAACAAGACACATGCAAATGTAAACAAGAATTTCATAGACATGAAGAATACATTCATACACATACAAAGAATACAAGTAAACAAGACACATACAAATGTAGAAAGAACACATTCATACACACATAAAGAATACATTCATACCCATACTCAAAAGCATACAAAATGAGACATTCAGAAACAAAGAAGAACAAACATTATAGAGAAGTACATAGAAGAAATAAAATCTCTCTCAATAATACATTCACACACACATCATATGAAAGTAGATATTCTATTTATTAATCCATACTAAAATAAAATGATCTACAAAGAAATTCTAACTATAAAAATGCAACTAATAAAAATAATATATATGTGTAATAAAACCAATACACAAACATTTAAACATAATAAACTTATACAAATAAATAATAAAAACCTTTAAATATCTACAAATTCTCTAAAATAATACATTCATATCTAATTTCAATATCAATGTAAATATAAAATAATATTTATTTAATATAAGCATATATATATATATATATATATATATATATTCTAATAACATATTTATAATAAAAATATATAATTAAATATAAAAATAAAAATAAAAATAATTTAAAAAATCAAAAATAAAAATAAAATAAAATAAAATAAATAGGTTATAATTTTTATATAATATATGTGAATAAGAGTCATTTTGACAGTTATGTGCACGTTGGGAAGATGCATAAAATATTGTAAAAATGTTAAGTGATTTATGTGAATAAGAGTGATTTTACAATTTGTGTGTGTGGGTAAGATGTTTAAAACATCGAAAAAATGTTAAGTGATTTAAGTGAGTAAAAGTGATTTTTCCATTTGTGTGTGTGTTGGCAAGATCTTTAAAACATGTTTCTAAATTATTATTATAATAAAATGATATATTTTAGTTTTTGCATATTGGAGTTACTATAAACTAAAGATAGTGAAAACCATGAACACAAGGAACACAACTCAAAGGAGAGTTACAATTTAACCATCCTAAGAGCCTTTTGGAGGGGTTGAATTCCCCTCCAAAACAAAAGAAAGAGCCTACTCCTTTTATTAATAACAGTTTGTGTTCATGTACATTTTTTGATGGGCCCATCTAAACAAAAATATATATACAACTTTTTCGAATTATAACATTACAAAAAATAAAAGTAGATAATGTCTTCGCCAGGCAACTTCAGTATTGATAAATTTTCTGCAACATGCAACATGAAATGATATTGTTAGTATATAATATAGACACTTCCTAACAACTTGTAACATAATTAAATACAAATTTCATAAAGAAAATGCATATTATATAAACCCATAATGTATGAGAAATATTATATAAACCCAAAATACATGAAAAATATTAAGAAAAAAATATAAATATAATATGATATAATTTGCAAATTTTATATAATAACACCTAAATTTAACAATTGCATATTAAAAAACACATATAACTAATAAATAACTAATCATAATAAAATATAAGGTAACAAAATACATTTTTATTTTAGAAATTCTAAATAGATTAGAGTGATTCCTGGTAAATATATTTCTGTAAGTAAAACTAAATTTTACATTGTAAACTTAAAGAAATAAACAGTGAAAGCGAAAACACCTTGTGATCTAATTAATAAAACATTGTGATAACACCTTGTGATATAATTAATAAAACCACCTGATTAATAATAGTGAGAAAAAAGGAATCTTTGTGTTACATTGGAAACTTCAACAAAACAAATAAATGCTGAAAGCTAAAACACTTGTGAACAAAATAAATAAAGGCTGAAAGCTAAAACACCTTGTGATATAATTAAAAAATAAAACTAGGTAATTAATAACGGAGAGGAAAATGAATCTTTGATTACATAAGAGTTTCCACGTGAAACTGGTTGTAGGAGATGGCTTATGATTGTTTTATCTCATCATGATGACATTCTGATTGCCCGTGTTGTGTTTTGGGACTGCGCATGCATGCGCAAGAGTGAAGGGTTCATCTCATAACCAGTTATGACTTCTTGTTGACAACTAACCAATGTTCACTTCCTGCTGGCTTCTAAACACATTAATGAACATGGGATTTTTTTCATCGATGAACAGGAGATGAGTATTGATAAACAGGTGTTGCACCATGCAATAATTGCTAGAATTGATTAAACAGAATATATATACCAGGTTATACTTGGTAGAATTATATATATATATATATCAAAGAGGCTAGGCATGAAAGTGTAAGGGATAACAACAAAGAGGCCTGATGTGAAAGTGTATAGATAATAACAAAGATGCGTGACATGGAAGTGTAAGGAACGTGAAAGTGGAAGGATAACAACTAGGCATGCGAAAGATGGACATTGGAGCAGAATTTTCTTTAATAAAGATACAAGTAACAAAGATACATTTGAAGTCCTCAACTCTTACAAGTACACTACTGGTCAAGATACATATGAAGTTCACGGCAAACTCTATTTCCGTCGAGGCATTGGTTTCGAGTATATTTGGGTATTCTAGGTTTCTGATGTGGCTTCATAATGTATTGAGCACAGAGCCATGTTCTTTATGGGGCGGGAAACTATGATGATTTTTTCAAAATCTAATTAAATTAAATAATATTCCAATTAAATCTAATGTTCTTTTAACGGAGTACAATTCCAGCTATGCAGCTATCTAGCTAGCTTCTTTCCTCCTAAGCCCTACCACTGGAATCTCTACATCTCAAGTTTCTTCCAGATATCTCTTTTGAATTGCACAATCAACAAAAACGGTCGGGCCTTTCTCACCATTGTTTAAATCTAGCTCTGTAGGGTGTCTCTATATATGCAGGTTTTTGGCGGTGCTTATCAAGTGACTCAACCACCTTCTCATAGGATCATAAGGATAAGATCTCGGTCCCGAGCATCTAACTATTTGGGGATAGTGAGATCACATCTTGCTCTCGAGGATCTCACTATTTGGGGATAGTGAGATCAGATCTCGCCCTCCAGCATCTGACTCTTTGGAGGCTACACGAACAGGCCGGGTTTAGGGCTACTCTATGTGTGAAGAACCAAATTAAAAGGCATACATAACATATTGTTTCTCTGTCGTAAGGTTAATTACTAATAAAGAGAGCAGCCATGAAATGAGAAAAGGTCAATGACTAATAAACAGAGCAGCCATGAAATGACAAGAGAAGGAGCTCAATTTGGAGTTTGAAGAGGCCAATGTTGTAACAAATAGCGCAACAATGAAATGAGAAAAGGAAGAGCGCAATTGGGCGTTTCGAGAGAATTCTGTAATAAAGAGCACAACCATGAAATGAGAAAAGGAGGAGTTCAAATGGGCATTTGGAGGTACCAATGTTGTCAATAGCCTGCGACATGACTTGTTACATGACAAAATACCTAATGCCTCAACATTTATTTCAACACACACGGACACAAAGTACTAAAACAAACTTAGAGGGACTAAACATATAAGACATACATTATTACACTGCAACAAGAAACTTAGAGGGACTAAACATATAAGACATACATTATTACACTGCAACAAGAAACAGAGGAGAACAAGGCCATCAAAAATGAATACTAACATTTCTTCCTCGGAATCTTTCACTTCCTGTCGAAACTCTAAAAACTCGTGGTTGCAAAAGAGCTGGAAAATCCAAATTCTCTGTTGCAAAGGCACTGAAAATGCTGCTGGAGCTCCTGTATTTAAAATTCCAACTCATCAGAAAAGGAAACGTAAAAAAGGATTAGGAATGAATTTAAAAATAACTAAAGTAAATATCTCCATGAATACCAACTCACTTTGAAATCGCTATTTGTTGATCAAGATAGCCCTTCCACTATCTGTGCATATTCTCCTCTCCTCACCCAAGTCTTTCTCTCTCAATTAACACAAATCCAAACACACAAAACAAACATTTACACACAACACTTACAACAACACAGCACACATTACAAACATACCACAACACAACACATGACATTGATGCATACAAAACTACAACACATGACATTGATGCATACAAAACTACACAAATTTACATCAGAGTGCTCGAGAGAAAGAACACCCATGCTTAAACCTGTAGACAGAAAAAATAAATTTTCAGGTTACACAAATGTCTGTGTAAAATGAATTGAACACACAAATTAAGGGAACATAAAATTCCTCAAACTCTTACCAACTCCTACTTCCTTTCTGTTGTTTTCAGAGTGCAAAACTTTCGATCACCTCCTCTTCATTTCTGAAATTTCTCATCTCAGCCTCATTTCTGAATTTTCTCCTCTCATTCTTCATTCATCGCATTCACGGATCCCGCTGATTCTCCATTCATCAGTATACAATGACTTGGGAACTAGTGAGTTTTATTCTTTCTTTTTTGGACCGTTGCGGTCAAAATTAACTTTAACCAATCTTTTGATTACCATTAGTTAAACCAGTCTTTTAATTACCATTTATTAAACCATGACTTGGGAACTAGTGAGTTTTATGCTTGCTTTTTTGGACCATTGCCACCAAAATTAACTTTAACCAATCTTTTAATTACCATTAATTAAAACAGTCTTTTAATTACCATTTATTAAACCATGACTTGGGAATTTTTGAGTTTTATGATTGTCTGTTTTGGACCGTTGCGTTCAAAATTAGGGTTAACAAATATTTTAATTCGTTAAACCAGCCTTTTAATTACCATTCATTAAACTATCTTTTAACTAACTACTACTATTATATAATTTATGATATTTTTTAAAACTCTGCTTTTTAAAACTTGTGCAATTACAGTTCAATCCTAATGATCCTCGTCCATAACTTTCCATTTTTATCAATAAATGCAAGGCTGTAGTTTTTTTTTACCTGCGTTTTAAAGTTTTTTCCCTGTGCATAACAGTATTGGTTGAAAGTTACAGTTTTGTTCGTGTGCAGAACATTATTGGCTTAAAGTTATTGATTGCAATGTATTTAATATTTAACGTTAATGGTGCAAAGCCTCAATGGAATATATGAATATATATAGATAAATATAATAATGTTAATGGTGTAAAGACCAGTGGTGTTATTGAGTGGAATATATATAATTTAAATAGTGATAATTGTAAAACTTAAATTTATTTAAAATTTATGTAATATTATCATATATTAATTTCGGAAATAGTTATTTTTCTTTTTTATATATATGAAATAATGAGAACCAAATATTATTATTAGTAGCAAAAAGATATTGTTAATATTATTTTTATTAGATATTTCAAATTTAGTAGTAGAGGGAGACTTTCTCTTGAGGCATGACTAGGGAATCAAAACTCTTCTTCTCCCTATCTATTTTCAAATGGATAACAATTGTTTATACATACCATTGGAAACTTAGAAAAATTGTCTAACTAAAATAGATACTTGTAAGAGTTAGTACCAAGCTAACAAATATTGGCATTGATATATTTTTAAATCCTTTCTTTGTAATCTATTATTGATGTAATTTTTATATTAAAAGTTATGTTTGTAATTAATTTCTGAATAATGTCACTTTGAAGGTAAAGAATAAGTTTTTCTTCTTTTCCTCCAAGATTACATTGAGTAAGAGTTGAATATCTCTCCAAGAAAAACATGACCATGTCTTGAACGAATGTATTTTTCTAAGAGCACATTGAGAACATTACTAATACATTCTTAAAAGTGAGTGTCTTAGATGACTCTATTTCAAACAATGTAAGCTTCGAAGGAATGTCTTGCACTAATAACATGAGCTTGGATATCTAACTTACACTAAGATAATATAGATTTTAATTAATTTAACAAACTATATTTTTTAATTAATTTTTTTTTCAACATACATATTTATACCACTATATTAATAACATAAGAACTTCAACTTAACTATAATTTTTCTAATGGATTTAGAAGAGTGTGTATGTTCATGACGTTGAATGCCTTATAGGAAAAATATAGCAATCTTGTTCTTTATGTTGTTCTCCGTCATCTTACAATTGTACATGTAGGAACACACTCACACCATAATCGAATATAGATATTCTCCAAAAAAAAATTTCTTATATTCAAAGTTGAAATGATATTCATTTCATCAAGTAATTACAACCCACCCTTTCATGTGTTTCTTGCTAGCTTGCTTGATTACATTGTAAACCATTCAATGTACTTCTTCATGTGAGTTGTCACAATCAATTCAACTAATTTGTAGTGGATGACTTCCACTTCATAATTGGTCATCCATCCATTTTTGGTAGCTATATGATCTTGCTTCATGAATTTGTTTCTGATGGTTTACAACTACATATCCATTTTCACTAGTTTTCATCTTGGCCCATGCATTAGCTTACAATTGCTTTTGAGCTATTCAAACTTATAAATGCCACTTTGAAACTAGATTTCTTTGAAAAAAAACAGTTTGTTTCCAATCGAATAAGTTCATTCACTTGACAAAAATGCAAGGGAAAATCAACAACCCTTATATTGCTTGAGACATGGAAATCCCCGTCACACATAGAGTTTAATGCACAAAATCAGAAGTCCATTCACAGCCACTTAATATCTAGATTTTTTAGAAACCATCAGAAAAGAAGGATTCACCATACATACTTAAGTGGGTGTTTCTTATATTGGATGAAAAACCTACATTTCCATATTATATATTCCTACAATGGATCTCTTGAGAGAAAATTGGTTATGTGTCGTGGCACATTATGGATGCACATGCATTGCAGAAATGACATGATGACAAGTGTAGTGCAATCATGCATCACTAGAAGTACGTTGGATAATTATTTGCAACTAAGTATGTTTCTCCGTTTTCGTACCACATTTACTATATATAATTTGTGTGGCTCAAATGAATTCTATGCAATAGAGATATCCAAGTTAAAATTTCTCTCTTAACCCAAATGGTGGACTTTGAATCCATTGAAAAATAACAATAAATACATAGTGGAACTCAAGTTCAATCATTGTTTTACATTAAAGGAATTGTGGGTAATTTTGAAGAAAAGTGAACAATTTAAGAATACAAGATCCTAGTTTCAGGTGGCATGGGAAAGAAAAATAGTTACAAGCTTAAGCAATATATGTAAGAATAGTTGTTCGCACCGGTCATTCTAATTATTAAAGATTTTCTTAAACAATTAGGGTTGAATTGGAATTGGTAATGGAGCATGCCTTATTGATTAAATAATAAGACAATGATATGGGAAATGAGCATGCCATACACGTTTCTTGAACATTTCTTAGTGATATGTAACCTATGTGATGGAGGGTCATGAGCATCTCAAACATTGGAAGAAGTAAATTTAACAAGCCAAAATTATGAGGGTGTAGGGGCCTAGGTAGATGCACCTGATTCTCAAAGCAAACAAAAAAAAAAATTATACACTTTACATAACATAAGAAAATTTATATTTGGAGTGAAAAAATAATGTGTTAATGGAAGAGTGGGGCTTATTTATTGTATTGGATAGGGTTCGGCCCTTTTCAACCAATTATCATCCCTCTCTCTCAGAAATTTTGATATGGTGGACATCACTTATGCTGTATTATCATCTCACTGCTCTTTATCCATCGAACAACCTGGTATACTCATATATTTTCTAGCTTCCATGGAAACCAAAAACTTGAAATCCTTAGGGAATTCATCCTTTATTTTGATCATTACCTCATCCATTCATTCCATGGTGGATGTATTTAAGATCATGACCCTAGCTAAGTGGATGAGCTCACCCTTCGCCATGGAGACAAGCCGATTCTTTTCCTCTACTATAGGAATTATTGTTGTAAAGTGGGCTTCTCCATCCTTTGCATTGATGAAAATTTTCTTGAATACACCCTTTGATTTAGAATATGCTAAAAATAGTTTTATTCCTTCCTCAATCCCTAGAGGGCTCATGTAAATTTATGTTTCACCCATATTTTCATGGTGTTGCGAAAGTTAAAAATGAGATTTATTTCTCAACTACATCAGTTCATGAATTCCCTTCAGTTTGAGTTTCCTTTGATGGCTCAAGAATTCAAGGATGAAAATTTCTTCTCATAGTGTGTCTTGATATGCATATTTAATTATTTAACGCCATCTTTAGTAGATCTTCACTCCTAGATTTTTTAGCACTAGAAATTGTTAATTTCGGATGAGCCAAATATTTATCCATTGACTAGATGGTTTTTTTAAAAATAATTGATAAAGCTAAAGATTAGGAGTTGATCTCTAGTTATGGTATGTGATTCTAGAGAAATGCAAGGTAGTCTATGTAACCCCTGTTTCCCTCTTTCGACCCCTTTTCACATTCAATTCCTACTGGTTTGGTTTGCGTAAGGCTTCCTAATATCCCTTTGGATCTGTGGAATCTTTCATCATTGAAATCTATACAAAATGCTTTAGGTATACTTTTGTTAGTGTAGTGATTAGATAAATAGTACTTGAAACTTGTATATGTGTCACACCTCCCCAATAAATTTTTTTTTCTGACATTATACATCTCAATAATGATTGTACAAGGTATCTAATATGATTACTTCTATTGTTACCTGGTTAAATCACATTCCTGCCCAATATGATTTATTGTATATACTTAGACCTTCATATTTGTCAAACCAGGAGGTAACTCATCAAAACTAGAATGTGTATTAGCTGAAGAATGTACATGCTTATATAGATGGGAGGTGAGGCTATTGGGATTCATCTCCCAATGACTCTTGGCCTTCCTTATTTCCTAATATTATTTATTATACAATATTACATATCCACACCCAACCCATAGGATTAGGTGTCAACATTCCCCCCTTTAATCCGAATGGATGTTGGTGAGTCCAAGCATCGATCTGAACTTTTCAAACTTTTCTCTTCCAAGTGCTTTGGTGAAGATGTCAGCAGTTTGCTCATTTGTGGAACAATGATGTAGATGGATGGTTTTGGCCTGAACATGATGTCGAATTAGATGGTACTTTGTATTGATGTGCTTTGTTCGATCATGGAACTTTGGGTTTTTGGCCAACTTTATTGCAGAAGTGTTGTCGATCATGAGTGGAGTGGAATACATTTGTTTCATCTGCAAATCTTCCAGGATTTTCCGGAGCCACACAATTTCCTTTGTTGCTTCAGCTGCTGCCACATATTCTGCCTCGGTCGTGGAATCTGCTGGAACTGACTGTTTGCGTGATCTCCATGAGACAGCTCCTGATCCAAGACTCATGGTGTAACCTGTAGTAGACACCCCTGTTTCTTTGTCGCCATCAAAGTCCGAATCAGAGTATCCGATCAAGCTGAAGTCGCCTACCTGTGTATATTTGAGTCCAAAGTCTTGAGTCCCCTTCAAGTACCATAGCACTCTTTTTGCAGCAGACCAATGTCCTTCACAAGGTTTTTGCATGAACCTTGAGAGGATACCAACAACAAATGAAATGTCAGGTCTGGTGGTGGTCGGGTAGATAAGACTTCCTACAAGCTGTCTATACTTAGTTGCATCCTCAAATTCCTTCCCTTCAATAGATGTGAGCTTCAAGTTTTGTTCCATTGGAGTGGTTAAGGGATTACAGTTATCCATGCCAAATTTGTTCAAGAGATCTCCAATGTACTTCTTTTGAGAAAGAAATATGAATTTAGGATGTTGAATTACTTCAATACCCAAATAGTAATGAACATGACCTAAATCAGTCATTTCAAAACCTTTCTTCAACTCTTTCTTCATGGATGCAATATAGCTCTCATTGTTTCCTGTTATCAAAAGATCATCTACATATACCACAATATATACAACTGTTTTTCCAACTTTCTTAACAAACAAAGTTGCATCATCAAGATCAAAATGTTTGAAGTCAAGTTTCAGAAGATGCTCGGTCAATTTCTCATACCAGGCTCGTGGTGCTTGCTTGAGGCCATACAAGGATTTTATGAGCTTGCAAACTTTGTGTTCTTGACCCTTTACCACAAATCCTTCTGGCTGGGACATATAAACTTTCTCCTTTAGATCTCCATTCAAGAAGGCTGTTTTTACATCCATTTGATGGACTTTCCATCCATTCTGAGCTGCTAAGGCAAAGAGAGTCCGGATGGTGGTCCATTTTGCTGTGGGAGCAAAAGTTTCTTCATAATCGACTCCTCCTTTCTGTGCGAATCCTTTTGCCACAAGCCTGGCCTTGTGCTTGTCAAGTGAGCCGTCTGCTTTGTACTTGTTCTTGTAGACCCACTTACAACCAATTGGTTTCGTTCCCAAAGGCGGATCAACCAGCTTCCAAGTGCCATTATTTATCAAGGCATCATACTCCTTCTGCATCGCTTCTTTCCATTCATCATGAGAAGCGGCTTCTTTGAAGGAAGTTGGTTCATGATCTGTAGACAAACTCAATTCACAGCTATAAGCAATATCCATATCAACAGGAGAATCAGAATTATCTACATCACCTTCGATTTGTTGAGTGGAACTTCTTGTTCCTGTTTTTCCAACCTCATCAGGATGAACATTCTCCAGTGTCTTTGTCACCCATTTGGGAGGACCTTTCTGAGATGGCCCAGGATGGTCATTTGACTGAGTTGGGATTGATTCAAGATTCAATCTCCCAATTCTGTCAATCACATCATCCAATGTGTCATCCGTGGTTGTTTCTTCATGTGGGGGAGAGAGTGCTTCAGGACATGATTCCACAGCTTGATTCAATATCGGAATCCCCCCTTCAAGATGTGGAATCACATTATCAAATTCTTGGAAACACTTTGCATGTGTGAATCTATCCAGGCGATCAAGTTGCCGCTCAACAACCTTGTCACTCTTGGAAGATTCAAGAAATATGACATCTCTTGCTATCACAAACTTCTTATTTGCTTCATCATAGAGACGATATCCTTTGGAGGTATTTGAGTACCCCAAGAAGATACATTTTCTGCTTCTAGCACCAAGTTTGTTCCTTTGACCCTTGGGTATCAAGGCATAACAGGTGGACCCAAAGACCCTGAAATGCTTTACCAAAGGAATGTGGCCATGCCACATTTAAAAAGGAGTTTTGTTTCTAATTGAACTTGAAGGACACCTATTCTTTATGTAAACATCACATAGAACTGCATCAGCCCAAAACATCAATTTTACATTCTTGAAAAATAACATGGAGCGGACCATATTTAAAATGGTTATGTTCATTCTTTCAGCTACACCGTTCTGTTGTGGATTATATGGCACAGTTGTTTGATGTTTGATTCCATGTTGACGAAGATAATTTTCAAATTCATTTGAGGTGTATTCTTTTCCATTATCAGTACGTAGAGAGCCAATATGTGTTTGTGCATCATTTTCAATCCATGTATGAAAATTCTTGAAAGTTTGAAAAGCATCAGACTTATTCTTTAGTAAGTAAATCCAACACATTCTGGTGTAGTCATCAATAAATGTCATCATGTATTTGTTTCCATTTGCAGAAGCAATAGGCATAGGGCCACATAAATCTGAATGAACAAGTTCAAGTTTCCTATGTGCTCTTGAGTGTGAATCATGAAATGGCCGTTTGCTATGCTTTCCTAGAATACAAGCATCACATTCCTTAGGTTTTCTAGGAATTGTAGGCAGTCCATCAACACCATTTTTCTTCAACAAACGAAGGATGTCATAGTTTAAGTGTCCAAATCTAGCATGCCATAAAAGACTTGATGGAAATGTACCTTCATCATGATGTGAACTCAATGCAAAGTTTTGAGCATGAGCAGATGAACCTTTCAGCTTAAAGAGTCTCCCTTCTTCTATTCCCTCCATGACAAGTGAGTGATCTGATGCTGATCTGACCTCTGCCTTGCCATCAAACAAGTGAACTGAGTGTCCTTGCTGCCGGATTTCAATCAGGGACAGCAAGTTTCTCTTCAACTCTGGGAGGTATAGAACCTCATGTAGGATATGATCAGGAAGACCAGGCAGTTTAAGCCTGACTGTGCCAAGCCCCGATGGCTTGAGTTTGGATTTATCTGCGAAATATACTGCTCCATCAACTTTGTCAGTGAATTCTTCAAAAAAATCTTTTCTAAATGTCATGTGACATGTTGCTCCCGAATCTAGCAACCAATCATCTCTCCATGAAGTAAATGAAACATCAAAGAGGTTTTCAGTTACTCCATTGTTACAATGTGCTAGAACATAGTGAGCGGATTCAGGTGCTTTACCTTTGTCTTTGTCATTGGATTTACCTTTGTCTTGATTTCTGTGCTGCTCAATTTTGTTCCATGGTGTTCTGCATTTGGATGCATCATGTCCATCTCTATTGCACCGTGTGCAATGAAGATTGGATTTGTCAGCTTGTCTGCCCCCCCTTTCTGTGAAGTTCCTTCTTCCTCTTCCTCTTTTGCCACCTCTTCCTCTGGATGAATCTGGAGTATGACTCTTTTCTCTATGTGCCAAGTATGCAGCCTCTTCGGAAGATGAAGGGACTGTCATCTTCCCAAAATCTTTCTCTCTTTCTGCAAACTTTTTCTCAAGTTTATCAAAGGTGATATGCTCAAAGTTTCCACTTGCTTGCAAAGACTCAAGATAATGTGAGTAAGTCAGATATAATGCCTTAACATATGCTATGAGAGATATGTCCATTTTTACACCAGTGTTTTCAATGTCATGCATTATAGATCTTACTTCTGAAGCTAAAGCAAGGGGATCATCATTCTTCATTTCAAGATTGAACAGCTTAATCATCAATTGAACATTTTCTAATTCTGAATGTGAGTCATAGAGTTCTTTTAGTTTCTTCAAGGCTTCATAGGCATTTGAGAATGATGAAATATGGCGACTCACCTCTTCACTTACTGAGGCTGCAATCAAGGCATAGGCCTTGCAGTTCTTATTTTCCCAAATGACAAGCTCTTTGTCTGAAGTGGGCTTCTCTGGTGGATTTTCTGCTTGTCTTTCACAGATTCCTTTCCACAGCTCATTAAAAATGAGTGTGTGTTTAATCTTCCGAGACCATTCAAGATAGTTCTCTTTGCCGGAGAGAACCACCCCAACAATTGAGATGAGGAATGCATTAGATTGCTGGAAAAAATCTTCTGAAGAGGAAACAAATTTCTGCTATAAAAACTTTCAACTCTTGAAATCTTTCAAATAAAGGGGATAAAAAATCTTGCTAGAGAAATACTCTGAGTTTAAAAAATCTTTCTTGTAAATAGTGGTTAAAAAAATATAATTTGTTATAAGGCAGATTATTGCAAAAAAATATTAATTTTTTTTTGTTTAAGGAAAAAAAAATGTATGTGAAAAAAAAGTGGAATTGTAAACGAGGGCGGAATTATGAATGTGAACGGTGGTATAGTGGTATTGTGTGTAGATGAGAATGGGAATGTGGTGACGAATATAGAAGGCGTGGTATTACGTGGGAGGGCGTGGTATTACGTGGAAAGGGGGGCGTAAATATAAACGATTGGCGAGGGCGTGAATATTGTAATATAAGCGAGTGGATAAACGATTATGGGCAGCGTGGTATTGTAATATGTTATAGTCGACCAACAGCGTTGTATATATGTGATATCGTTTGAGAAGTCAACGGAGGGGGTGCGTTATAATATAAGGTGGAGGGGACGGGTTACGCACAATGCCCGTGGTGTCAAAACACCACTGCACAGTTGTATTAACGCGGCAGTGGTATTACACAGAGTTCATTCTACTTACCATAGATATTGTTGTCTATTGAGCAGGGAGGAGTCAAGTCCGCTGGAGTGATGTGATAAAATGGGGACTTTAATCCACAACACGTAAAGGGAATATTGTGCGTTTGTATGGAACAGAACAGTGTTCAAATATGGTGGTGTAATACTGTGCGTTTGTAATACTGTGCGTTTGTAGATAGGGAATAGAGCAACGTTTAAATATGAAATCCACAACACACAATACGCAACAGGGAATCCGCAACACACAACCTTATGGCGGTAATGAATAAAGGGCAGTGTTATATGGAGTGTATGAGGCGTTTGCTGTGGTGGTGCTGTATTATAACCAGGGGCTGTATTATACCACAACTGTCATATATGGATGGGAGGGCGGAAGGGTGCCGTGGGAAGATGGAGGATAGTAGGCGGTGTTATGGGAATGCGAACGGTGAGAGAGAGAGAGGGATGTATGGCACGAGTGAGGGAGAGGGCGTAGGCGCGAGAGGGAAGTGTGCGGAGAGGGAGATATGAGCGAGTGAGGAGAAGGGCCGGTCGATGGAGAATGGAGGAGGCCCAAAGCGTTACAAAAATTTTGAAATTGAATCTACGAATGGCCACCGAAGAAGGGGGGGGGGGGTTGCAGGACTGCGGAATTGCGAATGGCGAGCACAATTTGCGAGAATGACGAGCACTGCAGTCTTCGGGAGGCTGCCGAGAGATGGAGGCACATAAATGTCGAGATAATGGGGAAAAAATGCAGAATAACAGTCTAGCAATTAAGAGCAGCAGAAAACTATTAATAAAAAATTGACTGAGCAAAGGAGAGGGAGTTACACCATAGGCAGAAATGCCAATAGTAGAGCTGGCTTTGATACCATGTCAAACCAGGAGGTAACTCTTCAAAATCAGAATGTGTATTAGCTGAAGAATGCACATGGATTTATACATGGAGGTGAGGCTATTGGAATTCATCTCCCAATGACTCTTGGCCTTCCTTATTTCCTAATAATAAATAATATACAAAAATACATATGCACACCCATCCATAGGATTAGGTGTCAACAATATTAAATCAAATTAACTGATCCAATTAATAAAAAGGATTTTGTATTAGAAGCTTAGTCACTAACTCACTTACCATAAAAATTTATCCTTGTCGTCTTTTATCTCACATTTGTATGGCTGGCATTGTATTTGTTACTATTAAACTAACTACTAAGCTTATTTAGGGGTTCGAATAAATTCTTCACATCGATCATGATGGTCACTATACTCTAGTCTTATCACTCCATTATATTAGGTCCAACGTCTATGATGGTTGACTTGATTTATTTCGACGACCTCATACCCAAACAACTATTGAACGTATGGATACTTACTGAATTTGGAGCCATGATTTCCAATGTGAGTCAACGTCATCACATGTATATTTCATATATCGTGTACATCGAGATGTATGAAATTATAGATGTGTAAGCTTAAATCTCGAAGTACAGTGTCCTTGTAAGGTCAGTTGATCTTGATGTTAAACTCGATACGTGCTATTAATCTCCAGGTCATCACATATAAGGTTTTCTATGATTTTTTATGGATTGGAACCTATTTTTGTTCCCTTCAATTTTGTGTATTGTGAATCCATCTTGGCATTGATCGTAGCCACGCCAGATTTCTCTGGAACCTAGGCAATCAATGGGACATGAGTGTAGATACCGTGGTTTCAATGAATAGCTGGTAAATTTAATATCGAACTACTGTCTTAACTGTACCATCCGTCCTATCGATCCGTGGAGTCACTATGGATCTATTGCCAGTTGGACGAGTGAGATTTCATTACCCCATTAGGGTTTCGAATCGGGATTTTGGTATAACTTGTACACTAAAGTTTGGAACTGTTCTTTCGGCCCTAATTTGTTTACTTTTCTCGCTATTCGTGGTGTCCAGCCTCTACGTGCTAGAGACGCAAGACTTCATACGTTCCAGACTTGTATTACTCCGCCAACGCCTCACCAAGCAGGTAAATTCTTGCAAGTTTTGTATATAAACAAAAAAATTCTGCCTCTATTTTTGAGTCTCAGCATGGTAATACATGCGAGTGACATTAGTTCATCTGAGTTTTGTTTATTCTCTTTCGTACTCTGCGTCTGCTTGCTCACACAGGGAACTAAAGTTGGGATTTCTTACCCATATACCTTTAGTGATTTATTCCTCCTGTATATGTATACGTATTTTTTTTTCCCTACCCTATGGATCTCATTGATGGCTAAGTAACGATGCGTGATGCCAACACGCAGGTGGTTCTTAGTATGTGACTGGCCTTTGGCCTTGGAACGACGGTGGTTTGATTTCACGCGTCTTATGTGCGGCTAGTTAGGCATCGATTTGCTTATTCTCTTAGTGGAAATGGTTTTCTATTCCCCTATTTCCTTCTAGTGTTCGATTTATTTACGTTCTCCCTCTATTTTGATGGAAGAATTGGTTGGAATGAGTACGAATCTCCTTAGTTAGGTACTGATTTATTTCTTGATGTAATTTTTCTTTCATCCTAAGTAGAATACCATTTATTAGTTTTGCTAAACAAATTGTTCGTTGTCCTGTTTGTATGTCTACAGGTATGGTACACGCCATGCGACTTTTCATTCTTGGCGCCCCCTGAGATAAGTCATGTCATTTGGCACTAATTATCACGGCTACTGGCATTTCAGGTTGGTATACTCATGGCAGAGGGGAGCTATCCTCTCGTTGCATTTTTTCGCCTCACTCATTCAAAGTCATTTCTTTTCTTATGGTTTTAAACAATGTATATTGAAGTGCTCGACTCTGTCAGAGTCAAGATATTAGTGACTTTCACTCATATGTTAATACTCTTTGATTTGTTGTAAAATTTTGCAATGAGAACATAGGTGTTGCTATACAACTCTGGTCCGAGAGGCTGAGAGGTTTGTTGGTTCTATACAAAAAGTATTGGTTCTTCGTCACTAATATTTATTTTATTTTTTTCTAATAATTTAGAAGTAACCACATATTATTATCTTATGGAATTTTTTTTTCATGCTACCTTGCCTGAATGCTTTGTTGAGGGTTAATTACTGAGTTATCCATCCTTTAGAATGTGTATCATAATAATGGCTACAATATATATGTGTCCCTTTATAGCCAGATTTTTTTTCAAATGTGCAGTGACTCATGCCTCTATGTTATATATTTTGTATGACTCCTACAGGACACTTTCAGGATTTCTGAGAAATTGTATTGCCCTTGGGACAGCTTAATATGGCAATATAATTTGTTTCCTGTAGCGATACACATTCAAGCTCTGTTGCTATTTATTTGTCACACTAAAATAGTCTCAATATATCCATATTTAATCTGAATTCCTTTGCTGATACATACCTATATATATTTGGATGAGGTTTGTGTACCCAATCTTAAATATATATATATATATATATCTAATTAGACATGCATAAGGTACAGGTACTATTTTGTTTATAGTTTTCCATACACTTCTAGCTTTTCATATTATGTAATTCCACTGGGTCTCCATTGTGTCTTTCTTATGGGCTACTCCCATATCTTTCATCTTCCTAGTTATTTCTGTAGATGCTGGTCATGGTTTGTTTCATTTCCTTACTATTTAAATCAGATATCCAATACTAACATTTCCTACTCTTTCATGCAATCCTTATTCAAGGAGATAGTAACGATTTTAAATGTTGAAATGCACAGTTGTTGAAATTTTTGTAAATCTCTGCTCTTCACTTAATTATTAATTAAATGAATACTTCTGTACTCTATACATTTACCTCCTCATTGTCGGTAGGTCTAGAACTTTCCTTACAGTGTGGACTAACTGTATCCCATTTCCCATAAAAGCAGATTAAAGTTACAAAATTGTGAATTATGAGGTACTATAGATCCCCATATTTAAACTTAAATATTAGTTTAGAGATTCTGGAGGATTTCTCCTACTTTTTCCAGTTCCTACAAGTATGCAGAATTGAGAAGGTTAATTTCTTTCTTACTCTGTAAATATATGGAACAATCTTCAAAATTCAAAAAAGCATTATAATAACTCTAATTGGTTCCATCACAATTAAATATTCAACTATTCTAAATTTGTGTAAGCATACCACTTTGGAAATTGACCAGTCCTCCTGCTTAACCTTGAAGATTTGTCTGTCTCCTGAATTCCCCTTTGAGGGCGGGGATCCCTCGAACGGATGTTCTCTAATGCATTTAGGAACAACTTGTTAAGTTGTTGTTCCCCAAAACTGGCACACAATTACCAATGGGTGTCAGGATGCTTTTCTTCTTGTTTTCTTAGGCTTCCCATTTTGAGAATCTGAGGGTCAGGCTGCTTTATGTTTTTCCCAGCTTTTTACCTCTTCCCAACTACTCTCCACATCATTGGGGAAACTAGATTTTCCTCAAAATCTAATTTAGAAATTATTTTAAGGATTTTTGAAAGATTGTGGAGAAAGTATTTTCCTTTATCCATCCTCATGGATTTAGAAAGTGATCTCATAATTCTCATTTTGGTCAATCTGCACAAAGTCATTTTATTCATTTCCTCAAATTAAATATTTAATTACATCCACAAAATACTTGTCCTTTGGGGTCCACTCCCCTTAGGATTAAAGTTCAAATTTTTAGTTTTGAATTTCAAACAGATAAACTAGGGGTGTTACATATTCCCCCTCTGAAAGCAAACACCGTCCTCAGTGTTGTTATTTAACTATTAGAGTTCATTTTTAAAACAAAAATGGATATATTTCCATCATTTCAGCTTCTCTTTCCCAGGTAGCTTCTTCAGCAGTAAAGTGCTTCCACTGCACCTTTACTCTTGCTACCGTTCGGTTTCTCAATTCAATTTCTTCCCTCTCCAATATTTGAAGCGGTTCTGGCAGAAACTCCCCCTCTGGGTCCACCTATACCACATTCCAATCCACTATGTGAGAAGCATCATGTATATATATTTTTAATAATGAAACATGAAACACATCATGAAATCTAACATGAGGTGGTAAGGCCAGCTTGTAAGCCACTAGTCCCACCCTTTCTAATAATTCAAAAGGACCACAATATCTAGGAGCTAGTTTTGCACAACTTCTAGCATAAAGTGTGCTCTTTTTGGGTTTAATACGCAAGTACACCATCTCTCCCACTTTAAATTCTCGGTGTACTCTCTTCTTATCAGCATAGTTATTCTGGTGATCTTGTGTTGTCTTGATGTTTCTTTGTATCTGTTTAACAATTCTTTCCGTATCTTGTAAGGCATCTGGTCCCAACATTAGTTTATCTTCTGGCTGGCTCCAGCTCAAAGGAGTACGACATTTTCTTGCATATAGTGCCTCAAACAGACTCATCTTGATGGAGGATTGGTAGATGTTATTATAGGAAATTTCAGCTAAATGCAAGTAGTCTTCCCATTTCGATGGCCTATCCATCACATACATTCTTAGCATATCCTCCAAAATCTGATTAGTTCTCTCTGTCTGCCCATCAGTCTGAGGGTGATAGGCAGTAATAAAATTAAACTTAGCGCCCATACCTCCAAATAGCCCCTTCCAAAAAGCTGTTGTGAACTTAACATCTCGATCCGAAACAATCACCTTTGGGACCCCATGTAATCTTACTATCTCTTTTATAAACACCTCTGCTACTTGGGCTATCCCAAAATTAGACTTTACAGGTATGAAGTGTGCAGATTTTGTTAAAGTGTCTACTACTACCATCACTGAAACATGTTGGTATTTAGTTTTGGGTAGCCCTGTTATAAAATATATAGAAACTGTGTCCCATTTCCATTCTGCAATCGGCAAGGGGTTTAGAATACCAACATGATGCTAATGTTCAACTTTAACTAGTTCACACTCCATGCATCTAGCTAAATATTCTGCTACATCTCTTTTCATTCCTGGCCAAAACAACTTCTTTTTCAAAGTTGTTAACATTTTCTGATATCCAGGATGCCCTGCATATGGCTGTTTGTGATATTAATCTAAAATATCCCTTTTTAAAGTTTCTACATTGGGGATATACAATCTATTTCTGTAGCAGATCAACCCTTTTTGGTTTTGGGTGTAATCATTATTCTCCTTCTTTAGTAATTTCACCAATAGTGTTTCATAATTTGGATCTTGGTCTGCTGCCTTTTTTCACTAAATCTTCTACATCAACTTGGGCACTACTTCCAATGCTATTTATATTTTGACAAGCATTTCTGCTCAATGCATCAGCAATTTTATTTTCTTTCCCCTTGATATGTTTTATGTCCATATCGAATTCACTTAGAAAAGACAGCCATATGGCTTGTATCACATTCAAATCAGTTTGGGAAAAGAAATATTTGAGACTAATATGATCAGTCATCAATGTAAATTTTTTTCCAAGGAGATAGTGTCGCCACATCTTCAAGGCATGAATAACAGCAGCTAACTTTTAATCATAGGCACTATAGTTCTGTTCATGTATCTTCAATTTCCTAGACTCATATGCAATAACTGAATTTTCCTGCAAAAGAACTCCTCCCAACCCCTCTGTACATGCATCCGTACATACAACAAATTCTTTATCAGGATCTGCAATCTTCAGTATAGCGGCTGTAGTAAGTTTTAGTTTTAATTGGTCAAAACTATTTTGACATTTTTCATTCCACTCAAATTTGACACCCTTCCTTTGTAATGATGTTATGGGATGTGCTATGGCAGAAAATCTCTCCACAAATCTGCGATAATAACCTGCAATTCCCATGAATGATCTCACTGCTGAAACATCAGTTGGTATAGGCCATTCTTTAATAGCTTTTATCTTTTCAGGGTCAACAGCCAGCCCTTGTTCAGAAATAATATGAACCAAGTATTGGATCTTATCTTTATAGAATTCACATTTGCTGAACTTGGTATATAACTGGTTTTCCTTCAGAGTTTGCAATACTATCCTCAAGTGTTCTTTATGTTCCTCCTCACTTTTTGAGTAGAATAAAATATCATCTATGAGCACAAGTACAAATTTATCCAAGTACTTATTTAACACACTGTTCATTAGGCACATAAATGTGGCTGGGGCATTTGTCAAACCAAAAGGTAGGACTACAAATTCGTAGTGACCATACTTGGTTCGAAAGGTTGTTTTGCTGATGTCTTCTTCTTTGATTCTAAGCTGGTGATAACCAGTCCTTAGCCAATCTTCGAAAATACTGAAGCTCCTCTCACTTGGTCAAAAAGATCATCAATTCTGGGCAAGGGGTATCTGTTTTTAATGGTCACCTTATTTAGTTGACGATAATCAATGCACATCCTAAAGGTTCCATCCTTATTTTTCACAAATAGGACTTGGCTCTTAAGAACACACTTGGTCGGATATAGCCCTTGTCGAGGTGCTTGTAATTGAATTTTCGGTTCCATGAAGTTAAGAGCTCATTCGATAAGGCGCGGAAACGGTGTTGCTCGACACCGGATACGATGGAAAATTAAATCTCTCTTTTGGGGGAATGATGATCTCATGGAAAAACTTCCTTAAAATCTTCTCTGGTCTGACATCCGGGAATGTTTCTTCATTTTAATGCTGTTTCTTCCACATGTCTTGTATAAACTTGGTATCCTTTTCTAGCTTTGTTTATTTTAATTGTAGTGTTGATATTTGTCTTACAGTGGAAGGTTTTTTTTTTTCCCTTGAGGAATAAAAGGTTTCCCTTCCTCATACACACTGATATAGGGTCTTTTCCCAAGAGTTCTCATACTGCTTCTTCTTTTCCAACGGGTCAGTACTATTATGATCATATGAACCTAAGGGCAGAATGTTAAAATTTACTTCTGTTTGAAAATCATTTAATTTTATTGCTGTTCGGGGCAATTTATGTGTTACCTTCCTCTTCGTTCCAGTGGCCAGCTGAACCAACCATGACTGCTAAAATTTTTCAAGTTTAAAATTACATTTTTCTACAATTGTTGGACTAATGTAACTCAAAGAAGCACCTGGGTAAATCAAAACTGTAACATATTGGTTAGAAATCTTACCCTCCATTTCAACCATGGTAGCTTGATGTTTTGCTTGTCGATTTTCCATTGTAGCCGGTGGTTGGTATGTTTAAGCTGTGTCATTTCTTGTGGTGACTACCTCGATCTCTCATAATCATACGAATGTTTCGATGGGGACAATCCTCAGCAGATGGGGTTCTCCACATCCCCAACTTGTTCTCAAGGTTCTCTCATTTCTTTATTGCCCTCTGTGTGCCCCCCATTTGTTTTGAGACCATAGGACTAAGCAATTTGGCTATTTTGGGTTTAGTAAACTTTTTAGCGATGATCACACCAAAAATTCTTTAAATAAGTGGTTTCTATTTCTTCCTTTGAATTCGCTCTTATTTACCAGCTTTTCCCATGTTCGATTTTGCCTTTGAAGCTGACAGGTAGCACAATCTAGCTTTTCTAACTGCTTCGTCCATTTTTTTTGGGTTATCAAACTCAATCTTCTCTTTGTATACAGCAGGCAAACAGTTCAGAAACCTTTGCACCTTTGCCTTCTCTTCCCTAATATAAGGAACATATCTCAAAAGATTCGTAAACTTAGTGACAAACTCATCAATAGTGAGGTGTCCCAGTTTAATTTCATGAAATTCCTTGGCTTTATCATCATAGTAACGTTCATTTAGATAGCGGTTTTTGAGCTTAACCTGGAAATCTTCCCAAGTAACTGACTTTTCATCAATGGCATGAACCATTTTGGTCTCCTCCCACCACAAGGTAGCCTTACCTTGTAGCTGGTAAACAACTAATCTAGCCTTCAGATTGCTTTCATATTCATAGACCTGGAAATACTTAATCATATTCAGCAACCAGGCTTCAGCATCTTCCTCCTTCTCCCCATCATAGGAGGGAGGTTTAATCTTTCAGAATTCCCCCTGTAATTCCTTTTTCTGTTTATACTGATGCCTAACAGCATCATCATCATCAGACTCATCAGTATTCCTCTTTCCGGAACCCTCACCTTCTTGGCTGTTCCGTGAAGTTAATTCTCTGATGAGATTTTCTTGCTCCTCACTGGCTAATGACAATCTGTCATTCTGGCTTTTTATCTCAGCCAATTCTTGTTGCAACCTACGCAACATAGCCATCATGGGCGCATTTGGATCTAGTGTATTATCCTCATCACGCAGATCAACATAAATTTCTTCACCTTCTGCCATTCCAGCACCACTGTACACTACACAACACAGGTCAGAAAAAATAAAAATATATATAAATTTTTTTTTTCCACCGGAATCAATTTATACAGTGAACACACAGCAACAGTGAGCATAATGAAAAAAACCTAGTTTTATAACTTGGGCTCCGATACCATTTGTCACACCTCCCCAATCAATTTTTTTATTTTTTTTTTATTTTTTTATTTTTTATTTTTTATTTTTTATTTTTTTATTTTTATTTTTTTCTGACATTCTACATCTCAATAATAATTGCACAAGGTATATAATATGATAATCTCTATTGTTACCTGGTTAAATCACATTCCTTCCCAATCTGATTTATTGTATATACTTAGACCTTCATATTAAATCAAATTAACTGATCCAATTAATAAAAATGATCTTGTATTAGAAGCTTAGTGGATTTTACTCACTAACTCACTTCCCATAACAAGTTATCCTTGTCGTCTTTTATCTCACATTTGTATCGCTGGCATTGTATTTGTTAGTATTAAACTAACTACTAAGCTTATTTAGGGGTTCGAATAGTTTCTTCACATCGATCATGATGGTCACTATACTCTAGTCTTATAACTCCATTATATTAGGTCCAACGTCTACGATGGTTGACTTGATTTATTTCGATGACCTCATACCCAAACACCTATTGAACGTATGGATACTTACTGTATTTGGAGCCACGATTTCCACTATGAGTCAACGTCATCACATGTATATTTCATATATCGTGTACATCGAGATGTATCAAATTATAGATGTGTAAGCTTAAATCTCGAAGTACAGTGTCCTTGTAAGGTCGATTGATCTTGATGTTAAACTCGATACGTGCTATTAATCTCCAGGTCATCACATATAAGGTTTTCTATGATGTTTTATGGATTGGAACCTATTTTTTTTCCCTTCAATTTTGTTTATTGTGAATCCACCTTGGCATTGATCGTAGCCACGCCAGATTTCTCTGGAACCTAGGCAATCAATGCAACATGAGCATAGATACTGTGGTTTCAATGAATAACTGGTAAATTTAATATCGAACTACCGTCTTAACTGCACCATCCGTCCTCTCTATCCGTGGACTCACTATGGATCTGTTGCCAGTTGGAAGACTAACATTTCATTACCCCATTAGGGTTTCGAATCGGGATTTTGGTATAACTTGTACACTAAAGTTTGGACACTGTTCTTTCGGCCCTCATTTGTTTGCTTTTCTCGCTATTCGTGGTGTCGAGCCTCTGCGTGATGGAGACGCAAGACTTCATACGTTCCAGACTTGTATTACTCCGCCAACGCCTCACCAAGCAGGTAAATTCTTGCAAGTTTTGTATATAAACAAAAAACTTCTGCCTCTATTTTTGAGTCTAAGGCAGGGTAATACATGCGAGTGACATTAGTTCATCTGAGTTTTGTTTATGCCCTTTCGTACTCTACATATGCTTGCTCACACAGGGAACTGGAGTTGGAATTTCTTACCCATATACCTTTAGTGATTTATTCCTCCTGTATATGTATACATTTTTTTTTTCTCTACCCTCTGGATCTCATTGATGGCTGAGTAACGATGCGTGATGCCAACACGCAAGCGGTTCTTAGTAGGTGACTTTCCTTTGGCCTTGGAACGACGGTGGTTTGATTTCACGCGTCTTATGTCCGGCTAGGTAGGCATCGATTTGCTTATTCTCTCAGTGGAAATGGTTTTCTATTCCCCTATTTCCTTCTGGTGTTCGATTTATTTACTTTCTCCCTCTATTTTGATGGTAGACTCGGTTGGAACGAGTACGAAACTCCTTAGTCAGGTACTGATTTATTTCTTGATGTAATTTTTCTTTCATCCTAAGTAGAATACCATATATTAGTTTTCCTAAACGAATTGTTCGTTGTACTGTTTGTATGTCTACAGGTATGGTAGACGCCATGCGACTTTTCATTCTTGGTGCCCCCTGAGATAAGTCATGTCATTTGGCACTAATTATCGTGGCTACTGGCGTTTCAGGTTGGTATACTCATGGCGGAGGGGAGCTATCCTCTCGTTGCATTTTTCCGCCTCGCTCATTCAGAGTCATTTCATTTCTTAGGGTTTTAAATAGTGTATATTGAAGTGCTCGACTTTGTCAGAGTCAAGATATTAGTGACTTTTAGTCGTATGTTAATACTCTTTGATTTGTTGTAAAATTTTGCAATGAGAACATAGGCGTTGCTATACGACTCTGGTCCGAGAGGCTCAGAGGTTTGTTGGTTGTATACAAAAAGTATTGGTTCTTCGTCACTGATATTTTATTTTATTTTTTTCTAATAATTTTGAAGTAACCACAGATTATTATCTTATGGAATTTTTTTTTTCATGCTACCTCGCCTGAATGCTTTGTTGAGGGTTAATTTCTGAGTTTTCCATCCTTTAGAATGTGTATCATAATAATGGCTACAATATATATGCGTCTCTTTATAGCCAGATTTTTTTTCAATTGTGTAGTGACTCATGGCTCTATGTTATATATTTTGTATGACTCCTACAGGAGACTTTCAGGATTTCTGAGAAATTGTATTTCCTTTGGGATAGCTTAATATGCCCATCTAATTTGTTTCCTGTAGCGATACACATTCAAGCTCTGTTGCTATTTATTTGTCACACTAAAATAGTCTCAATATATCCATATTTAATCTGAATTTCTTTACTGATACACACCTATATATATATCTGGATGCGGTTTGTGTACCCAATCTTCAATATATATATCTAATTAGACATGCATAAGGTATAGGTACTATTTTTTTTTAAGTTTTCCATACACTTCTAACTTTTCATATTATGTAATTCCACTGGGTCTCCATTGTGTCTTTCTTGTGGGCTACTCCCATATCTTTCATCTTCCTAGTTATTTCTGTAGATGCTGGTCATGGTTTGTTTCATTTACTTGCTATTTAAATCAGATATGCAATACTAACATTTCCTACTCTTTCATGCAATCCTTATTCAAGGAGATAGTAATGATTTTAATTGTTGAAATGCACAGCTGTTGAAATTTTTGTAAATCTCTACTCTTCACTTAATAATTAATTAAATGAATACTTCTGTACTCTATACATTTACCTCCTCACTGTCGGTAGGTCTAGAATTTTCCTTACAGTGTGGACTAATTGTATCCCATTTCCCATAAAAGCAGATTAAAGTTACAAAATTGTGAATTATGAGGTACTATAAATCCCCAGATTTAAACTTAAATATTAGTTTAGAGATTCTGGAGGATTTTCTCCTCATTTTTCTAGTTCCTACAACTATGCAGAAATCAGAAGGTTAATTTCTTTCTTACTCTGTAAATGTATGGAACAATCTTCAAAATTCAGAGAAGCAATATAATACTCTAATTGGTTCCATCACAATTACATATTCAACTATTCCAAATTTCTATAAGCATATCCCAACCTTAGAATTCGTCTATCTCCTAAATTCACCCTCGAGCTGAGATCCCTCCAAGAACAGATCAACCTCTAATCTGTATAGGCGCAGCGTATTTAAGTTGTTGTTCCCCAAAGCCTGTTTCTAATTCTGCGTCCAGAATATCAGGATGCTTTTCTTCCTGTTTGCCTAGGACTCCCATTTTAGGGAATTTTTAAAGCTGCTCTATGCTTTTCCTAGCTTTTTACCTCTTCCCAACTACTCTCCACATCATTGGGGAAACTAGATTTTCCTCAAAATCTAATTTAGAAATTCTTTCAAGGATTTTTGAAAGATTGTGGGGAAAGTATTTTCCTTTATCCATCCTCATGGATTTAGCAAGTGATCTCATAATTCTCATTTTGGTCAATCTGCACAAAGTCATTTTATTCATTTTCTCAAATTAAATATTTAATTACATCTACAAAATACTTGTCCTTTGGGGTCCACTACCCTTAGGATTAAAGTTCAAATGTCTAGTTTTGAATTTCAAAAACATAAACTAGGGGTGTTACAATATGCTTACATTTGTGTGCAAATTTACTTCACTAAAGATTTATTTGCTAAATCAAAGTGACAAGCCTAAATTATCTATGGGTGCAAAATATTAACTATGAAAATATTTCTTCTCCCTGTAGAGCTTATTACAAAACAAGCCATTCTTTCAAAAATTGTCCCAAACCTCAAAAGATCAAAGCTAGGTAAAATAGTTTCAAACCAAGGTAGTGGGAAGTTTCCAAGTCATAAAATTTAAATATGAACTCCCCCCAAATCACAAAAACTATTAAAATAAACAAGACACATTATAATCCAATAAAGACTCCCACCAAGTTAATGGAAACTCAACAACAACCCATGTTGCAGTGGAATGTATAAATAATGCCTATCAAAATCTCGAGAAGTTTAGTTACCCAAATGATTCTATTGAAAATAATTCTTAAACAAAAACCTTGTGATAATATTCAAAAAGTGGCCAAGGACAAGTTAGATATTTCATGGTGATTCCTCTTCCTCTTTAGAAAATAAGACTAAAAAAAAAACTTCTTAGGAAGATGAGGCAAAAGAGGAAGAATTGTATAAGACTCTTAAAGGTGAAAACAATGTTCTAGATAATAACTAAAAGAATGATCCTCTAGATATAATAGATAACACAGGTTAGATCCAAGTGAGGAAAAAGGACATATATGTTGGGTATGTGTTATATTCTTTCCACAACTAGTCACGTGCGGGGGGGTCATGGGGCGGCGATAGCCCCCCCTTTATGTTGTGTCGGGTGCAGCAGGGGGGTAACAGGTGGGGCGGCAGCCCCCCCTATTCAGGGTCCACGGTAGCGCCCCAGGAAAAACATTTTGGTCCTTATTTTTTAGTGGGTGGACCCGCCCATGGTTTTGTGCATGGGTTTGCACATGGTTTTGGGGCATGATGGTTTTTGGACCCTGGTATTTTGTAGATCAGGTCAAGGGAACTACGATTATGTTCTAATCCAGGGTTAATGGATTGGGTTTTATGTATGCTTTGGCATGTATATATATATGTGTTTTAACACTAAAAGGAATATAATGAAAAATCAAGCTGGTCATCCTGATTTGGGATCCAGGGGAAAATCTGTGTATATATGTTTTATGTTTTATGCTCTCGCTATTTTTTATTTATGTTTTTAAGATTCTTTTGTAGATAATTTATGTATAGGGTTAAAACCTACATTTGATATCAGATATCTTTCGGCTTCAAGGGGATGCCTTTGCTACTAAGGAGTTTTTTGCTTGGGCCTGAGGTAGACCCTATTCAGTGGGAGATCTATGGGATCGATTCTTGCGGTGAAAGAAGATGGCGAGCGGCAGGAAGATAAAGATTAAGAAATTTAATGGTCAGATTTTTGAGTTGTGGAAGCTCAAGATGGAGGATTTTCTAGTGGATAAAGACCATTGGATTGCAGTAGATCTAGGTACTAAACCGATGGTAATGTCAAATGAAAATTGGAAGAACTTGGATCGGAAGACGAAGAGCATAATACGGTTATGTGTCTTAGAGTCGGTATTGGTGAATGTATCTGGAGGGGCTACAACAAAGAATTTGTGGGACAAACATGGGACTTTGTACCATTCTAAGTCTCTAGTGAATAAATTGTTCCTGCGGAAAAATTTGTACAACCTAAGGATGAAGGATGGAGACTCGGTGACTGAGCATCTGAACACTTTTGATACTATGGTATATCAGCTGTCATCTACTGATATTAAAATCTCAAATGAAGATAAGTGCATCAGTTTTTTTTGTTCTCTACCAAACTCATGAGATATTCTGGTTATTACAATAAGTAGCAATACAACTACCTTGAATTTTGATGACATTGTCTCAGCCTTATTGTTGGATGAAATGAGATAGAGAAATATGGAGGGTCAGAATGGAGATGCCTTATCGGAAGGTTCCAAAACAGAAACAAGAATAAGTTTTCAAGTGGGAGATTTATATCTAGAGGGAGATCTAAATCTCCTGGAAAGTTTGTAAAGGTGTCCTAGAAATGCGAAAATAAAGGGCACTACAAAAAGGACTACAGATATAAAGCTCCTGAGAAAGGAAAGGGATCTTATGACGGTCCTTCTGCAGAGGCAAAAACCACCTTGGATGAAGGTGGGGATGTGTATTTGGCTTCTTCTTCAAATACACATGTAGATCATGAGTCATGGTTGATTGACTCGGGTGCATCCTTTCACTTCACTCCCCATAGGGAGTGGTTCTGCGAGTATGAGAAATATGATGGCGGTGATGTCTTCTTAGGTGATGATAGGAAGACCAAAACCATCAGACGTGGAAAAGTCAAGATGAAGCTGCAAGGTGGAAGGATTAGAACACTTCCTGTATTCTGCACATTACTGCATTGGCCAGAAATACAATTTTTATAAGTAAGATGGATGATGCAGGTGTAAAAACGGTGTTCGAGAAATATGCCTATAAGATGGTTCAGGGAGCACTGGTATTAATGCAGGGAGTTTGGATTGGAACTCTGTACAAGCTTCAGTGTAGCACTATTATTTATGGGTGCAACAGTTCTGTGGTTCCCGAAAGTGGAGCAGAAAGCCTAGCAGTCTCTGGAGATAATACCATGGTATGGCATCAAAGGCTTGGACATATTGGAGGGAATTGCCTTCAGATACTACATGGAAATGGTATGGTAGAAGGTATGTCTAATAGCTCTCTGGATTTCTATTTCTATGAAAATTGTGTATATGGGAAGCAGAATTGGGTGAGTTTTCCTTCTGGTGCTAAGAGGTCAAACAAGATATTAGAACTTGTGCATAATGATGTGTTTCGACCTGTGTTGGTTCCATCACTGGGTAATTCTATGTACTATGTTTCATTCATAAATGACTTCTCAAGGAATACATGGATATATTTCTTGAGGAAGAAATCTGAAGTCTTTGACAGATTTAAAGAATTTAAGGCTCTAGTGGAAAACTAGACAGAGAAGAAGATAAAGGTGCTGAGGATAGATAATGGTGGGGAGTTATGTAAGAAGGAATTTGAAGAGTTTTGTAAGAAGTGTGGTATAGCATCGTAGAAGAATACTCCATACACACCTCAGCAAAACAGAGTTGCAGAAAGAATGAACAGAACGTTGATGGAAAAGGCAAGAAACATGCTCAGTGGTACCATGTTAGGACAAGAATTCTGGGTAGAGGCAGTGGAGACTGCATGTTACTTGGTTAGCAGATCACCTTCATCAGCGTTGGAGGATAATACTCCACATGAGGTATGGACTAGTAAGAAACCCTCTCTTTTACATCTGAGGGTATTTGGATGTGATGCATATGTACATGTTCCAAAGGAGAAAAGGACCAAGTTGGATAACAAATCTAAAAGGTGCATCTTTATTGGGTATAAGGATGGTTTAAAGGGTTACAAGATTTAGAACCCGGAAATAAGGAAGGTTGTGTCCAACCGAGATGTGGTGTTTAGAGAGGTGAAATATGTTGTTAAACATGAGGTCCTACCAAAGGAACCTGAGAATATAGAGTTTGAGCTAAAGGAGGATGAATCAAACTCTACAACAGAAGAAGACTCGGAAGAGGAAGAGCAACAAAATCCAGCTGTAAGAAGATCAGTCGGGAAAGAAGACAACCAAAAAGGTATATTCCATCTGCTTTATGTTCAAATTTTTCTTTAAATATAACTGATGATGATCCCAGAACCGTCAAGGACGCAGTACATTCAGAGGATGGAAAACTCTGGAAGGAGGCCATGGCTGATGAAATGGCATCCTTGCATAAAAAAGAGGCATGGGATCTGGTGGAGTTGCTGGCTGGAAGGAAGCCCATCGAGAGCAAATGGGTGTTTAAGAATAAAATGAATGTAGAAGGCAAGGTGGATAAATACAAAGCTCGATTGGTAGCAAAAGGTTATTCCCAGGTGCTAGGAATTGATTTTGTCGATATTTTTTCTCCTATTACCAAAGTTGCTTTTATTAGATTACTTTTATCTGTTTCTATTGATTTTAATTTTGAGGTAGAACAAATGGATATGAAGACAACATTTCTTCATGGGTATCTGGAAGAGGAGATCTACATGAAACAACTTGAAGTCTTTATGGTGAAAGGGAAGAAAGAACTGGTATGCAGGTTAAAGATGTCTTTGTATGGGTTAAAACAGTCACCAAGGATGTGGTATCAGAAATTTTCTACCTATATACGGGGACTTTGCTTCACCAGAAGCGAGGATCACTGTGTTTATTTTAAATTAATTGTTTACTATGTTATTTATTTGGTCTTGTATGTGGATGATATGTTGTTGATTGGAAATGACAAAGAAATTATCCAAGATTTGAAGACCCAACTGTTCTCAAAATTCAACATGAAGGATCTCGGTGCTGCAAACTATATTTTGGGCATGGAAATTAAGAGAGAACGGGTAAAGAGGAAGCTCTGGTTAAACTAGAGGTAGTATGTTGAGAGTATATTGCAAAGGTTCAATATGTAGGATAGTAAACTAGTGAATGTTCTTATTCCTGTAGGTGTAAAGTTGTCTGTTTAATAGTGTCCCAAGACACAAGAAGAAGAGGAGGATATATCCCATGTTCCTTATGCAAGTGCAGTGAATAGCCTAATGTATGCAATGGTATATACTAGACCAGACATTACACATGCAATGGGAGTATTGACTAGGTTTATGTCAAACCCAGGGAAGGAGCATTGGACAACAGTGAAGCGAGTTTTTAGATATTTGCGTGGTACTATTGATTTTGGCTTGTGCTACTAGGGAAGACTAGGATTGGAAAGAGTGTTGGACATTCATGATTGTGTTGATGCAGACTAGGCTGGAGATATGGACCAAATAAGATCTACAAGTGGGTATGTGTTTGGCCCATTTGGAGGTGCAGTTAGTTGGATGAGTAAAAGACAGTTTGTAGTGGCTCTTTCAACTACAAAGGCAGAATACATAGTAGCCACCCATGCAAGCAAGGAAGTAGTTTGGTTGCAGATATTATGTTCAAGTATGGGGTTGGTGCAGCAAGCTATAAGGATAGATTGTGATATCCAAAGTGAAATTTTCTTAGCTAAGAACCTTTCTTATCATTCAAAGACAAAGCACATTGATGCTCAATATCACTTTGTGAGAGATATTGTTGAGGCTAAAAGGGTGTTGCTAGTAAAGGTGGACACTTTGAATAATGTTGCAGATGCATTGACGAAGTCTATGAGCACTCAGAAGTTCTCTTGGTGTAGAGAAACAATGGGTGTTCCAAAGCTAGGCTAATGACTCAGCTCTCCTGTGGCCCCCTGCGGAAAGAAAACAACAAGTGGGATAATGTTGGGTATGTGTTATATTCTTTCCATGACTAGTCATGCACACGGGGGTCACAGGGGGGGTGATAGCCCCCCCTGTACGTTGTGTCGAGCGCAGCAGGGGGGTCACAGGGGGGGAAGAAGTGCCCAGGGAAACATTTTTTGGTCCTTATTTTTCAGTGGGTAGACCCGCCCATGGTTTCGTGCATGGGTTTGCACATGGTTTTGGGGCATGACGGTTTTCGGCCCTTGGTATTTTGTAGATCCGGTCAAGGGAACTACAGTTATGTTCTAATCCAGGGTTAATGGATTGGGGTTTATGTATGCTTCGGCATGTATATATATGTTTTGTAACACTAAAAGGAATATAATGAAAAATCAAGCTGGTCATCCCAATTTGGGATCCATGGGAAAATATTTGTGTATATATGTTTTATGTTTTATGCTCTCGCTATTTTATATTTCTATTTTTAAGATTCGCTTGCATATAATTTATGTACAGGGTTAAAACCTACAATATATACTTCACCAAGGGAAACAAGAAGTTAGATGAAGCTAAACAAAAAAGAGAAGCTAGTCAAAGTTAAAATGATCAATAATTAAGAATGGGATGCAAATATATTTGGATATTAGGTGGTATTTGGAAAAAATTTAGCTGGAATGGTAACAAAATTTTGGTTTTATGGAGATATAAATTAATAATTTGGATTTATCATGCATATTTAATCTCAAATCCTCAAGGAATATTGGAAGCACTTTTTTTAGAAGAATTGTAATGATTATTTGTTCGACCCGAGTTCTTTTAATATAATACAAAATACCATTTTTGTTAAAAAGAAGAAGAAACAAAAATAATATGAGATTGAGCTATGGAGGGTTAAAGGGGTTGGGATGGGATATACATTTCTTTTTTCACCCTTGGCATGAAAGGCGCTACCAAACCTTTTAATTTTTCAACTAATTTCCATCACCATAATATTTAATATTTTTACTTAGTTACTTTGTCTTCGTATTAAATTTAATAATATGTTTTTTTCTTATTTTTTTTGCTTTCTTTATTTACCAATATGTGTCCTCCCATAATTATAACAATATTTTTACAAAAGCTCGTTTTCTCAACTTGTTTCTTGTAGATGGGGTGGACACATTAATAAAAAATTTACATATATTTAGTACATAACTAAGAGAGTATAGTTAACATAAAGAATACAACTTATGAGCCCACTCTAAGGAGTAGGTTCATAAATACATTGATTCCCTCCATTTTATCATACATTGTATGAAATTTGAAACTTTTCCCTTTTTTTCCTTTTTTTTCCTTTTGTTTGATAGCTTGTTCATAAATCGACACGAAAAACTAGTGGCTTGAGAAACTTCAACCCAAGGGAATATATACTAACAAAAAATCAACCAAAAAAATCACCTATATTTGGCCACACCAGCCCATACTTATCGATTAAATTTTTCCTGCGTGGTAACAAACCGTGAACTTTTTACTATGGAGTGCCTTAATAAAAAACCTTATCACTAATCATATGAAATGCGAGTTATGATTTCTCACCTATGTTTCTTTAAATCATATGATTACAAGTACATATATGAATCCTAACCCATCACACCAAATGTACAACCCTCAACTTCACATTGAAATTTCTACTAAAATGGGGTTGACAATGACCACCCTCGACATTACATTGTAGCTTTAGAAGATAAAATGAAAAGATCCAATATACAACATATTATATATTTTATAATATTAATGTGGTTTTAAATCTTCTACAAAATATATGTCGATAGATTTGCATGATATTAACACACATGTACTTAAAATCCAAATTTAGATTAAAAAATTAAATAGACCGACCTATCATAGTGAGTGATTTATGATCCCTAGGAATTTAATGTTTTGTAAAAGTGACTTTTTTTAGTTGTTTCACGAGCTAAATTTACTTCCTCCTCAGTGTGATTTAATCTATATATTGGTACAAAGGGTGTAAAGAAATTTTGTAAGAGAGCATAAAGATAAATAGTTATAAATGTGAAATTTAATATTTGTTCAATATTCAATTCCAGAAAGCACACATGGTGTAGAGAAGTCAGTGACGGGGTTCACTGTTAAGGCACTCCATCTGCAAGGTCATTGGTTCGAAACCCGTGGGTGATTAGGATTAGTCTAAACTACCAAAAAAAAAAAATCAATTCCAAAAATTAGCACACCATGGGTAGTGTCAGGTTGCATTTGAATAAGGCTTATCTTTGACAGTGCACGTCGTCATATAATTAGTGATATTCATCCAAGAAAAAAATCCATGGAACTTTTATCTTCATGATTTATAGATAATTTGTTCAGAGGATTTTACATTTGAATTGATTTATCCCAAGAAAAACATAAATGTATTCCACTCACATTTTCGAAAATGCAATTGTGTCTTGCATGTATATGTATTTCAATTTTATCATTTTAATTATGTTTCTCATCTTTTATATTTGAAAGCATTATCCCATGACCAAAAATTAAGTAAAGAATCAGGAAGACCTATGTTAGATAATCTCAAGTCACACAGTGTATGTAACACTTTCTAAGATGATCCAGCATAACAATGCTGCTAAGTAATCTTTCAACTTCTCTACAAACTAGATTTAAGTGTAAAAATTATCATTTGTAACTTGTATTAGAATATTTGTTTATATTTTTAAGTGGTTATTGACATTACATTCTCATGGAAATTTAAGTTAATTTTTTCCTTTATATGCATTGAATCTTATTATTTATTATACATTTTCTACTTTTTTTACATTATAGAAAGGCCTATGTAGAAAAAAAAATACCATAGCCTATCTTATATCACAATATGCTTCACAAGAAAAGGCTCAAGTTATGCCTTTGAATTAATGATATTATTTCATTTTTATAAAGTACCATTTGAAGTATATAGTTATGGATTAAAATTTATCTCTATGGATAAAATATAAATATATCTATTTACTTTATTAATGATAATTATTTGTACTCAAAAATATCATAAAGCCTCACCTAATGTATGTTAATCACAAAATATCAACATCAATAGTCATTTTTTAATGCATAATATAGGAGAAACAATCAAAAAATGAACTCAAAATATGAAAGAAAAATGCATTGATGAATTAATTAATGGAAGATAACAAAGAATGTTCAAATAAAGACTAAATTAACATAATAAATCCATGTAGAATAAGAATGATTTACAACCCTTTGAGTAGAAGTGGATGTATTAGATTTCTTTCCATCATAATGTGTAACACAATATTGCAATAAATGGAACTTGTTAAGTCACTTTGGCTTTAGTGTATCGTGATTTCTCATTTTCACAAGTCTCGTCCACTAATCATGCTATGAATTTTGAAATTGCACTCTCTCATACCATAGATGTATTTATTAGGATGATAGAATAAAATATAGGTGGTAGTGGGATATTTTATCATCCTATACAATCTTAGAACCTATAGACACATAAAAAAGAACAAAGATGTACACTAAAAATACTTCCCTGTCAATATATACTTTATGAAATTATGTGTTAGAAATTAGGATATCTATCCAATGTTCTAGTTATCTTGAGAGGAAAAAAATAGTTGATATGATAAAGACAAATAACCAAAACAAATTTTGGTTTAAACTAAATCTCCAAAATGAAGATAATTACGAAAGTATCTTTGTTCCATTTTCAGGAATTTTACACAAATTTAGAAGAAATTTTTGCGACAAAATAATATGGAGGTGTTGCATATCATTGATATATCCTTCAAACCAAATTAACTATTTTACTTTCAACAATGTTCAACATTATATGGCTATATGACTTTTGTATTTATTGATTTTTTCCATCTTGGTATGTATTCTTCTGATTATTATTGTTTTCATTATTTACCATCATTATAATCGTTATTTATGTATGTGGAAACATACACTATTAATTTTATTATTCCTCTTAACTTTTACTTGGAAAGGAGGTATTTGCCTATGCACAACTACTCAATATCATATATTTAAATAATGATATTATCGAAGATATAATATATAAACAACCCTTTCAAGCATTACTGGCATTCAATATTTTATTCACATTTGATATTTTATCAAATGTACCACCAAATTAATGCATTAACATACAATTGGATCTATCTCAGGTAGATGAAGAAATTATTATCATCCTTCCCGCCAAGGTTTGATTCCATCATAGAGAGTATATTTCTTTAATGGCTTTCATCCTTATTTTCAACTAGCCTTGTGCCCATAGTAATCTAGGGTTTTACCTATGTATCATCTTTGAAATGAGGGAAATTTTCCAAGGGTTTCCGCGAGATTTGTAACATGGAAAAAAGTACAATATATCAAGGAAACCTTAAGTGCCAATAAGTTTGTCCCTTATAAAAAATTGGTCATACTAGTGTAAGTGTGGGAGAAGGTCATATATATCTAAATGTATGAAAAGGCCAACCATTTTTACTCTTATATATTCAAAAATACACGAAAAATTTGTGCCACTATAGATTCAACATACACTAAACATAGTATAATGTTACTAGTTACTTGATTAATTAATTGATATTTCCATATGCAAAAATACTAAAACAAATTTTGATTACTTATAGTTGTCTTACGTGATCAGATATTGTTACATTGAGCATTGTGATATCTAAAATAGAATAAAATGGAAACATTAATAATGTTAGTAATGGACTTCAAAAACCAAAAAGAATCTCATATGTTTTTCTTTCCTCCCCTCCTTATGAGAAATATATTTATATTCCATATTAGGAACATACATATTTTGTTCCTATAGTGACTAATCACCCTCAACAATGAGGCTCAAATACATTACAACAAACCTCAACATGTGGCTTGAAAGAACTGAACCTAGGTGGGGAGAACAACAATTATTTCTCCCAACCACCTAAGATAAACCCAAATGAAAAAACACATCTCTTAAATAATTTTGGAAAAATAAAATTAGAATAATTGTAACAATTATAGATTGGATCCAAGTTCTTTTAATATAATAAAAAATACCTATTTCTATTAAAACAAAATGAAAATTAAATTATATGAGATTGATATAGGGAGATGTAAAGGGGGTGGGAGGGGATATACATATATTTTGTTTCCCTTGGCATGAAAGGTGCTATGAGAAATTTTAATTTTTCAACTAATTTCCATCACCATAAGACTTAATATTTTTTCTTAGTTACTTTTTCTTCATATTAAATTTACTAATATGTGTTCTCTTTGTTTTTTTTCACTTTCGTTATTTACCAATGTGTGTCTCCCCATAATGATAACATTATTTTACAAAATTTCATTGTATCAAACTTGTTTCTTAAGAATTTATTGGTTGTTGTCGTTAAACTAGTGGTTCTATGACTAGTTCAAATACTAGTTAAGCAATGTAGGGTTCATTGGGTAATGGATATGGGACAACTCACTACGCAATTTTTTTTTCCTAGGAGAAAAAAGGAGGACTCAGTGGCTTTGAATTTTTATATGTATAAGCATTTTGGTTTAGGTTCCTATAAGCATTAAGCACCTTACGATGAAATTTTTTAATCTTATAATGAATTCCCCACCAAATAAATTGGATTTCCACTTGTAAGATCTCTATATAATATCAATGGTACTAGTGCTCCCCTAGAGGCTCTAAAATTGGTAACTCTCTATATTGATATAAATATGGAGATTGGTATAAGTAGTTGGGGTTAGGTGATTATGAAAAGATGAAATTTCACCATATTTTAATGAACTCCCCACTAGGTCAATCAACTCTCCACCGATAGAATATCTATATAATATAGGTGGTGCTCCCCTAAAGCTATTAAATTGCTAAATCCTGGAGAAACCAATCAATGTTGATCTCATTCTGGAGCATCAGACTATCTAAGGACTTAGACTATCATAAGAATTTGGGGGGGTCACAGGGGGGGCGGTAGCCCCCCCTGTCGGGGTCTGGGGCAACGCTCTTGCGAAAATTTTTTGGTCCTTAATTTCCAGTGGGTAGTCCGCGTCCATGGTTTTGTGCATGGTTTTGCACATGGTTTTGGGCTACGATGGTTTTCGGCCCCTGGTATTTTTCGTAGATCCAGTCAAGGGAACTACGGTTATGTTCTAATCCAGGGTTAATGGATTAGGGTTTATGTATGCTTCGGCATGTATATATATGTGTTGTAACACTAAAAGGAATATAATGAAAAATCAAGTTGGTCATCCCGATTTTGGATCCAGGGGAAAATCTCTGTGTTTATCTATTTTATGTTTTATGCTCTCACTATTGTTTATTTTTTGTTATAAGATTCGTGTGTAGATAATTTATGTTCAGGGTTAAAACCTACATTTGGTATCGGAGCTGTTTCGGCTTCAAGGGGACGCCTTTGTTGTTGAGGGTTTTTTGCTCGGGCCTGTGGTAGACCCTGTGCAGTGGGAGATCTGCGGGATCGATTCTTGCGGTGAAAGAAGATGGCGAGCGGCGGAAAGATAGAGATCGAGAAATTTAATGGTCAGAGTTTTGAGTTGTGGAAACTCAAGATGGAGGATCTGCTGGTGGATAAAGATCAGTGGATCGCGGTAGATCCGGGTACTAAGCCAACGGGAATGTCAGATGAAGACTGGAAGAAGCTGGATCGGAAGGCTAAGAGCACAATACGGTTGTGTGTCTCAGATTTAGTATTGTTGAATGTATCTGGGGAAGCTACGGCGAAGAATTTGTGGGAAAAACTTGGGACTTTGTACCAATCTAAGTCTCTGGTGAATAAGTTGTTCCTACGGAAAAAGCTGTATAACTTGAGGATGAAGGATGGAGACTCGGTGACAAAGCATCTGAATGCCTTCAATACTGTGGTAAGTCAGTTGTCATCTATTGATATTAAAATCTTAGATGAAGATAAGTGCATCAGTTTGTTGTGTTCTCTACTAGACTCGTGGGACAGTCTGGTTATTGCAATAGGTAGCAATACAACTACCTTGAATTTTGATGACATTGTCTCAGCCTTGCTGTCGGAGGAAATGAGACGGAGAAATATGGAGGGTCAAAATGGAGATGCCTTATCTGTACGAGGAAGGTCCCAAAATAGAAACAATAATAAGGTTTTGAGTGGGAGATCTAAGTCTAGAGGGAGATCTAAATCTCCTGGAAAGTTTGTAAAGGTGTGATGGAAATGCGGAAAGGAAGGACACTACAAAAAGGAATGCAGATCTAAAGCTCCTGAGAAAGGAAAGGGATCTGATGAAGCTCCTTCTGCAGAGGAAAAAACCACCTCGGATGAAGGTGGGGATGTTTATTTGGCTTCTTCTTCAAATACACATGTAGATCATGAGTCATGGTTGATTAACTCAGGTGCATCCTTTCACTTCACTCCCCATAGGGAATGGTTCTGCGAGTATGAAAAATATGATGGTGATGTCTTCCTAGGGCATGATAGGAAGGCCAGAATCGTCAGACGTGGAAAGGTCAAGCTGAAGTTGCAAGGTGGAAGGATTAGAACACTTCCTGGTGTTCTGCATATTCCTGCATTGGCTAGAAATCTGATTTCTGTAAGCAAGATGGATGATGTAGGTGTAAAAACAATGTTTGAGAAAGATGCACCAAGAGGGTTGGGGAACTTAGTTTGGTACATTATGAATGTGGGGAGTTCGGATTGGAACTTTGACTAAACTCTGGTATGCTTGTTGATGATAAGGTGTAACAGGTTACGCAGTTCACGAAAGTGGAGCGGAAAGCCTAGTTGTCTCTGGAGGAAAGACCATGCTATGGCATCAAAGGCTTGGACATATTGGAGAGAAGGGCCTTCAGATACTACATAGAAATGGTATGGTAGAAGGTATGTCTAATTTCTCTCTGGATTTCGATTTCTGTGAACATTGTGTATATGGGAAGCAGAATCGAGTGAGTTTTCCTTCTGGTGCTAAGAGGGTAAACAAGATATTAGAACTTGTGCACAGTGATGTGTTTGGGCCTGTGTCAGTTCCATCACTGGGAAAGTCTGTGTACTATGTTTCATTCATAGATGACTTCTCAAGGAATACATGGATATATTTCTTGAGGAAGAAATCTGAAGTCTTTGACAAATTTAAGGAATTTAAGGCTCTGGTGGAAAACCAGACAGAGAAGAAGATAAAGGCATTGAGGACAGATAATGGTGGGGAGTTCTGCAAGAAGGAATTTGAAGAGTTCTGTAAGAAGTGTGGTATAGCACGGCAGAAGACTACTCCATACACACCTCAGCAAAATGGAGTTGCGGAAAGAATGAATAGAACACTGATGGAAAAGGCAAGAAGCATGCTCAGTGGTACCGGGTTGGGACAAGAATTCTGGGCAGAGGCAGTGGAGACTGCATGTTACTTAGTTAACAGATCACCTTCATCAGCGTTGGAGGATAAGACCCCACATGAGGTATGGACTGGTAAGAAACCCTCTATTTCACATCTAAGGGTATTTGGATGTGATGCATATGTACACGTTCCAGAGGAGAAAAGGACCAAGTTGGATAATAAATCTGAAACGTGCATCTTTATTGGGTATAAGGATGGTTTAAAGGGTTACAAGCTTTGGAACCCAGAAACAAGGAAGGTTGTGTACAGCCGAGATGTGGTGTTTAGAGAAGTGAAGGATGTTGTTAAACATGAAGTCCTACCAAAGGAACCTGAGAAGATAGAGTTTGAGCTAAAGGAGGATGAATCAGACTCTACAACAGAAGAAGACTCAGAAGATGAAGAGCCACAAACTCCAGCTTTGAGAAGATCGGTTCGGGAAAGAAGGCAACCAGAAAGGTATAGTCCATCTGCTTTCTGTTCAAGTTTTTCCTTAACTATAACTGATGATGAACCCAGAACTGTCAGGGAGGCAGTAGATTGAGAGGATGGAAAACTCTGGAAGGAGGCCATGGTTGATGAAATGGCATCCTTGCACAAAAACAATGCATGGGATCTGGTGGAGTTGTCGGCTGGAAGGAAGCCCATTGGGAGCAAATGGGTGTTTAAGAAGAAGATGAATGTAGAAGGCAAAGTGGAGAAATACAAATCTCAGTTGGTAGTGAAAGGTTATTCCCAAGTGCCGAGAATTTATTTTGGTGATATTTTTTCTCGTGTTGCCAAAGTTACTTCTATTAGATTACTTTTATCTGTTGCTGTTGCATTTGATTTTGAGATAGAATAGATGGATGTGAAGACATCATTTCTTCATGGGGATCTAGAAGAGGAGATCTACATGAAGCAACCTGAAGGCTTTATGGTGAAGGGTAAGAAAGAACTAGTATGCAGGTTGAAGAAGTCTCTGTATGGGTTAAAACAGTCACCAAGGATGTGGTATCGGAAATTTGATACCTATATACGGGGACTTGGCTTCACCAGAAGCAAGGAGGATCACTGTGTTTATTTTAAATTAATTGGTGACCGTGTTATTTATTTGGTCTTGTATGTGGATGATATGTTGTTGATTGGAAATGACAAATAAATTATCCAAGATTTGAAGACCCAACTCTTCTCCAAATTCGACATGAAGGATCTTGGTGCTGCAAACTATATTTTGGGCATGGAAATTAAGAGAGATCGGGCAAAGAGGAAGCTCTGGTTAAACCAGAGGAAGTATGTCGAGACTATATTGCAGAGGTTCAATATGCATGATAGTAAACCGATGAATGTTCCTATTCCTGTAGGTGTAAAGCTGTCTACTGAACAGTGTCCCAAGACACAAGAAGAGGAGGAGTATATGTCCCGTGTTCCATATGAAAGTGCAGTGGGTAGCCTGATGTATGCAATGGTCTGTACTAGACCAGACATTGCACATGCAGTGGGAGTATTGAGCAGGTTTATGTCAAACCCAGGGAAGGAGCATTGGACAACAGTGAAGCGGGTTTTCAGATATTTACGTGGCACTAGTGATTATGTCTTGTGCTACCAGGGAAGACCAGGATTGGAAAGAATGTTGGACATTCGTGGTTTTGTTGATGCAGACTGGGCTGGAGATCTGGACCAAAGAAGATCTACAAGTGGGTATGTGTTTAGCCTATTTGGAGGCGCGGTCAGTTGGATGAGTAAAAGACAGTCTGTAGTGGCTCTTTCAACTACAGAGGCAGAATACATAGCAGCCACTCATGCAAGCAAGGAATCAATTTGGTTGTAGAGATTGTGTTCAAGTATGGGGTTGGTACAACAAGCTATAAGGATAGACTGTGATAGCCAAAGTGCAATTTTCTTGGCTAAGAACCCTGCTTATCATTCGAAGACAAAGCACATTGATGTTCAATATCACTTTGTTAGAGATATGGTTGAGGCTAAAAGGGTGTTGCTGGTAAAGGTGGACACTTTGAAGAATGTTGTAGATGCATTAACAAAGTCTGTGAGCACTCAGAAGTTCTCTTGGTGTAGAGAAACAATGGGTGTTGAAGAATTGGGCCAATGACTAAGCTCTCTTGTGACCCCTTGTGGAAAGAAAACAACAAGTGGGAGAATGTTGGGTATGTGTTATATTCTTTCCATGACTAAGCACGCGCGGGGGGGTCACAGGGGGGGCGGTAGCCCCCCCTGTCGGGGTCCGGGGCAGCGCCTCGACGAAAATTTTTTGGTCCTTAATTTCTGGTGGGTAGTCCACGTCCATGGTTTTGTGCATGGTTTTGCACATGGTTTTGGGGTACGATGGTTTTCGGCCCCTGGTATTTTTGTAGATCCGGTCAAGGGAACTACGGTTATGTTCTAATCCAGGGTTTATGGATTGGGGTTTATGTATGCTTCGGCATGTATATATATGTGTGTTGTAACACTAAAAGGAATATAATGAAAAATCAAGCTGGTCGTCCCGATTTGGGATCCAGGGGAAAATCTCTGTGTTTATCTGTTTTATGTTTTATGCTCTCACTATTGTTTATTTTCTGTTATAAGATTCGTGTGTAGATAATTTCGGTTCAGGGTTAAAACCTACAGAATTAAGATCTCGCTCTCACGAATTTTACTCTCTAGGAGCTCATAGATTACTCAAGGCTGCACAATATGGATCTCAATAAACAAGTGGATAGGGATATTCTATATATAAATGTGTTAAGGACTAAGAAAAAGGGTATAGATAGGCCAGGGTTTGATTTTTTTAAACCCTGGAAAATAAATAGGCCACGCCATTTACAAAAAAAATATGTTTTCCTCTTTCTAAGATAAATGACTAAACTCTACTGATATTTACCCTTTCCTTCAAGAAGAACATAGCCATCAACAAAGAATACTAACCTTGCTTCTTAGGCATAGTTACTTTGCCTTTGGAAGTCTAGAAATTATTTCTTTAAAAAGAATTGGAAACTCCCCATTCACTGTTACAAAAGCACTGGAAACATTTCTTTGTATCCTACATATAAAATTCCAACCCATCATAAAAGGAAACAAAACAAGGGCCTGGATTGAATTTAAAAATAATTGAATAAAATTTTGACATGAATACCAAATCACTCTAAAAGTGCAATATTTGTTGATCAAGCTGGCGACTCAACTACGAGTGAATATTCTTATTAACCATGAATTTCTCTCTCAGTTAACACAAATCCAAAAACATATAACACAAACATTTATGCACACACAACACATTTACACAAAAAAACAAATTCTAAGCATACAAAAACACTATAGAGTACATTAATTCATACAACACTACAAAGTACAATACATTTATGGAGCACCCCATAAGACAAACAACTTTTCATCAAATTTCTTAAGAGAGAAAGAAAGATCTAACATAGTCCATTCTTAACCCATAGATTGAATATAGAAACAAATGTTTTGAGGTTACAGAAATGTCCCGAGGGAATGAATTAAACGCACATAAAAATTAAGGGAACAAAAAGTACTCAATCACCTACTACGCTTTGCTACTTAACCCATTGAATAAAAAAAGAAACCAAATCTGTCAAAATTCCCTATGGAATGTATTTCCCTTTGAGATAATTATAGGTTAATTAATTATGTCAGATCATCTAAATTTTTTTGTTTTTTTGTTATTTTTTTAAAATAAGTTTTTGGATGACCAATGTATTGAGAAAATAACAAGTAGATGTTTTAAACTTTGACTGTATTGAGTATTAAGAAAAGGGTTGTTGCTTTCCTTCAAAACAGTGATGTGATTTAGCATATGTGAAGGCAAAAACTATAAGAGGATATGATCAGCTATATATCTAGTTTGAATCTTTATTTTATACTAAATTATTTCCATTAGAACCATCTAAACATATTACAAAAATAGTATCAAAATATAGGAATACAAAAACTATTTATTTGAGATGTCACTGTCTTCAAGGAAGTGGTTGATGATGTGGCCCCAAAATGTGTTGCTTTGCTGGCATGCTGTTGGAGATGATATTTAATCGATAGTTTTAGATAAGTGATCCCATATTTCTTGACTTGGTATATCTAGATTAATTAACCTTATAAAAACTTCATCTACTTAAGTATATCTCCCAAAAGTAGGCTTATTAATAAATACATGTTTGATTTCATGTTTGATTATTAAATGAAACTCTAAGGCCTATAGAAATGCCTTTCCTGTCATATGACCTCTAATCCTTGCAAATTTATCTTTGTCAAATGAAATTATCTAAAGTTTCTTGCAATACTCCTCCAAGTTGATTTACCTTTCATTTCGCACTACTGATCCTGGAAATCCTCTTTGATTTCTCAGGTTGAATTTGATGTGAAATATTTGGAAAACACTATCCGAAGTTTGACACTTGGTTTCCAACACATTCAACAGGTTCTTCTTATGCAGAAATTTCTTGATTTCCAAAATGGTTTTTTCTCTGCCTATGATATTAATATGTTCTAATTCTCCTCTTCTCTTTGAATTCAACACCTTAATCATATTTAAAGCTTTGGCTGGTTTTTGCTTAAGTGATTCCTTTCCCTGCTCAATGACTACTTTTCACTTAGTGATTATTTCTTCCTGTTCCAAAATAATATATATGGAGGGTCATACTTCATTCATAGCCTGACTTATTTCAGTACAAATGCTTTCCTTGGCTTGGGCCAAGGTGTCTAACATCAATAACACACTCTCTAACTTCTGAACATTCTTTGTTAACCTATGAGATTTATGCATTTGTTCCATGTAAAGAGTATCATTGTTTATCTTCTAAGCTTCTAGATTATTTAATTTCTCCAGAATATTTTCATTCTCCTACTTTTGTAGAGATAAACCCCGCATAATTTTTCCTGGGTTTCCTGCTGCTGATGTGGATTTTGTTGATTTTAATGAAGAACTTAGCTCTATGCCTGCAACTACAACAGGTACAACTGAAACAAGAATCATGTCCAAATGAGTTGATTGTTCCTTCTCCTTCAGTAGACCTTCAATTTGTTCCTCCATCTTCTTGATTTGAATGTTCTACTCAATGATAAGTTTTATCATTTCCTCTCGATTTTGTTCACTTTCCTCTATCTCCTTGGTTTGGGGATCTTTTGTAGAAGGAAATTTGAGTTTCTTTGGAAGAGGTGCAATGTATGAATTCTTCTTATTAAGAATTTCTTCTACATATTTGACATCCTTAGGGTCATACCCAATCTTTATTACTATATATTCTAATGATTTTAGCTTATTAGATTTAGAAAAAGAGGAATGTTTCTCAATTTTCAACTGTGATTGTACATTTGACAGAGTTGTTCTCAATTTGGACAATGCCATGGCAGTGTTAGTCATTGAAGAGAAAAAAATTTCTCCCGATTGTTTGTGCATGTCCATTAGGCCAATGGGATGAATATGATTTGCATCAAAATAGAATATGGTCTTCTTGTAACCAAAATGGGCTTTGGGAAAAGGGACCCAGGACTATAGAAATTCCATCTGCATCCTTCCGTTTTCATTGTCAAAACATATCAATAACCTATGATGTGATGTAGAGGTCTGTTTCCAAAACTGACCATAGAGATTGGATTTTAGAGCTTCATTCTTATGTTTAATCTCTAAGAATTTAGAGAAAATATTTTGATCATCATGTACACTGGTTCCTACTGATTGAATAATATCCATGGGATCTTGTGAAACTAAAGAGGAGGATGGGGTATTAGGAACATTTCCATCTACTTCTATAGAAGCTTCTATATCAGCCAAATCAATGATATTTGGCTCTTTCCAACTTTCCTCAGTGGAAATGGTGAAATCTATCTTTTGATTCTTCTACTGGATAATGAATTATTTGGCAATGTTTGTTGAAGATGATGGTTACTCTCTATGACTTTTCTATTGTTAGTCTTGAGAAATTGGATTTTACAGAGTGGAGGTAGAAATAATTAGTGCCTCTTCTTCTTGCAGTGTGTTTTTGTCATACTGATTTTGATTCATGAATTTCTCAATCTCTGGCCAAGGAGTGTAAATAAATGTTGTAAGAGAGCATAAAGAGAAATAGTTATAAATATGAAATTTAATATTTTTCCAATATTCAATTCCAAAATTAGCACACCATGGTAGTGTCAGGTTGCATTTAAATAAGGCTTATCTTTGAAAGTGCATGTAGTCATATAATTAGTGATATTCATCCAAGAAACAAATCCATGGAACTTTTATATTCATGATTTATAGGTAATCTGTTCGGACGGTTTTACATTTGAATTTATTTTTCCCAAGAAAAACATAAATGTATTCCACTCACATTTTCCAAAATGAAATTGTGTCTTGCATGTATATGTATTTCAGTTTTATCACTTTAATAATTTTTCTCTTCATTTATATTTGAAATAATTATCCCACGACCAACTATTAAGTAAAAATTCAGCAAGACCTATGTTAGATAATCTGAAGTCACAGATTGTACATGACACTCTCTAAGATGATCCAACATGACAATGTTACTAAGTAATCTTTCAACTTCTCTACGGACTAGATTCAAGGGTAAAAATTATCATTTGTAACTTGTATTAGAATATTTGCTTATATTTTCAAGTGTTTATTGACATTATATTCTCATGGAGATTTAAGTTAATTTTTTCCTTTATATGAATTGAATCTTATTATTTATTATACATTTTCTATTTTTTTAACATTATAGAAAGGAATATGTAGAAAAAAAATCATATCCTATTTTATATCACAATATGCTTCACAAGAAAAGGCTCAAGTTATGCCTTTGAATTAATGATATCATTTCATTTTTATATAGTATCATTTGAAGTATATATTTATGGATTAAAATTTATCTCTATGGATAACATATAAATCTATTTCTTTACTTTATTAATGATAATCATTTGTACTCGAAACCCTCATAAATCCTCCCCTAATGTATGTTAATGACACTATTAACATCAATAGTCATGTTTTATATGTGTAATATAGGAGGAACAATAAAAACATGAACTCAAAATATGAAAGTAAAGTGCATAGATGAATTAATTAATGGAAGATAACAAATAATGTTCAAGTAAAGAGTATATTAATATAATAAATCCATGCATAATAAGAATGATTTAGAACCCTTTGATTAGAAGTGGATGTATTATATTTCTTTCCATCATAATGTGTAACATAATATTGCAATAGGGGGGCGATGATCCGTCTGGTTTGCTAGGGTTACAGATTACCAGAGTCTGATCTTGCTCCATGCCAAAGCAGCTTGCTCTCTTCTTCTAAGTTACCAATCTCCTGCGTCTTCCCTTCTGAGCGCCTCAAATTTCCGCCTCTTTGGGAGGGGTGGGTAATACCCCCCCTCCTCCGAACTCTGCCTCCACTGCCATGTCTGACTCGCAGGATAACGTAACACCTAGATCACAAACGGTTTCTGACAAGGTTATCACTACAGACAATAGTTCTGATGCCAAGACAAGTTCAGAGCCTCTTGGAAACGCCAGTACTGAACAAACTGATACGGAGGCACAGCAGAAAACCTCCTCAGCCACCTGTATACCCAAAGCTGCAGATCGGATCAAAATCGATCTCCCCAGTCACCGTATCAATGGACACATTCAGTTCATGAAGGATCATGCCCTCATTGGGAAGTTCATCGGTCTCTGGCAGACTGAAAAATCTCTATAGGGGTGGATAAAATCCAAATGGAAACCCAAGGGTCAAGTCACCTTGCAGCTTGGACCCAAAGGTTTTTTCACGACCATATTTCACTGCCTTGAAGAAAAGACGCGCATCTTTGAAGAGGGTCCCTATTTCTTTAACTCTGTTGGCCTCTATTTGCGTGACTGGATTGAAAGATTCCATCCAGACAAGGAGGATTTCAGTTGGGCTCCGGTATGGATAAGAATGTATTCCCTGCCTCTGGAATACTGGGACGAAGAAACACTGAGGGATATTGGAAATGGACTCGGAGAATTCATAAAGGTTGCTGAGGAAACAAAACTTCGACGATACACTTCTTATGCCTGAATCTGCGTCTACATGCACCTTGCTAAGCCTCTCACGGACTCGGTAAGTTTATTCCACGATGACTTTGAATGGATTCAGACTATTGATTATGAGCACGTTCCCTTTCATTGCCATAAATGTCATGAGCATGGCCACCTTTTCCGGGACTGCCCATTGAACCAGAAACCTGCTTCCTCTTCCCCTAATGTTGGTAAAGATGCAAAAGGCTTTTCAAAAGTTTCCTCCAAGAACAGGCACTCCAAGAAAACTCTTATCATCTCTACCGCCCCCAATATTTCTAGTACCAGCAACAGTTTTGAAATTCTTGCTTCTAAGGACCATTTAGATGCTCAACAGGGGAAGCCCCTCTCTTTTAGCCCCACTCCGAATGCCCCTGACTCGAATCTCAAATCTTCCTCAGCTTCTGATATTACCAAAGCCTCTTTAGTCTCCTCTTCGGTTGAGATCCAAACTATTCCTCCCACTTCTGCCTCTGCACTAATGGATATTGACTGCTCCCAGCTTTCTGTCCCACCTTCGGGGTCGGAAGACTTGGATCTGAATATCCCAACTGTTATGGAAGATGAGCCTGACAATGTCGACACCGGGGAGATCGACATTCTGGCTCTGGAGGAAGCCTGCCATCAGAAATAATTCAGTAAAATTAAACCTCATCAAATTGAAAAGCTAGCAGTGGTCCTCACTCGAGCTCAGAAAATAAACTCCCTAGGTATCCAGGCTAGAGGATCTTGGGATAGCAGGAAAATTATGAAGGAATCAAAAAAACATGGAAGAAATACTACTCTGCAGAGAACCATCTCAGCAGGAGAAATACTGGTGGAATCAGGCATATTCCCTCAGTTGACAAAGTTTTACCTGTCCCTCCCAACTAGTTCCTCATGAAGCTAGTTTCGTGGAATGTGAGAGGGTTAAATAACCCCTCAAAGCACAGGATGATTAAAAATATGATCCAGAAATACAGCCCTACCATGGTCTTCCTATAGGAGACGAAATGTAAGAGCAACACTATTGAGCGCATTATGACTAAAGCCTGGCCTAACTGTAGATCAGTTTCTGTGGATGCGTCTGGTGCTTCGGGTGGGTTAGCAATTCTTTGGGATCCCCAGTGCCATTCCTTGTATGACTGCCACGCCTCCCATTTCTGTATTCAGTCGACATTCCATTTGTTAGGCACCAGCATTCATGGACACCTAACCAATGTGTATTTTCCGCAAGAAATTCAAAAGAAATTAGATCTTCTCAACACCTTGACAGATCTAAATTCTTCAAGGCGTTTCCCACTCTGGTTTTGCGGAGGGGATTTCAGCATGACCACTACGTTAGAAGAATGCTCTGGAGGCAAGCAGAGACTTGAAGGAGACTCTTCAGGCTTTAAAGACTTCATTTCAGTTAATCAGCTTGTGGATATGCAGACTTCTAATGGCACATTCACCTGGAACAACAAACGTAGTGGGCCGCTGCACATTGCATCCTGGTTGGATCGTTTCCTCATGTCAGACAACGCTATTCATCTTGGGGGGGATTTTCATTCTTCCATACTTCCCCTCGCAGGCTCGGATCATTGGCCCATCCTCTTGAAGTGGTCTCGTCTGGGAGAACATTGCAACAGACCATTCAGATTCGAATCATTTTGGTTTTCCCATGCTGGTTTCAAAGACTTTGTCACCAAGGAATGGCGCACCTTTGCTCCAGTAGATGGCTCAAAAATGTTCCAATTCCAACAAAAACTCAGGAATCTTAAATTCTCTCTCAAACACTGGAATAAAACCCACTTTGGCAATATATTCAACAAAAAAAGGGAGTACGAGCTTCAAATGAACCTATTGCAGTAGAAAATCATAACAGAAGGCAAAACAGAGGACTATGATAAACAAGAAAGGGAGCTCCTAACAAAAATTGACAAAAGCAGGCTACAGGAAGAGACTTTCTGGCGACAAAAATCTCGTATCAGATGGCTTCAAGATGGAGAGAAAAACACCAAGTTTTTCCACAGGTCCACTATTCAGCGAAGGATGCATAACCATATTGCCTTTATGAATAGTGATACTGGGACGCGCCTCGAAACGCATGAGGATATTGACAAAGAACTTCGAGGGTACTTCAAAAACCTCTTGTAATAACTGGAGGGCAATCGTGAGCATGCTATTCTCTCTATCACCCAACATATTCCTAAAATCATTACCGAGGATCACAATGCAATGCTTCTTCAGCCGGTAACTTTACAGGAGGTGGAGAAAGCCATTACACAGCTTAAGGAGGGGAAAGCGCCTGGCCCGGACGGCTTCATAGCCAACTTTTTTCATGGTTTTTGGGAGCTTATCAAATTGGAAGTATGGGATTTAGTGGAGGAATCACGATCCATGCACTGGATCCTTCCCTCACTGAACACAACCTTCATTTCTCTCATTCCCAAAGGGGAGAACTCAAGCACCCCGGATAAATACAGACCCATAGCACTTTGCAATGTTATTTACAAGTTGATTTCCAAAGTTATTGCTAACAGACTTAAGCCTCTCCTTCCTCTTCTTATCTCGCCAGAGCAGACTGGTTATGTGGAGGGTCGTCAAATTTTGGATGGTATTATCCTTTCTCATGAAGTTATCCACTCCCTCAAAACCCTAAAGAAACCAGGCATGCTTCTTAAACTTGATCTCTCAAAAGCCTTTGATAAATTAAGCTGGCAGTATATCAAACATGTCTTATTAGCCTTTGGTTTCAATGCTGCTTGGACTAGATGGGTAATGAGCCTTCTCTCCTCTCCCAGTTTTTCTATCCTTGTCAATGGTTCTCCATCTTTACCGTTTCGGTCTTCTAGGGGTATTCGACAAGGGGACCCCTTATCACCTTTCCTTTTTGTACTCATGGCGGAGGGTCTTGGTCGTCTTATTAGTCAGGCTATTTCCTCTGGCTCTATTAAATGTATTTCTCTCCATGACAGTCCCCCCATTACTCATCAACAATTTTTTGATGATAATTTGCTCTTCGGCCATCCTTCTGTTCAAGAAGCAAGAACCCTAAATTCTTTGCTTAACACTTTCTCGAAGGCCTCTGGTACTTCCATCAACACTGCTAAATCCCACATTTTCTTCTTTAACACCCCTCCCATCACTCAGCATAATATTTCCCGAATTGTGTGCTTCAAGATTGATGTTCTTCCCTCCAAATATCTGGGAGCTCCTCTGATAGACTCTGCTATAAAGCATACCTCCTAGAGAGCCCTGCTAGATAAGATGGAAGCTCGCCTATCCTCCTGGACCTATCGCTCTCTCAACTTGCCCAGCAGAGTCATCCTAATTAATTCTATTCTGTAAGCCATGCCTCTGTACCTCTTTTCCATTCTGGCAGCTCCTAAATGGGTGTTGAAGAAAATTCGCAACATACAAAGGAATTTCCTCTGGGGCTCCTTGAGTCTTAATAGAAAATGGGCTCTTTTCAAGTGGACTGAAGTCTGTACTCCTAAAAATACTGGAGGTTTGGGCTTAAGGGATCCGCTACACAGCAATCTTACCATGGGGGCTCGTATTTGGTGGAACTGGGTTTCCAAACAACACATCCCTTGGGCCCGTCTTTGGCAGGTTAAATATGCTCCGGGCAGGTCTCAAGGTGATCTCATTCATCTCAATTCTGATGTGCCTGGCCCTTTGATATGGAATGCTGCAAAGCTTCATGGGGCCTTCATTCAAACTCACAGTTTCTGGGAAGTTCATTCAGGAGATCAAGCCAGATTTTGGGAAGATTCTTGGCAGCAGTCACCGAAGCTCTCATCGCTCTTCCATAAACCCCTCTGGCAAAATCAGCTTCAGACTAATTTTCCCTCTCTTGTCAACAATTTCTAGCAACCCATTCCCTTGCATGGCTATTAGGTTTGGAAGCCAGCAACTTGTTGGCAAGATGATTGGCTTGGAGAAACCTCTGAAGATATTGAACAAGAACTCAGTCTTAGAAGAATCAAAGTTTCCAATCAAGCTGACAAATTAAGATGGGGTTATACTACTCAGGGAAAATTTTCTACACAAGAAGCTTATAGATTGCTTTTTTTCCTGCAGCATGATCAGCTAGATCGTATTTGGGCTCAAGTCTGGCAGCCTCACTCTTGGCCTAAAATCTCTACTTTCCTCTGGCTTCTCAGCAAAGGAAAAATTCTTACATGGGACAATATCTTAAAAAGAGGCTTTATCAGTCCTTCAAGATGCCCCAACTGTCAGTCTCAAATTGAAACTTTGTAGCATCTCCTTGATTCTTGCTCTTTATTTTCTTATCTTTGGGATCAATTCTCTCTATGTTTTGGAAGAACAGGGCGAATAGAAGGGGATATCAACAATACAATCACAATATGGCCTTTGTTGCCATTTCAATGTAATCTGCTCAACAGAATTTGGAATCTGTTCCCAGGTTTCATCTATTGGGCCTCCTGGAAGGAGTGTAATCACAGAATCTTCAAGGAAAGAGCCACACCGAATGCAATCATTTGGTCCAATCTTAAGAGCAATCTGCAGGAAACTCTGGCCTTAACTCCTTGGCAAGACACAGATATGCCGACCTCCCCATCTGAATGTCTCATTTGGAAGCGATGGGACCTTGATCTCAGTCACATCAGTCTGCATTCCCAGAACACTTTGAATCATGCTGACTCTCCCATCTCTTGGTCACCTCCTCCTCCACGCTCTTTCAAAATGAATTTTGATGGAGCGACTAAGGGCAATCCGGGTCTTGCCGGATTTGGAGGCATTTTTAGGAATCATGAAGGAACTATGGCTCACATATATTTCGGCTCTGTGGGACGTGATTCCAATAACACTGCTAAACTTGAAGGCTTATGGCATGGGTTGAATATTGCAGAGAGAGAGAATTTCTTCCCGCTGGAAGTTGAGGGGGACTCTCAGATCCTGATTGAAGCGACAAAATGTCTCCACTCAGGTGCCTCTGCTTCCAACGTTTCTTCCAGTTGGCGACTTCAAAATAGACTGGAACTCATTGAAAATTGGCTCAAGACGCCTAAAGCAATAACTTTCAAGCATATTCAATGCACAGCCAACACTGTAGCTGATCGATTGGCCAATCAAGAAGCTATATAGTCTTCTCCTTTCTACAAAGGTTTGCTACAGAATTCCAATGATGAACAACTTATACAAGACTGCACATCCTTGGTGCAAAAGGATACCCAAAACCCAAATGCAGGTGATCTACACATATAAGGGGGGACTTGGACGGTCGACGGGCGAGTGGATTTCAACCGCCGTCACTATCCTTGGCACCCACAGTGACATCATCAGCATTAACTTCGACTGGTCTGGAAAAATTGAGAAGTAAATTCCTCCAGTTTTACGCTCCATCTATTTCGAAATGATTCGCAGCATTAACTATTCTCCAGAAGCAGATTTGGTGAATTTCGTGGCAGTGGTGGTTTGGTGGCACGATGGTGGAGTGTGGGCGGAGCCACCTCTCCTGGTGGTTACGGGGGGTTTATGTCTGCCCATATAGACCAATTGGGTGACCCCCCGTAGTTCACCACAACCATTGATTTAAGGTCAACGCGTGTTTGGCAAGTCAACTACGGGGGGTGCTCATCCGTTAACCGTCGCGCGGTTTTCCCCCCCATTCTCCGTCGATCTCTACCAACTTGCGCACCTTTTACCCTGCGATGTTCATCCATGCAGCCGCCTATTAATTCTTCTACACAGTTGGAAATTACATTCCAACATTCACTGCCTCCATCACAATCGCCTACCTTACAGCTTGTTTTCAGCTATGGAAATATATTCTGATGTTTATATTTCCCCTGCGAGGGATTTTTTTGTGAATTCTGTTTTGGCACTGGTTTCCCTACTTCAGGGTAGTGCTCCTCAAGATTTTATGTTCAAATTCCACTACATAGGGCAATGTTCAGGCTCGGGCTTACTGTAAATATTTTTTCTTTTATCTGTTAATAGAATAGTCCTACTTAGAAAAAAAAAACATAATATTGCAATAAATGGAACCTGTTAAGTCACTTTGGCTTTACTGTATCGTGATTCTAACTTTCACAAGTCTCATCCACTAATCATGCTATCAATTTTGAAATTGTACTCTATCATATCATAGATGTATTTATTAGGATGATAGAATAAAATATAGGTGGTGGTGGGATCTTTTATCATCCTATGCAATCTTGGAACCTATACATACATAAAAAAGAGTGAATATTTACACTATAAATACTTCCCTATCCATATATACTTTATGAAACTATGTGTTATAAATTAAGATATATATCCAATGTTCTAGTTATCTTAAGAGGAGAAAAAAAAAGTTAATATGATAGTAAACAAATAACCACAACAAATTTTGGTTTAAACTGAATCTCCAAAATGAGGAGAATTACGAAAGTTAATTCCTTACATTTTCAAAAGATTTAAATCAATTTAGAAGAAGAAAGTTTGGTGACAAAATAATATTAAGGTGTTGCATATCGTTGATATCTATCCTTCAAACCAAATTTAATATTTTACTTTCAACAATGTTCAACATTATATGGCTATATGAGTTTCTATTTATTGATTTTTTCCATCTTGGTATGTATTCTTCTGATTATTATCATTTTCATTCTTTACCACGATTATAATTGTTATTTATGTATGTGTAAACATCTATTATTAATTTTATTATTCCTTTTAACTTTCACTTTAAAAGTAGGCATTTGCCTATGCACAACTATTCAATATCATATATTTAAATAACAATATTATCGAAGATATAATATAATAAATAACCCTTTCAAGCTTTACTGGAATTCAACATTTTATTCACATTTGATATTTTATCGAATTTACAACCAAATTAATGCATTAACATACAATTGGATATATCTCAGGTGGATGGAGGAATGATTATCATCCTTCCCACGCAGGTTTGATTCCCACATGTGACATTTTGAGTTGATACAGCGTATATTTCTGTAATGGATTTGTTGGGTCCCTATATTACTAGTATAGTCCCTTATTGTTGTTAGTGTAACCCCCTTATTGTTATTGTTGTACCCTTGTAACCCCGAGATTGTTATTACTGTGCCCTTACATTATTATTGTTAGGTCGGCTAGGATTACATTATGGCCCCATGGACTCCTATATATAGAAAGGAGGGTTTTTCATTTGTATCATTAAAGAATTGTTCATTTATGTAATGTATTGAAGGTTTCTCTCTTGAAGTGGCTTAGTTCTACGGTGTTGATCTCTCTTTTCTTATATTTTTGGAGCTGGTTTCATAACATTTGGTATTAGAGATTTGGATTCTAGGGTTTTGCTGCTCCAAACAGGTAATCATGGGGTTTTCACTATAAGTTTTCTTCTATGAAGTTTCAGAATTTTAAACTTTTACAGAGCAAAGCTGAAATCCTGAGGAACGTCGTGTAAAAATTTTAGATCCTGGTTCGCAAAATTTTCAGAGATATGATCTATGGAAGTTAGGTTTATTTCAGGCTCTTGAATTTCACTTAAACAGGTCATTGTGGAATGTTCATTGTAGCTTTTGTTCTATGGAGGTTCAGAAGCTGAAATGTTTAGAGAGAGAAGTCAAAATCTTGAGGAACGTCGTATAAATATTTTAGATCTTGGTTAGCAATATTTTTGGAGATATGATCTGTGTAAGCTAAGGCTTGTTCAGGCTCCTGAATTTCATCTTAAAGAGGTGACCATGGGAGAATCTTCATAACTCTCTCTCTCTCTCTCTGAGCATTGGATAGGAATTATGTAAAAAGTTTCCATAAGTACACAGACTGTAGTTTTCTTTGTATCAATTTAATATCCTAAGGAGAAAAAAGTGACATGTGTCACGTCGTACAAGTTCACTCTACTGAACCAGTCCATAATTAGGTTATTGTGGGAGATTGGGAATAACTTTACCTTGAAGAATCCAAATCAGGTCAGATCTTTGTCATTCGAAAGAATATTGAGTGGGCTACTAAATTCAAAAATAGTTGACCACAATATAATTTAGGTGTATAACAACTTTATTCCCAAAGTTCTAGTACCTCTAGAAATATTATTACCAAAATTATGTTCCCAAGTATCCACTATCAATTTCACCTGAAGAGAATATTGAAGAATATAATATTGGAACACCTGAATAATTCAAGAACATTAAAATCTCTACATCTCTACCTCAAGAAGTAAAAACTGAATATTGAAATATTCTTAAAGATTACAAGGATTTTTTTTCTTGGTCTTACGCTGAATTAAAAACATAAGATACAACTCTCAGTGACCATAAAATTCCTTTAAAACCTGAAGCAAAACACTATAAAGAAAAATAATGGAGAAAAAATCCAGTCTAGATCCCTGCCATAGAGAAAGAAGTTAAGAATTTAATTGATGCTCAAATCATAATTCGAATAAGATACACAGAGTGGGTAGCTAATTTAGCTCCTGTTAGAAAGAAGAATGGGGAAATAAAAAACTGTGTAGATTTCGGGAAATTAAACAAGTCATCCTTAAAATACATGTACCCATTACCCAAAATGGATCTGTTTCTTCAAAAAGTTTCAGGTCCAAATATACTTTCAATACTTGATGGGTTTTTTGGATATAACCAGATAATGGTGAGTCTAGAGGATAGGTAGAAGCCTTCTTTCACTACTCCTTGGGGTACATTTATGTATGCCAAAATGCCCTTTGGATTAACAAATGTTGGAGAAAAATTCTAGAGAGCTACATATTTATAATTTGTGGGTAAGATTAAAAAAAAAAAAGTGTTGTTATATATCTTAATGACCTTACTGAATAAAAATTTAAAATACTTGATGAAATTTTTTGACAGGTCTAAAAAATTCAAGATATTACTCAATCACAAGAAGTATTTTCTTGCTACCAGAGAACGGAAATTTCTCAGACACATCATTTATAAGGAATGGGTGCTAATTGACCCTAAAATGGTTTCATATATTCAAGAACTTTAATTTCCAAGGAAGAATAAGGATAACCAAGCTTTTCTTGGAAATATTCACTGCCTGAGGAGATTCATTTCTAACTATGCTAAAAAAATTTATTGATATAACTGATATGTTGAAGAAGAGTCATCAATTTAATTGGACAATACCAGCTAAATATGCTTTTGACCAAATTAAAAAGTTCATTTTTGAAGCCCAAACTTTAGCCAGCCCTAATTATTTTGAACCCTTTGCCATATTTTCCTTTTCCTCTGAAACCACTTTAGTTATTGTCCTTTCGAAAAAGAATTAAGATGGATATGATTAACCTATACCATTTTTTAGTAAAGTCATGAGAGACACATAATTTAAGTATGACATCATTGAAAAAGAGGCTTATTCCTTAGGCCAAGTGTTAAATTATTTTAAAATTTATGTCCTTCACTTAACCATTACTTCTTATGTTCCCAACAATGCTGTGAAAATTTTCTTAACTCAACCAGACACTAATTTGAGAAGAGGAATATTAATTACCCAAATACTTGAATTTGATATTAGTATCAAAACTACAAAGTTGGTAAAAGTTCAAGGTTTGGCTAACGTTTTAGCTTAATCCAATTGTAAATTTTTGGGGATAAATTTTGTTTTTGAAATTTCAACACAGAAGAATCCACAAGAACCGTCTCGGAAATCACAAGGGGATAATCCAAAAGAATCTTGCAAAGACTCAGAAGGGAAGAATACACAAGAACCTTCATCTTCAATTCAATCAGTTCTTGTTTATATTGATGAGAAATTCATGTTGTCATAATGGTATTATGATATTGTACATTTTCTTATAAACATTGAGTGTCCTCAATTTTCAAAAAGTCAGTGTAAGACACTAAATTTAAAATCCATAAATTATTGTATCATCAATGTAAATTTATACAGGAAGGGTCCACTCAATAACCTTTTTCTTTGCTTGACAGAAAGTGAAACATAAGGGATTATTGAACAGTTTCATGTAGGTATACGTGGGGGACACTATGCCTGGAGATCTACAACATATAAAATAATGAGAGCATGATTCTATTGGCCTACTATGTTCTTACAAGTAGGAGAAAAGGTTAGGAGTTGTCAATGTCAAATGTTTACTGGAAGGAAAAAACTAGCATCCCTTCCTTTGGTTCCAGTATTAGTTTCAACACCTTTCTTAGAGTGGCGATTGGATTTCATAGGCAAAGTTCATCCAGCATCAATCAATTAGCATAGATGGATACTAATTGAAACATATTACTTCACCAAATGGGTAGAGGCCATTCTGGTTAGAAATGCCACAACCACTATAGTCATCAAGTTTATTGAAGAAAACATTATGTCGAGTTTTGGATGTCCTCAGAAGATAGTAACATTGTAACAGATAATGCAACAACATCTAATAGTGTGAAAATGATTGAATTTTGTAAAAAATATCAAATTTTGTTGCATCATTATACTCCTTACTATCCACAGGGAAATGGTCTAGCAGAGTCATCAAACAAGATTTTGGTCAAAGTTATCAAGAATACATTAGAGGATCATAAGAAGAATTGGGACAATCATCTCATTTATGCAGTTTGGGCTAACAAGATATCTCCAAAAATATCTACATGAAAATCTTCATTTCAATTCGTTTATGGTAAAGAATCTATTTTTCCTACAAATATAAATTTCCCTGTTTTTAAATTTTTGCAAGAATTTAATGAAGAAAGTCATGATTTTTCTAGGAGAATAAATTAGATTATTGAACTTAATGAAAATAGGGATGAAATCCAATACAATATTAGGAAATACGAGAAAAAAATGGAAAGTTTCTTTAATAGAAAATCTAGAGAAAAAGGTTTCAGAGAAGGATATTTAGTGTTAAGATGGGATGTTATGAGGGAAGAAAGAGGAAAACATGGAAATTTTGACATCCTCTAGTTTGCACCTTTTAGTATTACAGAATTCAAGGGTAATAATACTTTCATCATGTGGAATGTTGAAGGACAATTTTCTTCATTTCTAGTCAATGGAAGATATTTGAAGCACTACATTTAGTACTGAAGATGCAAAAGAGTCATTCACACATTCATCGTTGTATATCTACCAGCTTGTTTGATTTTCAAGTATGTTTGTTTTCTCAACAAAGACTCCATTAGCCCAAGGAGAAGGCACTTATATATTATAGTTCTATGCATCCTATAGGAGGAAGAAATCCCCAGTTGGAGCTGATGTTGTAGCATTTTTTTTTTTGAGAAGTTAGATATTGTAGAAGAAAATGGAAAGATTTAAAAAAGTTAGGTTTGGATATGAATAGATGAAAATTAAAAAATGGTTAGGACTCATGTCAAAATAAAATAATAATTTCAAAAAATGATAGGATTATATGCTTTAAAAAATGAAGGAAAAAATATTTGAAAATGCTAGGCATGGATAGAAGCAATAAAAGAAATAAAATTTCTTAGTTTAAAATTTAAAAAATAAATAAGTTGTGTGCAGTTTGTCAGGATGACACAACCCAAAATGATTTTTTTTTATCATACTACTTAAACATGATAAAAATTATTTAAACTTGTGCAATTTATATTAGGAAACAAATGTACACCAAAATTTTTAATCTTGGTTGAACATTAGACTTAGGAAAATTAATGGCAGCTTGTTTTAAATGCGCCTAAAATAAGATCAGGATTAAAATATGTTTTATTAGCATTAATCGCTTCATTAATGGGTCAATTATTGTTGTATTAAATCACATGTTAATTTTATTCTACATTTGTAACGCAAAAAAATTCTTTTTTCATTTTGCGTTATCATCGGACCAAATCTCAACAATGGATCTCTTCCCCGCCCATATCAATGAAGGGGAAGTCATTTCACACCCCCTTTTTATGTTTCGAATTAATAGTAGGGGGGTCTGAAAAGTAGTTTCCTTTCGGCGGGCCCCTTTCAAATTTTTCACTCCTTCGTCATTTCACACCCCCCACCCCCCACCCACTCAATACTACTTTCCATCACCTACCCACTCCATAATCATCCTTTCCTTCCAACAGTTGTTTGACTTCCTTCCAACGTCCATATCCCAATGCCCACTCACCTCCTGCCACCTGTAGATGTTATGTTATGTCCACTCCCTTATCATTTCATTCAAACATGTCATCACAAATTCTCCTTAACCGTTATCAGCTACGATTACTATGATCCGCTACATTACCATTTTGCGTTAAACCTCCACATCTTGTTTTCTAATAGTAATTTCATATAATGGTAATCCAAGAATGTATAAATAAACATATCCCATTCCTTGCACCAGCCTTTGATTCATTTTTCATTCTATCTAATCGTAGGTTTGTAGAGATATAGTTTCAGTTTACCACTCCAGTATGTATCACCATTGTCAAAAAATTTATTTAGAGGCCTATCAGTTACTTACAAAGACTACCTTCATCTACTATCATTTTAGTAGAGAAATACCTCTTCTCTTTTACACTGTGGAAAGAAATGGCTCCCAATGGAAAGGGTCAAAAACCAGTTACCAAAAAAACTTCAAATGTGTCTACCACCATAAATCTCGACCATGTCCCATTAGTTGACCAATTTTTCAAGATTACAAAAAAAAATGTGAATTCGAGATCTATGAATTGCATCTTTGGTTAAATAGAAATATTTAAATAAAAAATATGGATTCAAGCTCTAGGAGACTTTATTACCTCTATTCACCTTTCCTCAAACCCATAAGATCCCTGATCTAGTCACCTGGTGTCAAGCTAGGTATCATCCCCTTTAAAAAAAATTAGTAGCTCAAAATGAATACATTTTGATTTCTATTACATTTGAGACCATAAACTAGATGTTTTCGATCCCATAGAGTGATTCCCTCAGCCATTTTTCCCAAGCTGCACACATGGACTTATACCAAAAACTGACTTTTTCTTAAAGAGCTCAGATTTTCAAAACATTTCTTCCAGATGATGTTGAACATTCTGAAAAAGAACCCTCCTTACCCATCCACTATGTTTCATGAAGAAACCAAGCGCATTATTTCCTTAATTTCCTACTTTTTACACTATCAAAATGTCAAAACAATAGAAGAGTCAATTCTGGGTTGCTTTTCCATTTTCTCCAAAGACATTCAGCCAAACTTCATCTACAATTACAGAAAGCTCCTAGTTGTTAATATGCATGCACATATGATGAACTTGACTACACAAGGCATGTTCAAGTACACTTATGTACTAGCTTGTATGTTTCTATTTCAGTAGGGGGATTCCTTACCAATTAAGTTTCATAAACATGATGATTAGGGCGTTAATCAATTAGTCATTCATTGGACTCAATTGGTTACAGTCATTTCAACTGAATTTTTATTTTCATATTTCATTAACTCCTTAATCTATTCAGTTTCGTAGCTTTTAAGCAATCAAAATGAACCTAGGATTGGGCCAGACATCAAAAGGATACTTCATCTAAGTGATCAAGATAAAATAGAAGATAAGTATCTTTACCATAATTATATAGAGATCAAAGTATATGGTTGTGAATTGGCACGTTACAAGATGCCCAAATAAGTTCCAATGAGACTTTTATCTCTTAAATATATTAGGAAAATGATTAACATGGATGAACTGCATTTTTTTTCAGGTAAAATAAAATTCCAGTTTAAGATCAAGACTATGGTGGGCTCTTTCATATGCAACACTAGGACAACAGGAATTGGAGCAGATGCAATCTTCAAGAGGATGGATTTTCATCCAAGTTTCACTTGTTCATATGATCCATTCAGCATTATTTCTAATTTGAGGCTGGAACTGAAGGCAAAAACTTACAATCATACTCCTAGGTGAGAGATTGAGAAATTCATGAACCAAAATCAGTATGAAGAAAACACACTGCAAGAAGCAAAGGCACAGATTCTTTCTACCTCCACTCTGCAAACTCCAATTTCTCAAGACAAACAATAGAAACGGCATAGACAAGAACCATCATCTTCAAAAAACATTGCCAAATAATTCATTATCCAATAGAAGAAGAAAACGATGGATTTCACCATTTCCCCTGAGGAAAGTTGGAAAGAGCCGGATATCATTGATTTGGGTGATATAGAAGTTTCTATAGAAGCATATGGAAATTTTCCTAATAACCCATCCTCCTCTTTAGCTTCACAAGATCCCATGGATATTATTCAATCAGTAGGATCCAGTGAACATGGTGAGCAAAATATTTTCTCTAAATTCTTAGATATTAAACATAAGAATGAAGCTCTAAAATCCAATGTCTATAGTCAGTTTTGGAAACAGACCTCTACATCACATCATAGGTTATTTATATCTTTTGACAGTGAAAAAGGAAGGATGCAGATGGAATTTTTATAGGCTTGTGTCCCTTTTCTCAAAGGCCCTTCTGATTACAAGAAGACCATATTCTATTTTGATGCAAATCATATTCATCCCATTGGCATAATGGACATCCACAGATAGTCAGGAGAAATTTTTTTCTCTTCAATGACTAACACTACCATGGCATTGTCCAAATTGAGAAAAACTCTGTCAAATGTATAGTCACAATTGAAAATTGAGAAACATTCCTCTTTTTCTAAATCTAATAAGCTAAAATCATTAGAAGATATAGTAATAAAATTTGGGTATGACCCTAAGGATGTCAAATATGTAGAAGAAATTCTTAATAAGAAGAATTAATACATTTCACCTCTTCGAAAGCAACTCAAATTTCCTTCTATAGAAGATCCCCAAACTAAGGAGATAGAGGAAAGTGAACAAAATTGAGAGGAAATGATCAAACTTATCTATGAGTAGAACATTCAAATCAAGAAGATGGAGGAAAAAATTGAAGGTCTACTGAAGGAGAAGGAACAATCAACTCAGTTGGCCATGATTCAAGTACCAGTTGTACCTATTGTAGTTGCAGGCATAGAGCTAAGTTCTTCATTAACAGAAATAAAATCCACATTAGTAGAAGGTGACACAAGAAAACTTATGCAGGATTTATCTCTACAAAAGCAGGAGAATGGAAAGCTTCTATATAAATTCAAGAATTTAGAAGCTTAGAAGATAAAGAATGATACTCTTTACATGAAACAAATGCATAAATCTCACAGGTTAGCACTGAAATTTCAGAAGTTAGAGAATTTGTTATTGATGTTAGACACCTTGGCCCAAGCCAAGAAAGCATCGGTACTTAAGTCAGGCTATGAATGAAGTATGACCCCCCATATATATTATTTTTGAACAAGAAGAACTAATCACTAAGTGCAAAGCAATCATTGAGCAGGAAAAGGAAGCACTTAAGCAAAAACCATCCAAAGCTTCAAATATGATTAAGGTGCTAAATTCAAAGAGAAGATGAGAATTAGAACAACCAAGTATCAAACTTTGGATAGTGTTGTCCAAATATTTCACATTAAGTTCAACCTGATAAATCAAAGAGGATTTCCAGGATTAATAGTGCCAAATGACAATTTAATCATCTTGGAGGAGCATTTCAAGAAGCTTTAGACAATTTCAATTGACAAAGCCAAATTTGTAGGGATTAAAGGTCATATGAAAGGAAAGTCATTTCTCGAGGCCTTAGAGTTTGATTTTTAAATAAGACATGAAATAAAACATATATTTATTAATAAGCCTACTTTTGAGAGATATACTTAAGTAGATGAAGTTTTTAGAAGGATGATTAATTTGGATATACCAAGTTAAGAAATATGGGATCACTTATCTGAAAATATCGAGTAAATTTCATCTCCAACATCATGCTAGCAAAGAAACACATTTTGGGGCCACTTCATCAACCACTTCCTTGAAGATAGTGACATCTCAACTCAACAGTTTTTGTATTCCTATATTTTGATACTATTTTTGTAATATGTTTAGTTGATTCTAGTAGAAAAAATCTAGTATAAATGACAGTCCATTAGAGTTATTAAGGGTTTCACCCTTGGATGATCACTTGTAAAGTATAATTGCATTAAGTTTCGATCACTGATGATGAATAAAAGGGTTTTGTATTTTTTCAAACAATTTTTATCCTTCTAATTTTTTCCAATATTCATTTCATTCTATTTCTGCATATATTTAAGTTTTATGGATATAAGTAGGTAAGAGAAAATTGTATCTCAGTCTATCTTAAATCCTCTAAAGTTATAATCTATTTTAGAGATTGATTTATTAGAATATCTGTATGTATAAGTCCCTTTATATCAATTAATTGTTAGTAATCTTCATAATGTTAAATATATTTTGTTTAAGTTGTAAACATTGTTTGTTAGACTTTCATACTTATGATAAACTAAAAATCCAAACTAGATATATAGCTAATCATATTATCTTACAGTTTTTGCCTTCACATATGCTAAATCAAATCACTGTTTTGATGGAAAAAAGCAACCATTTTCTTAATACTTAATACAATCAAAGTTTAAAAAATATACTTGTTATTTGCTCAATACATTGGTCATCCAAAAACTTCTTTTAAAAAAATAAAAAATTTAGATGATCTGACATAATTAATTAACCTATAATTATGTCATAGGGAAATACATTCCATAGGGAATTTTGACAGATTTGGTTTCTTTTTTTATTCAGTGGGTTAAGTAGGGAAATGTAGTAGGTGATTGAGTACTTTTTGTTCCCTTAATTTTTGTGTGTGTTTAATTCATTCCCCGAGGACATTTCTGTAATCTCACAAAAATTGTTTCTATATTCAATCTATTGGTTAAGCATGGACTATGTTAGATCTTTATTTCTCTCTCAAGAAATTTGATGAAAAGTTGTTTGGCTTATGGCGTGCTCCATAAATGTATTTTAATTTGTAGTTTTGTATGCATTAATGTACTCTATAGTGTTTTTGTATGCTTACAATGTGTTTTTTTGTATAAATGTGTTATGTGTGCATAAATTTTTGCGTTATGTGTTTTTGGATTTGTGTTAATTGAGAGAGAAATTCATGGTTAAGAAGAATATGCACTTGTAGTTTAATGGCCAACTTGATCAACAAAGAATGCACTTTTAGAGTGATTTGGTATTCATGTCAAAATTTTATTCAATTATTTTTAAATTCAATCCAAGCCCTTTTTTTATTTCCTTTTATGATGGGTTGGAATTTTATATGTAGGATACAATGCAATGTTTTCAGTGCTTTTGTAGCACTAAATGGGGAGTTTCCAATTCTTTTTCAACCAGCAGTTTCTAGACTTCCAAATACAAAGGAAATATGCCTAAGAAGCAAGGTTAGTATTCTTTGTTGATGGCTATGTTTGCCTTGAAGGAAAGCGTAAATATCAATAGAGTTTAGTCATTTATTTTAGAAAGAGGAAAACATATTTTTTTTGTAAATGGCCTGGCCTATTTATCTTCTAGGGTTTAAACAAATCAAACCTTGGCATTTTTATGCCCTTATTCTTAGTCCCTAACACAGTTATCGATAGAATATCCCTATCCACTTGTTTATTGAGATCCATATTATGCATCCTTGAGTAATCTATGAGCCCCCAAAGAATCAAATTTGCGAGAGAGAGATCCTAATTCTTATGATAGTCTAAGTCCTTAGAGAGTCAGATGCTCCAGAACGAGATCGAGATCGATTTATTTCTCTGGGATTTACCAATTCCATAGCCTTAGGGGAGCACCACCTATATTATATAGATATTTTATCGGTGGAGAGTTGATTGACCTAGTGGGGAGTTCATTAAAAGATGGTGAAATTTCATCTTTTCATAATCACCTAACCCCAACTACTTATACCAATCTCCATATTGATATCAATATAGAGAGTTACCAATTTTAGAGCCTCTACGGGAGCACTACTACCACTGATATTATATAGAGATATTACCAGTGGAAATCTAATCTATTTAGTGGGGAATTAATTATAAGATGAAAAAACTTCATCGTAGGGTTCTTAATGCTTATAAGAACCTAACCCGAAATACATATACATATAAAAATTCAAAGCCACTAATTCCTCCTTTTTTCTCCAAGGAAAAAAAAATTACATAGTGAGTTGTCCCATATCCATTACCCAATGAACCCCAACTTGCTTAACTATTATTCGAACTAGTCATAGAACCACCAGTTTAATGACCACAACTAATGACTTCTTATGAAATTTTTTTGATAAAATGAACTTTTTTAAAATAATGTTATCATTATGGGGAGACACACATTGGTAAATAACGAAAGTAAAAAAAAATAAAGAGAACACATATTAGTAAATTTAATATGAAGACAAATTAACTAAGAAAAAATATTAATTCTTATGGTGATGGAAATTAGTTGAACAATTAAAAGGTCTGGTAGCACCTTTCATGCCAAGGGCGACAAAAGAAATTTCTATCCCATCCCATCCCCTTTACCTCGCCCTATATCAATCTCGTATAATTTAATTTTCATTTTCTTTTAATAGAAACAGGTATTTTGGATTATATTAAAATAACTTGTGTCCAATCTATAACTTTTACAATTCTTCTAATTTTTTTTCCCAAAATTCCTTAAGAAATGTGTTTTTTCATTTGGCATTATCTTAGGTGGTTGGGAGAAATAATTGTTGTTCTCCCCACCTAGGTTCAGTTCTTGCAAGCCACATGTCGAGGTTTGTTGTAATGGATTTGAGCCTTATTTTTTATTTTGATTAGTCCCTATATGGAAAAAATCTGTATGTTCCTAATATGGAATATAAATATATTTCTCATAAGGAGGGGAGGAAAGAAAAACATATGAGATTCTTTTTGGTTTTTGAAGTCCATTACTAACATTATTAATGTTTCCATTTTATTCTATTTTAGATATCACAATGCTAAATGTAACAAGATCTAATCATGTAAGAAAACTATAAGTAATCAAAATTTGTTCTAGTATTTTTGCATATGGAAATATTTATTAATTAATCAAGTAACTAGTAATTTTCTTGCAACCAGTGGAAACATTATCATGTTAGAATTATACTATGTTTAGTGTATGTTGAATCTATAGTGGCACAAACATTTCGTGTATGTTTGAATATATAGTAGTACAAATGGTTGCCCCTTGAATACATTTAGATATATATGACCTTCATCCACACATACACTAGTATGACCACTTTTTTATAAAGGACAAACTTATTGGAACATAAGGTTTCCTTGACATATTGTATTTTTTTCAATGTTACAAATCTCAGGGAAACCCTTGGAAAATTTCCCTCATTTAAAATATGATACATAGTTAAAACCTTAGATTACTATGGCCACAAGGCTAGTCTACAATAAGGATGAAATCCATTAGAGAAATATACTCTCTATGAGCTCAAAATGTCACATGTGGGAATCAAACCTTGGCGGGAAGGATGATAATCATTCCTTCATCCACCTGAGATAAATCCAATTGTATGTTAATTCATTAATCTAGTGGTACATTTGATAAAATATCAAATGTGAATAAAATACTGAATGCTAGTAAATCTTGAAAGGGTTGTTTATGATATTATATCTTCGATAATATAATTATTTAAATATATGGTATTGAATAGTTGAGAATAGGAAAATGCCTCCTTTTAAAGTAAAAGTTAAGAGGAATAGTAAAATTAATAATGTATGTTTCCACATACATAATAACAATTATAATGATGGTAAATAATGAAAATGATAATAATCAAAAGAATACATACCAAGATGGAAAAAATCAATAAATACAAAGTCATATCTAGCCATATAATGTTGAACATTGTTGAAAGTAAAATATTATATTTTGTTTGAAGGATAGATATCAATGATATGCAAAACCTTCATATTATTTTGTTGCCAAAACTTTCTTCTTCTAAATTTGTTTGAAATTTTTGAAAATGGAAGGAAGATACTTTCGTAAGTCTCTTCATTTTGGAGATTCTATTTAAACCAAAATGTATTGTGGTGATTTTTATTTATCATATTAAATTTGTTTTTCCTCTCAAGATAACTAGAACATTGGATAGATATCTTAATTTCTAACATATAGTTTCATAAAGTATAGATGGACATGTAAGTATTTATAGTGTACATCTTCACTCCTTTTTATGTATCTATAGGTTCTAAGATTGGATAGGATGGTAAAAGATCCCACTACCACCTATATTTTATTCTATAATCCTAATAAATATATCTATGATATGAGAGAGTGCAATTTCAAAATTGATAGCATGATTAGTGGACGAGACTTGTGAAAATGAGAAATCATGATACACTAAAGCCAAAGTGACTTAACAGGTTCCATTTATTGCAATATTGTGTTACAAATTATGCTGGAACGAAATATAATACATCCACTTCTACTCAAAGGGTTCTAAATCGTTCTTATTCTACATGGATTTATTATATAATATACTCTTTACTTGAACATTCTTTGTTATCTTCCATTAATTAATTCATCAATGCACTTTTTTTTCATATTTTGAGTTAATTTTTTTTATTTTTCCTCCTATATTATGCATATAAAAAATGACTATCGATGTTAATATTGTGTCATTAACATACATTAGGGGAGGCTTTATGAGGTTTTTTAGTACAAATAATTATTATAGATAAAGTAAAGAGATAGATTTATATGTTATCCATAGAGATAAATTTTAATCCATAACAATATACTTTGAATGATACTATATAAAAATGAAATGAGATCATTAATTCAAAGGCATAACTTGAGCCTTTTCTTGTGAAGCATATTGTGATATAAAATAGAAAATGGTATTTTTTCTGTGTAGACCTTTCTATAATGTAAAAAAAAAAACAATAGAAAATGTATAATAAATAATAAGATTCAATGCATATAAAAGAAAAAATTAACTTAAATTTCCATGAGAATGTAATGTCAATAAACACTTGAAAATATAAAAAAATATTCTAATGAAAGTTACAAATGATAATTTTTACCCTTGAATCTAGTCCATATAGAAGTTGAAAGATTAATTAGCAACATTATTATGTTGGACTAAATCTTAGAGAGTGTTACGTACACTCTATGACTTGAGATTATCTAACATAGGTCTTCCTAATTTTTTACTTAATTGTTTGTCATGGGATAATGCTTTCAAATGTAAAATAAGGGAAACATAATTGAAATGATAAAATTAGAATACATATACATGAAAGACACAATTGCTTTCTGGAAAATGTGAGTGGAATACATTTATGTTTTTCTTGGGAAAAATCAATTCAAATGTAAAATCCTCCAAGAAAATTACCTATAAATCATGAAGATAAAAGTTCCATGGATTTATTTCTTGGATGAATATCGCTAATTATATGACGACATGCACTTTCAAAGGTAATCCATATTCAAATGCAACCTAACACTACCCATGGTGTGCTAATTTGTGGAATTGAATATTGAACAAATATTAAATTTCATATTTATAAATATTTATCTTTATGCTCTCCTACAAAATTTATTTACACCCTTTGTACCAGTGTATAGGTTAAATCATGGTGAGGAGGAAGTAAATTTAGCTCATGAAACAACTAAAAAAAGTCACTTTTACAAAACATTAAATTCCTAGGGATCATAAGCCACTCACTATGATAAGTGGGTCTATTTAATTTTTCAATCTAAATTTGGATTTTAAGTAAATGTATGTTAATATCATGCAAATCCATTGACATATATTTTGTAGTAGATTTAAAACCGCATTAATATTAGAACATATATAATATGTTGTATATCGGATTTTTTCATTGCATCTTCTAAAACTACATTGTAATGTCAAGGGTGGTCATTGTCAACCCCATTTTATTAGAAATTACAATGTGAGTTTGAAGGTTGTACATTTGATGTGATAGGTTAGGATTCATATATGTACTCGTAATCATATGGTTTAAAGAAGCATAGGTGAGGAAACATAACTCACATTTAGTATGATTAGTGATAAGGTGTTTTATTAAGGCACTCCATGGTAAAATGGTCAGGGTTTGTTACCACACAGGGAAAATTAATCCTTAAGTATGGGTTGTTGTGGCCAAGAATAGGTGTTTTTTTTTGTTAATTTTGTTATATTTTATATTCCCTTGGGTTGAAGTTTCTGAAGCCACTATTTTTTCATGCTAAATTGTGAACAAGCTATCAAACAAAAGGAAAAAAAAGGAAAAAGAAGGGAAAAGTTACAAATTTCATACAATGTATGATATAATGGAGGGAATCAATGTATTTATGAATCTACGCCTTAGAATGGACTCATAACATGTATTCTTTATGTTAACTATACTCTCTTAGCTATGTACTAAATATATGTAAATTTTTTCGTAATGTGTCCACACCATCTACAAGAAACAAATTGAGAAAATGAGCTTTTGTAAAAAAAATGTTATAATTCTGGGAAGACACATATTGTAAATAAAGAAAGCGAAAAAAATAAGAAAAAAATATATTAGTAAATTTAATACGAAGACAAAGTAACTAAGTAAAAATATTAAATCTTATGGTGATGGAAATTAGTTGAAAAATTAAAAGGTTTGGTAGTGCCTTTCATGCCAAGGGAAAAAAAAGTAATGTATATCCCATCCCAGCCCCTTTAACCCTCCCTAGCTCAATCTCATATTATTTTTGTTTCTTCTTCTTTTTAAAATAAATGGTATTTTGGATTATATTAAAATAACTCGGATCGAACAAATAATTGTTACAATTCTTCTAAAAAAAGTGCTTCCAAAATTCCTGGAGGATTTGAGATTGAACATGCATTATCAACCCAAATCCTTAATTTAGATCTCAATAAAAAAAAAAAAATTGTTACCATTCCAACTAAAGATTTTCCAAATACCCCTAATATCCAAATAAATTTATATCCCATTCTTAATTATTGATCATTATAACTTTGACTAGCTTCTCTTTTTTGTTTAGCTTCATCTAACTTCTTGTTTCCCTTGGTGAAGTATATATGTCCTTTTTCCTCACTTGGATCTAACCTGTGTTATCTACTATATCTAGAGGATAATTCTTGTAGTTATTATCTAGAATATTGTTTTCACCTTTAAGAGTCTTATACAATTCTTCCTCTTTTTCCTCATCTTCCTCAAAAAAAAAAAAATTTAGTATTATTTTCTAAAGAGGAAGAGGAATCACCAAAAAATATCTAACTTGTCCTTGGCCACTTTTTGAACATTATCACAAGGTTTTTTTTTTTTAGAATTATTTTCAACAGAATCATTTGGGTACCCAAACTTCTCTGGATTTTTATAGGCATCATTATACATTCCACTGCAACATGGCTTGTTGTTGAGTTTCCATTAACTTGGTGGGAGTCTTTATCGGATTATAATGTCTCTTGTTGATTTTAATAGTTTTTGTGATCTAGGGGGAGTTCATATTTAGATATCATTTAATGTTATGACTTGGAAACTTCCCACTATCTTGGTTTGAAACTATTTTACCTAGCTTTGATCTTTTGAGGTTTGGGACAATTTTTGAAGGAATGGCTTGTTTTGTAATAAGCTCTACAGGGGGAAGAAATATTTTCATAGTCTATATTTTGCACCCATAGATAATTTAGGATTGTCAGTTTGATTTAGAGAATAAATCTTTAGTGAAGTACATTTTCACACAAATGTAAGCATATACAAGTTTCAAGTACTATTTATCTAATCACTACACTAACAAAAATATACCTGAAGCATTTTGTATAGATTTCAATGATGAAAGATTCCACAGATCCAAAGGGATATTAGGAAGCCTTACCCAAACTAAACCAGTAGGAATTGAATGTGAAAAGGGGTCGAAAGAGGGGAACCCGGGTTACATAGACAACCTTGCATTTCTCTAGAACCACATACCGTAACTAGAGATCAACTCCTAATCTTTAGCTTTATTAATGATTGATAAAAAAAAACATCTAGTCAATGGATAAATATTTGGATCATCTGAAATTAACAATTTCTAGTGCTAAAAAATCTAGGAGTGAAGATCTACTAAAGATGGAATTAAATAATTAAATATGCATATCAAGCCACACTATGAGAAGAAATTTGCATCCTTGAAATCTTGAGCCATCAAAGGAACCACAAAATGAAGGGACTTCACAAACTGATGTAGTTGTGAAATAAATCTCATTTGTAACTTTATGAAAATATGGGTGAAACATAAATTTACGTGAGCCCTCTAGGGATTGAGGAAGGAATAAAACTATTTTTAGTTAGCATGTTCTAAACCAAAGAGTGTATTCAAGAAAATTTCCATCAATGCAGAGGATGGAGAAGCACACTTTACAACAATAATTCCTATAGTATATAAAAAAATGGGCTTGTCTCCATGGAGAAGGGTGAGCTCACCCCCTTAGCTAGGGTCGTGATCTTAAATCCATCCACCAGAGAATGAATGGATGAGGTAATGATCAAAATAAAGTATGAATTCCCTAAGGATTTAAAGTTTTTGGTTTCCATGGAAGCTAGAAAATCTATGAGTATACTAGGTTCTTCGACGGATAAAGAGCAGTGAGATGATAATACAGTATAAGTGATGTCCACCATATGAAAATATCTCAGAGAGAGGGATGATAATTGGTCGACAAGGGCTGAACCCTATCCAATACAATAAAGAAGCCCCACTCTGCCATTAGCACATTATTTTTTCACTGCAAATATAATTTTTCTTATTTTATGTAAAGTGTGTAAAATTTTTTGTTTGTTTGTTTTGAGAATGAGCTGCATCTATCTAGGCCCCTACACCCTAATAATTTTGGCGAGTTAAATTTACTTCTTCCAGTTTTTGAGATGCTCATGACCATCCATCACATAGGTTACATATCGCTAAGAAATGTTCAAGCAACATGTCTAGCATGCTCATTTCCCATATCATTGTTTTATTATTTAATCAATAAGACACGTGCTCCATTACCAATTTCACTTCAACCCTAATTATTTAAGAAAATGTTTACTAATTAGAATGACTCGTGTGAATCACTATTCTTACATATATTGCTTAAGCTTGTAACTATTTTTCTTTCCCATGCCACTTGAAACTAGGATCTTGTATTCTTAAATTGTTCACTTTTCTTTTGGTAATTAAAAGATTTGTTAAAGTTAATTTTAGTCGCAACGGTCCAAAAAAGCAAGCATAAAACTCATTGGTTCCCATGTCATTATATAAGAAAATTGTAAAACTCAAAAATTCCCAAGTCATGGTTTAATAAATGGTAATTAAAAGACTGGTTTAACTACTGGTAATTAAAAGATTGGTTAAAGTTAATTTTGACCGCAACGGTCCAAAAAAGAAAGCATAAAACTCACTAGTTATCCATGAATGCGATGAATGAAGAATGAGAGGAGAAAATTCAGAACTAAAGTTGAGAGGAGAAAATTCAGAAATGAAGAGGAGGTGATCAAAATTTTTGCACTCTGAAAACAACAGAAAGGGAATAGGAGGAGTAGGAGTTGGTAAGAGTTTGAGCAATTTTATGTTCCCTTAATTTGTGTGTTCAATTCATTTTACACAGACATTTGTGTAGCCTGAAAATTTATTTTCTCTATCTATAGGTTTAAGCATGGGTGTTCTTTCTCTCTCAAGCACTCTGATGTAAACTTGTCTGTCTTATGGAGCACTCCATAAATTTTTTGTGTAGTCTTGTATGCATCAATGTCATGTTCTGTGTTATGGTATGTTTGTAATGTGTGTTGTGTTGTTGTAAGTGTTGTGTATAAATGTTTGTTTTGTGTGTTTGGATTTGTGTTAATTAAGAGAGAAAGACTTGGGTGAGCAGAGGAGAATATGCACAAATAGTAGAAGGGCTATCTTGATCAACAAATAGTGATTTCAATGTGAGTTGGTATTCATGGAGATATTTACTTTGGTTATTTTTAAATTCATTCATGGTCCTTTCTTACGTTTCCTTTTCTGATGAGTTGGAATTTTAAATACAGGAGCTCCAGCAACATTTTTAGTGCTTTTGCAACCGAAAATGTGGGTTTTCCAGCTCTTTTGCAACCATGAGTTTTTAGAGTTTCGACAGCAAGTGAAAGATTCTAAGGAAGAAATGTTAGTATTCCATTTTGATGGCCTTGTTCTCCTCTATTTCTTGTTGCAGTGTAATAATATATGTCTTATATGTTTAGTCCCTCTAAGTCTGTTTTAGTACTTTGTGTCCGTGTGTGTTCACATAAATGTTGAGGCATTAGCTATTTTGTCATGTAACAAGTCATGTCGCAGGCTATTGACAACATTGGTCCCTCCAAATGCCCAATTGAACTCCTCCTTTTCTCATTTCATGGTTGCGCTCTTTATTACAGAATTCTCTCGAAACACCCAATTGCGCTCTTCCTTTTCTCATTTCATTGTTGCGCTCTTTGTTAAAACATTGGCCTCTTCAAACTCCAAATTGAGCTCCTTCTCTTGTCATTTCATGGCTACTCTGTTTATTAGTCATTAACCTTTTCTCATTTCATGGCTGCTCTCTTTATTAGTAATTAACCTTACGACAGAGAAACACTATGTTATGTAGCCCTAAAACCGGCCTGTTCTTCACACATAGAGTAGCCCTAAACCCGGCCTGTTCGTGCAGCCTCCAAAGAGTCAGATGCTGGAGAGCGAGATCCGATCTCACTATCCCAAAATAGTAAGATCCTCGAGAGCGAGATGTGATCTGACTATCCCCAAATAGTCACATGCTCTAGAGCTGCGAGATCTGACTATCCCCAAATAGTTAGATGCTCGGGACCGAGATCTTATGCTTATGATCCTATGAGAAGGTGGTTGAGTCACTTGATAAGCACCGCCAAAAACCTGCATATAGAGACACCCTATAGAGCTAGATTTAAACAATGGTGAGAAAGGCCCGACCCTTTTTGTTGATTGTGCAATTCAAAAGAGATATCTGGAAGAAACTTGAGATGTAGAGATTCCAGTGGTAGGGCTAATGGTATGATAAACTAGCTAGATAGCTGCATAGTTGGAATTGTACTCCGTTCAAAGAACATTAGATTTAATTGGAATATTATTTAATTTAATTAGATTTTGAAAAAATCATCATATTTTCCTGCACCATAAAGAACATGGCTCTGTGCTCAATACAATCCGAAGCCACATCGAAAACCTAGAATACCCAAATATACTTGAAACCAATGCCTCGACGGAAATAGAGTTTGCCGTGGACTTCATATGTATCTTGACCAGTAGTGTACTTGTAAGAGTTCAGGATTTCAAATGTATCTTTGTTACTTGTTTCTTTATTAAACCAAATTCTGCTCCAATGTCCATCTTTCGCATGCCTAGTTGTCATCCTTCCACTTTCACGTTCCTTACACTTTCATGTCATGCATCTTCGTTATTATCCATACACTTTCACATTAGGCCTCTTTGTTGTTATCCTTGCACTTTCATGCCTAGCCTCTTTGATATATATATATATATATATATCAAAGAGGCTAGGCATGAAAGTGCAAGGATAACAACAAAGAGGCCTAATGTGAAAGTGTATGGATAATAACGAAGATGCATGACATGAAAGTGTAAGGAACGTGAAAGTATATAACCTGGTATATATATTCTGTTTAATCAATTCTAGCAATTATTGCGTGGTGCAACACCTGTTTATCAATACTCATCCCCTGTTCATCGATGAAAAAAATCCCCTGTTCATTAATGTGTTTAGAAGCCAGCAGGAAGTGAACATTGGTTAGTTGTGAACGAGAAGTCATAACTGGTTATGAGATGAACCCTTCACTCTTGCGCATGCATGCGCAGTCCCAAAACACAACACGAGCAATCAGAATGTCATGATGATGAGATAAAACAATCATAAGCCATCTCCTACAACCAGTTTCACGTGGAAACTCTTATATAATCAAAGATTCATTTTCCTCTCCCTTATTAATTACGTAGTTTTATTTTTTAATTATATCACAAGGTGTTTTAGCTTTCAACGTTTATTTATTTTGTTGAAATTTCCAATGTAACACAAAGATTCCTTTTTGCTCACTATTATTAATCAGGTAGTTTTATTAATTATATCACAAGGTGTTATCACGTAGTTTTATTAGTTAGATCACAAGGTTTTTTCGCTTTCATTGTTTATTTTTTTTTAATTTTACAATATAACATTTAGTTTTACTCACTGAAATATATTTACCAGGAATCACACTAATCTATTTAGAATTTCTAAAATAAACATGCATTTTGTTACCTTATATTTTATTATGCATTTTGTTACTTTATATTTTGTTATGATTAGTTATTCATTAGTTATATGTGTTTTTTAATATGCAATTGTTAAATTTAGGTGTTATTATATAAAATTAGAAAATTATATTATATTATATTTATATTTTTTTCTTAATATTTTTCATGCATTTTGGGTTTATATAATATTTGTCATACATTATGGTTTTATATAATATGCATTTTCTTTATGAAATTTGTATTTGATTATGTTACAAGTTGTTAGGAAGTGTTTGTATATTATATTATATACTAACAATATCATTTCATATTGTATGTTGCAGAAAATTTATCAATACTGAAGTTGTTCGGGGAAGACATTATCTATTTTTATTTTGTGTAATGTTGTAACTAGCAATTGCACCTAATGTTGCAAAGGGAACGCCGTAAGGAAGATGCTAGAAAAAATGACAACTATAGATATTTGAGAGAAAACTGAACTTTATTTGAGAATGATCTTGAATATTACAAGCAGAACGATTAGTGTGGAACCTAGAACTCTCTCCAAATGATAAAAGGGAAAATAAATTCATTAAATTACAGATATTACAAGCTTGGAAATCTCGCTTCAGCACACACTGTATTAACTCAGCCTCCTGAACAATCTGCTACAGCACTTTGAAATTGATTAATATGCCAAGGGAATGATGACAACCTCCAGCCCATTGCAAGTAGGAAATCAGACCACTGGTAAAATGAATTTGGCCTTGACAGAGATAATGTCTGCTCATAAGAATAAGCTCCCCGTCAGTGATCAGACTTGCAAGCAAGTCGTTGGGCATTTTTAGTCCAACGTTGGAAGATTTGATGGCCAGGTCCACTATGAAGAGAAATAGAGGTTAATACACTGAAATGGACTGTCCAATCTTACAGTGGGAATTTTTTCCACCAATTCTTCCACCTTAGCTGCTTGTATGCCTTCAAATGTTGAAGCTGGGGCATTTTCAAATGACCCTCGAAGCATTTACTTGGAACTATAAATTCCCATATAATCAGTACCTCTGTCTAAGTTATCAGAGGCCACTTCTTTACCAGCTGGGGATTTCTTACTGCAAGGTAAGCAGTCTGCATCTTGTAATGTCTCTGCAGTTTCAGCTATGGCAAAACTTGCTGCTTTCCATGCAAAAATGGATTGTCTTGTATACTCCACACACTGAATATAGAAGTAAATAATAACAACTTAAGTGATAGCAAACAACATGAGGAGAAAACTCTGTTTGGTTGTTGTATAACATAAGCTCGTGACCTAAAAACAAATATATAAGTAATGTCTCTGCAGTTTCAGCTATGGCAAAGGATTTCTTACTGCAAGGTAAGCAGTCTGCATCTTGTAATGTCTCTTATGTTTCAGCTATGGCAAAACTTGCTGCTTTCCATGCAAAAATGGATTGTCTTGTATACTCCACACACTAAATATAGAAGTAAATAATAACAATATAATTCCGTAAAAATTGTCAGAAGCATTGTTGGGTGTGTTTTGTTGGGTGTGTTTTTCTTGAATATTTACACCAGGTTTCATCTGGGAATTTTTGTGTAAAAATTCCTCCAAGCTTTTCATTTAATAATAATGATGAGTTTGCAACCTTCTTTCTGGTCTGTCCAATTGTCGATGATTATCCCTTATTAAATTCACATGAATCCGTAGATCCATTTCCTGAAACTGAAATTTTGAAATTAAAAACTTCTGAAGTTTTGGTAAACTAAAAAGCCAATGCCTGTAGCTGTTTCCCTGCCTTAAGTTTCTCCTTTTCTAGCTCAGAGATTGCATGAGCATACCTATGCAAGTAGTAAAATTTCAACTAAACAATTAAAAACACACCTCAGAAGTATTATATAGAAACCATCATTCATATCCTCTGCTTTCCATATTGGTAGGCATAATATCTGGACTGCCAATGCTTCTAGCTGTTGCGCTGCCTTAAGTTTCTCCTTTGCTAGCTCAGAGATTGCATGAGCATACATGGTTCCAGTGGCACTGAACTCTGGCACTTCAAAGAATCCCTACAACCTGTTGTGAAGGTGGCAATGCACTCCCCTAGAAATATTATTAGAGTACTCGAGAGCAGAGAGAGCTTGGCTAAGTGATCCTTTGAGGAAACTAGAAACAATCAATAAAGTTTCTCCTGACATTTGAGGCCATTGAGTAGATTCTAGAAATGGGAATATGGACGCCAATCAAGCGCTTACCGACCAATTCGTGGTATATGGTGGTACTCCTAATCCTTGGTGGCCTTGTGAAAGCAAGTTTGATGGCCATTGAATTGGAGGATGGGTGTGGCCTCATTGATATGGTACCATGTTATCTCAGGTATGGGTGTCTACAAAATGTTGCTACCACCTGTCGCTGAGATATATAAGAAGGAGGTAATCCATCTAATGGAGTTGGGCAACAGTAAACCTTGTAATGTTTGTGGTCTATGTTTAATCACCTCATCACCTCACACATGGATAAACCAAGCACTTGCAATCTGGATAGATAAAGAAGATTAGAAATAGTGTACCTTTACTCCCAGTATAATACTATACACAATGAAATCTCCCTCTGATCTCATAATCAAGGGGGTTTCCTGAAATGAAATGCTCCTCCGACTCAACCTCTCGTAGATAGGAGAGCAAATTATTGTTTTATATATCTTGCATGGACAATTGTAATGGCACATACCCATGATGTAAATATTTGTATACACGAACATTTAAATGACATCCTACTGAGAGCCCAAGGGCAAGGCCTTATATGTAATTCCGTGCATGAGATTATTTGTCATTTAGTGGGGCAATGTCCCAAAGTTGTAAATATTAAATCATGAGGACCTTGTAATGTGACCGTTAATTAGGAGGCCAGGATGGGCTATTTTGCATTGGAATAATTATTTTTCTTACGTTGATGTGGATGGGAACCAAAACATATACATAACATACATAAATATTATGTGAACTCCAACATATCATTGAATGATTCCTCATTTTCCCTTACCATGAGGAATGAGTCATCTATGAAGTGCCCATTGACAAGTTGGCCACCATTTTGCTCGGGCAGAAAGCTGCCTCTAATTTTTCCTTTGTCAACTTTCCATGCTAGAAGATAACCAAAGGTTGCAATTGCATGTAGTCTTATTTGATCAATCCACATAACCCAATCTCTATTGGTTTAACCCCATCCATGGTGAGACAAGTTGAGGCCTCTGAGAATAAGGCTTTGATTACCTTAGTAAAAAAGATTCCAAAAAAAGAGCCTGCAAAATTCACAGGATAAACGGACACATGACAATTACAGGCCTTAGAATCTGCATCAAACCATAACCATAAACTACACATCAAACTTCAGTCTTTTAACTTCGCATAATATCACAGTATTTCTTCCGAATGCCTTCCTGTAAAGTAGTCTGAATATCTCAGACTTTTCCGAATGCACATTACTATGGACAAGCCACAGTCCTTGCTACGCATTTAGTCACAGGCTTTATCTCGCATAAACATTTGGTTTATTCCATGCCCTCCCAAATTGCCGAGGATATAGCACTTTTCCAAAATCTTGTAAGTGACACATAAGAGAGTTATAGGCCTCCAACTAATAATCAACTCGAGATCCCTCACCTTCGAGATGAATTTGATGTTGATCTGGTTAATGAGCTCACCCAAAGACTATGTTATAATGTATTCTTAGAAGATTTGAAGTAGGTCTGAACCCACAAAACCCTAGGAAGACTTACAAACTTTGTAGGAAAATTCTTCTAGGCCCAATGGCTTTCTGTCATATGTTGCAAAGCAACTTAGAAATCATCCAATGAGAGGGGCTAGTAATACAGTTTTTTGTCTTGTTAATGTTCAAGGGACCACATTCACAAAAATATGTAAGGCCACCATACATTCTTCAATTATTCCTTACAACAAACAAATAAGCATGTAGTTAGAAAATCCACTCTTTCACAATTGATACCTTAATTAGAAAAATTCACATATGATTTAATAGTTGCAAAATGTTCAAAAGCTTGTCGAAGGCTTTAAGGAATTTTCTGTGAATTTTTTTGAGGGTTTGTCCTTTATATTTCCTAACCCCAACCACTTTGACACACTACACTGCACTACATAATAGCCTCACAATATTTATCCTCACACTTTCAGACTTGGATTTTTATGCCTGCAACTCTCTTAGTCAATGAAGAGTGTCCAATAAACAGAGAAATCACTAGAGCAAATGTAAGGAAGAAAACCAGAATCGGTAAAAATAGCTTTGACATATGACAGTCAATGTCTAAAGTATCATTTCCTACCGAATAATATTGACAGAGCAATGTCAAAGATCTATGAAATTCGGTAATGAGAAGGCCACTGAGAGATCCGAGGAATAAAAAGCACCTTGGTCCTGTTACAGATTTTGAAACAATAGCCTCATTATACAAAGCTAGTGGATCAACTTAATAGTGGCCTTCTCATTACTGAATTTGATAAATCTTTGACATTGCTATGTCAATATTATTTGGTAGGCAATGATACTTTAGACATTGACTGTCATATGTCAAAGCTATTTTTACCGATTCTGGTTTTCTTGCTTACATTTTCTCTCATTCATTGAAGAACTGAAGAGGCCTCTGAAAAAGAAGCATATTCGCTAAACAAAGGGGCCTATGGAGGCAATCTCAAAAGAAAAAAGTTCCAAATAGGGTTTCCCGTGAAGAAAGAAGACAAGTCTAAAACTGCTCTCAAGGCAAAAGGGATGAATGCCAAACTGTTGGTACAATGGCTTATGGAACTGCTTGTTTATGCTAAATCATACACTTTAGCATGAGGAATTGGACTGTCTCAACTTGAGCCCAATCAGGTGGTAACAAGGTAGACCCCAAGATTTCAACGCCATATAGTACTATAGGCCTGATAATTGTGTCAGAAAAATGCATCTCAGAAGAGATGTCCTGAAAATACATATGGAATTATTGTCGGTCAAGCATTAAGAGAGACGGATAACCCTTTCTAAGCTTTGGGATGAAAGGCAGACCTTAAACTAAACCTAAGGGCTATGAATCAGACAACCATAGATGTATAAGCAATGGTAATCTCCATCTCGTTTCCTTTGAAGAAGTGGAAGTTTGTTAGGTTGGTCTTGGACATTTGATATCACAACCTTAGTTTCACTAAGATTCACCACCATCGTTCTATGATCATGACATTGGCAGGGGCATCAAGTTATCTCTGAAGGTCCCTAGGGTAGGAGGCTAAAAGGATCAGATCCTCTGCAAATAAGACTAAGGTAAACAAAACATGGTGTAAAAGGTAAACATCTCCCTTGTGGAAGTACTTCCTAGGTTATGCTCTAACCCATTAATGTATATCCCATAGAGTTTCATAGTAGCAACTGTGAGACACTCAAAGATGCCAACGTCACATACTCTCCAGAACAATAACAGTATAACTCCTTTGGAACAGAGTCCAAAAGCCTTCTGAAATCCACAAAGCAACAAGAATTTAGATTGGGGCGTCAGCCTCCTTGATAATAGCACACATGCTAAAAATGTCGTCAACAGTTTCATAATGTCTTCTAAGACTTGGTTGCCTCTTAGCATTGAATTTTGTTCCTCTCTAGATGTTGATAAAGCCACAAGTTCACGACCAGAACATAGAGTTTGACAAAGGCACGCCCAATCATGATATTCCTGTAATTATTTGTATCAAAGATATCCTTCAATTGGAATATGGGGTGGATGATATTTTGAGACCATGAAGAGGGAAAGCCAATGCAAACAACACGATTAAAGAGATCAACAATGTTGTAAGCAAATTAACCAAAGCATGTGTATGAAATTTAGCTTGCAAACCTTACTCATCTACTTCTTTGCTGGTGCTCAAGATTCTAACAGCTCTTTTAATGTATCTTGGGGTGAATTAGTGACAGAAGGTGAGAGAAGAGGGAATATGGGCATAGAGCTGACCTGAAAAATCACAGAGGGATGTGGTCTGCAAGAACCATGTGTAATAATCAAAACATGATGGAAGAGCATATTTTAGATAGATTTTCCAATTTCAATTCAAGGCATCTAAAATCTACCAGGAATCACACCATGATCAAACACAATAACAAAACCAAACCCATGCAAAGAAATAAATTCCAACTTAATATGAAGAAGAAGAGGAACTATGATGAGCATTACCAACAATTGCATAGCCATATGTACTTGGAACTCCAGGCAGGGATGGCACCCGCATAGACCCCGTGATCACAGTCTTCCCCATGCCATCACCCACAAACATAAGATTAGTTTTACTGGGAGGAATCCTAACAATCTCCTTATACACCCCAGCCATTATGTGTATCACAAATCTCCGCTCAGATTTATCCGGTGGACTGTTCACCGCCTGTTGAATTCTCATGGAGGATTCATCCTTGGACACAATAACATCCGGAACCAATTCATCAATCTCTAATACATCCCAAATTTCATTATAATGATGGTAATAATCTGCAGTACTAGAGGAATTGGATGATCTCTCTGTTTTGGGAGGCCTCCATAGGACCATATTATGACCGTATGTATCCAGAGCATCTACCATGCTGAGGGCATTGCTGGTCAAGCTCGTGACTGTAACCAGCTCTCCCATGACTCTTTCCACGACCTGCGTGGTATTAACAAAACTGAGAGCCGAACTGCAATCATTCTGATAAGTCAGGGCTGTGCTCATCCATACCTTAACGTCTTTAATATTCCTTGGGTTCAGCTCCTGGGTCCTGCTTTTCCCTAAATATCTCAAGGAACCCTGCAGGAACTCCAAGCAGTCCTTGACAGCGCCTATGAAATTGGCGTTATTGGAAGTAGAGAGAAGATGTTTAGAGTGAAGATAAGATTGTGTTGTTCCCTCCAACGAAAGATCCATGGCTGCACCAATGATCTGTTGTGGCCTCACCTTTTCACTAAATTTATATTTGGCATTCAAATATGAGTGGCAGAGTTTCGGGTACTGTGATGCCTGGCACGCTAAATCTATGCCATCGCCGGTGGAGGATTTCTGAAAGAGCTCTCTGTGGCCACCATGAGCTGATAAATAATTAGCCGAGGAGAGTTGTGCAGAGAGCACAGGGAGGAGAAGGATTGTGATTAAGAAAAGGGAAGCCACGATATCAATTCTGAGGAACACTAAAAACTCCATGATCGTGATCTTCGTAACTCGTCCTGTAATTCTATCAATGAATATGAATATATGCTGCTACATAAACACAACACTTCATCATTTTGAATCCAAACCAAAAAGTTACGCAGAGAACCTATGGATTGTACGAAAAAAGAAACAAACACCAAACATTCAACCTACAAACGTCAATTCAAGGGTTTAATTTACCGTGCTCTGCCTATAATCCATTCTGCTCGAATCAAATCAGTGGGCAAACTTATCTGCTCTGCTTACACTCCACTCCAATGCATGCATTGAGATTACCGGGTAAATCTCAAATCTCTTCAAATAACAAACTAAAACCCTCTGCTCATCCAAGAACAAACCTGAGGCGCATCTAGAGCTTTGGTTGCCGAGCGCCGGGTATGTCCAGGTGATGATCGAACTCTGTTTTGTGGGAGCGGCCATGGATAACGATGACTCAAAATTTCTGAAGGTATGCTGCAAGCCGAGCCAAAGCCATCCTCCTTGACACTGTCAGGAGTGAGGATGATGACTACGGAAAGTCACAACTACTTGGCAACTGCTCCAAATCAAATCCATGGCTGATGACGATTCAATCGTCTAACAAAACATCAAAGGGCTCAGAGTATGACACCACGACACCCAGCAAAGTTGTTTTCAAATAAATACGCCTTACGGTGTAATTAGAAAAAGTTATATATATTTTTTTGTTTAGATGGGCCCATCAAAAAATATACATGAAAACAAACTGTAACACCCCCAATTTGTGTGTTGAATTTTTAAAAAGTTAGACAGTTGAACTTACATCCTAAGGGGGTGGACCCCAAGGGATAAGTATGGTGTGAATGTATTTGCATATTTTATTGAGGAAATAAATAAAATGATTGTGCAATTTGACCAAGATGAGAATTAGAGATCACTTGCCAAATCCATGAGGATGGATAAGGCAACAAATCCCCAAAAATCTTTCAAAAATCCTTGAAAGAAATTTATTTAGATTTGATGAGGAATATAAATTTCCCCAATGAAGAGGAGTAGTTGGGAAGAGGTGAGAAAAAGCTGGAAAAGCTGAGGAAAAGCTTAAAGCAGCTTTAAAGAGTCCCAAAACGGGAAGCCTAGGCTAAACAGGAAAGAAAGCATCCTGCTATTCTGGACGCAGAATTAGAAACATTCCTTGGGGAATTATGAGCTTAAATAAGCTGCTCCTAAGCAGATCAGAGGTTGATCTATCCTAGGAGGTGATCTCAGCTCTGGGGTGAGTCCTGGGAGACAAAGAGGACTCTAAGGTTGGGAGGTTGGTCATTTGCAGATTTTGGTATGTTCTCAAATTTTTGTAAATTTATTTTCTCATGGTATGAATTGGCTACATATAGAAAAATTAATTACATGGTGTGATTGGTGTTGGTACTACATTTAACAGAATCCATCTTAGGGTAATCACCTCCGTATTCTGTGTAGTCAGTACCGTAAAATCCATAGAGTAGAAACTCCGTAAGCTCTAAACCAAGGTTGGTTTAAATCTCAAGTTACTTAACCTCTACGCGTATGATTAATTATTGTTTTATTCATTGTAGGCACAAATGTGATATTAGACAATATGAGTCACAGAGAAACATTACAAGAAGCATTCTAGAGTTACATGGTATGAATACAAACAATCAAAGTAAAAACAATGTGAAGTATGACATTCAAACTTATACTAGAAAATCAATATAACATTACTCCATATAGGTGTTATAGGTGTACATTGTGAAATTGGTTATACCATATGTAAGTGGAGAACTATATTAAAGGTATTTTACAGCTATATGATGACCACAAATATAAAAACCAAAAGATGTCAACTTCGATATGTTGATTTGTACTAGCTTTAAAAGAAATCCTATTCTACAGCAGGAATATATCATTTATAGCATATAAGAACGTATTATGCTTTGAAATCCATCTCACATTCCTGAACTAAGCAGCATAGTCAAAGACAAAAATTTCAATTAAGTTATACACCACAATGGCTATTGAATACATATATATAAATCCCCATGTGACAATCTATGTTCATAAGTATACATAGGAAAATAGTGTAACAATATTGAAATTTTTATGGTACTCAAACTCCAAAAAGGGAAAACGTAATGATAATAGAGTATGGAACTCTAAGATGGACTAATAAAGGCCTAACTCTATCTTATAAGAGTATTTTAGCACGCATAGAAATTTTATGATATCTATGGTTTTCTTAAGTTCATTCGATTTAAACACCCATCGAATATCTATATATGCATAACAAATTGTATATGTATCGAAATATTATGATATGATGAGTGCACCTATCTTTTGATACATCTACTTTTAACCTTGGAATTAAAGACATTAGAAACCTAATTAAATATACGAATGGCGCATTACAAAAATTATGATACGAAACTTCTGGAAAGGAAACACTGGAAACGATAATGACAGTGCCGCGAGTTAAAGAGAACCACAATAAAAATAATCATTACAGCACCGAGATCTAAATAATGGCTCAGTCGTTTCTGGTTTCCATACGTGTTTCGGCAAATGAAACTAAACAGGGATATCAGTGCCGAGAGCAAATAAAATCATCTCAGCTCTTAATTAATATCAAAGCCATAGCAATGGCGCGACGAACAGAATGGCTATACGACATCTAGGGTTCTGAAAATTCATGAGCAGACAGTAGGATTAGAAAAACATATAAATTATGTAACTCAATAAAGAAGGTGAACGCGACAGGAGTACGTCCGTCCACGTAAGTCACAAGACGCAACCACAGTATTGAATAATACGTCAATAGAAAAGATCCAACATCGATATGGTTATGCGCTGGTTAATAAGTTCATGCGATTTGTTTTAATGAACTTTAGATGATGAAGGTAGGGAAACTTCAAAACCAGAGTATAAAACATACATATGAAATCGCGCAGAGGAGAGCTAACATAGGCATAAAGCGTGCAACTTTCGTAAAGAAATAAGACGGACCGCAATGATAGTCTGCCCAGAACAGGAGTCAGTATCATCATGCCTAACAAAGAAAATATATATATAAACCGACCAAGATTCGACCTGTAAGACTAGCCAGCGAGTATGGTCTCATGTAAATATACAATAATAGCCGCGCTTAGAGTGTATGGTTAACGAATTATCCTGAACATTCTGCATCGGTAGCATCGCATCTCAACCAAGTTGCCACAAACCCATGCAACTTAAACAAGAATGGAAAGTTACCTGTGTGAGGATAGGTTCCTTTCCTCACCTCGCGCGGTAGGCTTATCAAATAAAAACGAGCCACCCATGTGATGCTAAGGAAATCCGACCGTAACGTGGATACCGTTAAAATCTGGGTGTGTAGGAACAACCTAGGCGTTCGCCTTTTGACATCAACCAGAAAAAGAAAAACAAACATAGATTAAGGAAGGCCTCAATGCATAATCAACATGAAATACCTATGATAAATCTACAGTCCTATAAAGCGTGTTGAACACATCCAAAACATAAATCATTAATACCAAACTATTGCGTAGAATAGAACCGTAGGCCGATTGTAAACCAAATAAAAATGATAATGAATATAAGTGTAACTCATGAATTGTACCTGTGAGACAACATGTCTGACGGCCCTCTGTCACCAGGTTGGTATGTCGAAAACATTCCTCTCTGAGCAAAAACACAACAACAGACGATGATAAGGCATTATTGGTTAATTTATACAAAAACAAAATGAACTAATTGAAAACGCAGGCCGACCTGGTTACACCCTCCCCAACCGGCGATGGGAGCGGGAAAAGGCACGACTCTGTAGTACCAATATGAAACAGAAAGAGTCAAATAAATAGATCAACGTAAGAGTCTCGAATAAAAAGAACTCTTGCAAACCCTAATGCACCCTGCCCCAGAACTGCAGAAAATCACGATATTGATTTAGAAGACGCTGCCACGGCAGAAGAAGGTACCATACTACGCTAAGGTGCCCCAAGGAGGACGAGCGATGCCGGTAGAGGTATAGTCGTCTCAGTAGCTACACCCCGTCTCTGCCTGCAAAAACATTGAAATAGAAAAACCAAGCGCACACGTTAGGTCAGACCGAGCAAAAACAGTGCGACACATACGTTATTAACTCTAACAAGTACGCGTGTCTCTGCCTCTGCGTAGAAAAATCATATCAAATATGAACGGGATCAGAGTATTCATAATGAAAAACCGCCACAAGAGGTAAGAACTCGGGTATTTCATGAATTACTGTCACGCCGATCCGCGGCTTGGACAGTATTGCGTGAGATACAATGTTTATAAATTACAAAATTGTAAGGACGAATATACCGTGGCGCATCTGTCCAAGTAAACCACCCATCATAGGTACAACAGGATTAAACCGATTCGCAATTGCAATGGATATGAACGCAGCGCTGACCTGTCGCTACGTCAATAGCTCGCTTAACCTATTTCTCCAAAATGACGGCTTACGTGGACTGTATAGCGGCTATGCAAATATATATACGGTTAATGGTTTTGGATGGGAGACATCACGGATATGGTACGATATAACCACGTAGGACCCAAGAAATCGGTCAGAGGAATTACTATAAACTTTTCAACAGGTCTATACATATATATACATGTCATTATTCTATATGAATATGTCCATCCAACGAAATTATCCAAAGGGGTAGGGAATTTTTATATATATATATGATATAAATATATATATCGAAGTGCGCCTCTCATAGTTTAGTAAAGTGGATATAAACATATATATATATGGGCTATTGGATGTAAACATAGGTTGTGCATAGGGGTATTCAAATGTAAATTTTATTTTACTCAAGGGTATACACATAGGGATTGTGTATAGTCTACGAATGTATTTAATATGCCTATGTGTTTTATAGCTATACATATGGATAATATATATTGGTCCCTAAGTAGGTGTGGACATTAAGAGTGGCATAGTAAGTTGTGTACACGGTTACATTGTACACATGGAAAATATTGGATTTTGGAAATAGAAAAAAAAAAAAAAATTGCCCTTAAATTGGAGGTGTGACAAATGGTATCAGAGCACTAGTTACAACAAATTGGGCTGTCGTTTTGTGCTCACTGATTATTACATATATTTTTTTTTTGAAGTTTATAAACTTTGCTAATCTGTGTTGTAAGTGTGTACAGTTGAAATGGCTGAAGGTGAAGGGATTTATGTGGATATGCGGGATGAGTTTGCTACTCCAGATCCCAATGCCCCGGTACTGGCTATGTTGCACCAGATGCAACGAGCAGCCAGGAAGGCGAAGGTTCTGGAAAAAGAAATATGGATGAATCTGAGGATGAGGATGCAGCTAGAAATCAACATAAGCAGAAAAGAGAATTGCAGGGAGAATTTAGAAAGATCAAACCTCCCTCCTATGATGGGGAGAAGGAAGAGGATGCTGAAGCTTGGTTGCTGAACATGATCAAGTATTTCTAAGTATATGAATATGAGAGCAATCTGAAGGCCAGATTAGCTGTGTATCAGCTACAAGGAAAGGCTACACTGTGGTGGGAAGAGACAAAAATGGTGCATTCCATTGATGAAAAGACAGTTACTTGGGAAGATTTTCAGACTAAGTTCAAAAGTCATTATTTGAATGAATGTTATTATGATGATAAAGCAAAAGAATTCCATGAACTTAGGCTAGGACAACTCACTATTGATGAGTTTTTCACTAAGTTTACTAATTTACTGAGGTATGTCCCTTACATTAGAGAAGAAAAGGCAAAATTGCAAAGGTTTTTAAATTGTTTGCCTACTGTGTACAAGGAGAAAATTGAGTTTGACAACCCAAAGACCATGGATGAAGCTGTTAGAAAAGCCAGATTATGCTATCAACAGTTTAAAGGTAAAGCTGAACAAGGGAAGAGCTGGATGAACAAGGGTGAGTTCAAAGGAAAGAGACCAAAACCAACATATTTAAGGAATTTTGGTAGAGATCATCAAAGGAAAAAGTTCAGCAAACCAAAAGAAAGTCAAACTGCTCAGTCCCAAGTGGCTTCAAAACCAGTAGAAGGGAACAATAAAAAGGAAGGGACAGTCAGAATGAAGGAACCTTTGAAATGTTGGGGTTGTGGAGAACCCCATATGATGAGGGACTGCCCCCATCGAAATATTCATATGATCAGCAGAGAGCGAGAGGCAACAACAATAAATGACATAGCCAGAAATATACCAACTATCAGTGCAGCATTGGAAAATCGGCAAGCAGAACATCAAGCAACCATGGTGGAAATGGAGGGTAAGATTTCTGACCTACCTGTTACTGTTTTGATTGATCCAGGTGTTTCTTTGAGTTACATTAGTCCTGGAATTGTAGAAAAATGTAAAATTAAACCTGAAAAATTTCAGCAGTCATGGTTGGTATAGCTGGCCACTGGAACTAAGAGAAAAGTCACACATAAGTTGCCCAAAACAGCAATACAATTAAATGGGTTCCCAACAGAAGTAAATCTAAACATATTGCCATTAGGATCCTATGATCTGCTGATAGGAATGGATTGGATGGAAAAGAAGAAAGCCCTGATGAACTGCTGGGATAAAACCCTGTATTATGTAGATGAGGAAGGGAAACCTTTTACACTAAAAGGGAAACCAAAACCCATTGTAGTAAGACAAATATCAGCCTTACAATTGAAAAGAACTGCTAGAAAAGGATACCAAGTCTATGCAGTGCATGTAGAAGAAATAGAACAGAAAACTGAGGAAGAGTTAATAGATGCTATACCAGTCATCAGAGAATTTAAGGAAGTTTTTCCCAAGGAAATCCCTCATCTTCCCCCCAAAAGAGAGATTGACTTTTCTATAGATCCGGTGCCGGGAGCTACACCTATTTCCCGAGCTCCTTATCGGATGAGTCCGCCAGAACTGATGGAGCTGAAGATGCAGCTGCAAGAATTATTGGATAAGGGTTACATTAGACCAAGTGTGTCTCCATGGGGAGCACCTGTTCTATTTGTGAAAAAGAAGGATGGAACTTTTAGGATGTGCATTGATTATCGTCAACTAAATAAGTTGACCATTAAGAATAGATATCCACTTCCTAGAATTGATGATCTTTTTGATCAAGTGAGAGGAGCTTCAGTCTTCTCCAAGATAGACCTAAGGACTGGGTATCACCAGCTCAGAATTAAAGAAGAAGACATCAGCAAAACATCATTTCGAACCAGGTATGGGCATTACGAATTTGTAGTCCTACCTTTTGGTTTGACAAATGCCCCTGCCACATTTATGTGTCTGATGAACAGGGTGTTGAATAAGTATTTGGACAAATTTGTTCTTGTGTTCATAGATGATATCTTAGTTTACTCCAAAAATGAGGAAGAACATAAGGAACACCTGAGAATAGTGTTGCAAACTTTGAAAGAAAATCAACTATATGCCAAGTTCAGTAAATGTGAATTTTATAAAGATAAAATTCAATATTTGGGTCATATAATTTCTGAAAAAGGGTTGGCAGTTGACCCTGAAAAGATAAAATCCATTAAAGAATGGCCAGTCCCCACTGATGTCTCAGCAGCAAGATCATTTATGGGAATTGTAGGCTATTATCGCAGATTTGTGGAGAGATTTTCTGCTATAGAAAATCCCATAACCTCATTACAAAGGAAGGGTGTTAAGTTCGTGTGGACTGAGAAATGTCAAAACAGTTTCGAACAATTGAAACAGAAACTTATTTCAGCTCCTATATTAAAAATTGCTGATCCTGATAAAGAGTTTGTGGTATGTACAAATGCTTGCAGAGAGGGGCTAGGAGGAGTCCTATTGCAAGAAAATTCAGTTATTGCCTATGAGTCTAGGAAATTAAAAACTCATGAACAGAATTATAGTGCATATGATTTGGAATTTGCAGCTGTTATTCATGCTTTAAAAATGTGGAGGCACTATCTGCTGGGGAAGAAGTTCACTTTGATGACTGATCATATTAGCCTCAAATATTTTTTCTCCCAAACTGACCTGAATGCAAGACAAGCCAGATGGTTGTCTTTTCTAAGTGAATTTGATATGGACATAAAACATATCAAGGGGAAAGAAAATAAAGTTGTTGATGCCTTAAGTAGAAATGCTTGTCAACATTTAAACAGCATTGGGAGTAGTGCCCAGATGGAGATAGAGGAATTGGTGGTAAAAGCAGCAAATCAAGATCCCAACTATGAAACACTCTTGGTGAAACTACAGAAAAGGGATAAAACTGATTTCACTAAAAACCAAAAAGGGCTGCTCTATTACAAAAACAGGTTGTATATCCCCGATATAGAGTCATTGAAAAGAGAAATTCTAGATGAATATCACAAACAGCCTTATGCAAGACATCCAGGATACCAAAAGATGTTAACAGCCTTGAAGAAGAAGTTGTTCTGGCCAGGAATGAAAAGAGATGTGGCGGAGTATTTAAGTAGATGTATGGAATGTCAGTTAGTAAAAGCTGAGCATCAACACCCAGCAGGGCTTTTAAACCCTTTGCCGATTGCAGAATGGAAATGGGACATAGTTTCCATGGATTTTATAACAGGATTACCCAAAAATAAGTATCAGCATGATTCTGTAATGGTAGTAGTAGACACTCTCACCAAAGCTGCCCACTTTATACCAGTAAAATCTACCTTTGGAACAGCTCAAGTAGCAAATGTTTTCCTAAAGGAGATAGTAAGGCTTCATGGAGTGCCCAAGGTGATTGTCTCAGATCGGGATGCCAAGTTCACAACAGCATTTTGGAAAGGATTGTTTGCAGGAATGGGTACTAAGCTGAATTTTAGTACTGCTTACCATCCTCAAACTGATGGGCAAACCGAAAGGACAAACCAAATTTTAGAAGATATGCTGAGAATGTATGTGATGGATAGGCCATCAAAATGGGAAGAGTATCTGCATCTAGCTGAGTTTGCCTATAATAATAGCTACCAATCCTCTATTAAGATGAGTCCATTTGAGGCACTCTATGGAAGAAAGTGCCGTACTCCCTTGAGTTGGAGTCAACCAGAGGATAAACTGGTGTTGGGACTAGAGGCACTACAAGATATGGAAAGAATTGTCAAGCAAATACAAAGAAATATCAAGACAGCACAAGATCGACAGAAGAGCTATGCTGATAAGAAAAGAGTGCACCGAGAATTTAAAGTAGGGGATCATGTGTATTTGCGCATCAAACCCAAAAAGAGCACACTTTATGCAGGAAGTTGTGCAAAACTGGCTCCTTGATATTGTGGGCCTTTTGAAGTTTTAGAAAGGGTGGGACCAGTGGCTTACAAGCTGGCCTTACCACCCCATGTTAAAGTGCATAATGTGTTTCATGTTTCATTATTAAAAGGATATGTGCATGATGCTTCTAACATAGTTGATTGGAATGTGGTACAGGTGGAACTAGAAGGGGAGTTTCTGCCAGAACCGCTTCAAATATTGGAGCGGGAAGAAATTGAATTGAGAAACAGAACAGTGGCCAGAGTAAAAGTGCAGTGGAAGCACTTTACTGCTGAAGAAGCTACCTAGGAAAGGGAAGCTGAAATGATGGAGAAATATCCATTTTTGTTTAAGTGAACTCTAGTAGTTAAATAATAACACCGAGGACGGTGTTTATTTTCAGAGGGGGAATATGTAACACCCCCAATTTGTGTGTTGAATTTTTAAAAAGTTAGACAGTTGAACTTACATCCTAAGGGGGTGGACCCCAAGGAATAAGAATGGTGTGAATGTATTTTCATATTTTATTGAGGAAATAAATAAAATGATTGTGCAATTTGACCAAGATGAGAATTAGAGATCACTTGCCAAATCCATGAGGATGGATAAGGCAACAAATCCCCAAAAATCTTTCAAAAATCCTTGAAAGAAATTTATTTAGATTTGATGAGGAATCTAAATTTCCCCAATGAAGAGGAGTAGTTGGGAAGAGGTGAGAGAAAGCTGGAAAAGCTGAGGAAAAGCTTAAAGCAGCTTTAAAGAGTCCCAAAATAGTAAGCCTAGGCTAAACAGGAAAGAAAGCATCCTGCTATTCTGGACGCAGAATTAGAAACATGCTTTGGGGAATTATGAGCTTAAATAAGCTGCTCCTAAGCAGATCAGGGGTTGATCTGTTCTAGGAGGTGATCTCTGCTCGGGGGTGAGTCCTGGGAGACAAAGAGGACTCTAAGGTTGGGAGGTTGGTCATTTGCAGATTTTGGTATGTTCTGAAATTTTTGTAAATTTATTTTCTGATGGTATGAATTGGCTACATATAGAAAAATTAATTACATGGTGTGATTGGTGTTGGTACTACATTTAACAGAATCCATCTTAAGGTAATCACCTTCCAGATTCTGTTTAGTTGTACACCAGAAAATCCATAAAGTAGAAACTCCAGAAGCTCTAAACCAAGGTCGGTTTAAATCTGAAGTTACTTAACCTCTACAGATGATTAATTATTGTTTTATTAATTGTAGGCACAAATGTGATATTGTATGCTTATGAGTCTGCTAGAGAAACATTACAGCAGTACTAGAGTTACATGGTATGAATACAAACAACTGAAAGTAAAAACAATGAAGTATGACATTCGAACTTATACTAGAAAACTGAATATTACATTACCCCATATAGGTGTACAGTTGTGAAATTTTATACTCATATGTAAGTGGAGAACTATATTAGCAGACTTATAGCTATATGATACCACAGCAGAAAACCAAAAGATGTCGAATTCGATATGTTGACTTGTACTAGCTTTAAAAGAAATTCTATTCTACAGAAGGAATATATCATTTATAGCATATATAGAACGTATTATGTTTTGAAATCCATCTCACATTCCTGAACTAAGCATCATAGTCAAATACTAAAATTTCAATTAAGTTATACGCCACAATGACTATTGAATACATATATATAAATCCCCATGTGACAATCTATGTTCATAAGTATACATAGGAAAATAGTGTAACAATACTGAAATTGTTATGGTACTCAAAATCAAAAAGGGAAAAATGTAATAATAATAGAGTATGGAACTCTAAATTGGGCTAATAAAGGCATAACTCTACCTTATAAGAGTATTTTAGCATGCATAGAAATTTTATGATCTATATTGCTTTTTAAATTCATTCTATTTAAGCCCCATCGAATATCTATATATGCATAACAAAATATATATATCGATATATTATGATATGTTGAGCGCACATATCTTTTGCTACATCTACTTTTAACCTTGGAATTAAAGACATTAGAAACCTAATTAAATCTAAGAATGGCGCATTACTAAATTTATGACACGAAACTTCTAGAAAGGAGACACTAGAAACGATAATGACAGTGCCGAGAGTTAAAAAGAAACAGAGTAGAAATAATCATTAAAGCGTCGAGAGTTAAATAATGGCTCATTCGATTTTGGTTTCCATACGTGTGTAGGCAAACGAAATAAAACAGGGATATCAGTACCGAGAGCAAATAAACCAATCTCAGTTCTTATTTAATATCAAAGCCATAGCAATGGCGCGACGAACAGAATGGCTATACGACAGCTAGGGTTCTGAGAATTCATGAGCAGACAATAGGGTTATAAAAATATATAAATTATGTAACTCAACAAAGAAAGTGAGCGCGACAGGAGCACGTCCGTTCACGTACGCCACAAGAAGAAACCACAGTATTGAATAATACATCAATAGAAAAGACCCAACATATATATGATTGTGCGCTGGTTAATAAGTTCATGCGATTTGTTTTAATGATTTTTATATGATGAAGGTAGGAAAAACTTCAAAACCAGAGTATACAACATATATATGATTTCGCGCAGAGGAGTGCTACCATAGGCATAAGGTGTAAAACTTTCGTAAAGAAATAAGAAGGACCGAAATGATAGTCTGCCCAGAACCTGAGTCAGTATCATCATGCCTATAAAAAATATATATATATACGAACCGATCAAGATTCGACACCGTGAGTCTAGCCAGCGAGTATAGTCTAATGTAAATATACAATAGTAGCCCGAGCTTAGGGTGAATGGTTAACAATTGCTCTCGAATTATCGCAGAATGGTAACATCGCATCTCAACCAAGTTGAAGCATAAACCTATGCACCAGAAACAAGAAATTTTGAAAGTTACCTAGGGAGGATAGGGTTCCTTCCCACCCTCGCGGTGTGTAGAAGCACAGCAAAATGAGCCACCCATGTGATGCGCAAGGAAATCTGAACGTTGTAACGTGGATACTGTTAAAATCTGGGTGTGTAGGAACAACCTAGGCGTTCGCCCCTTTGACATCAACCAGGAAAAGAAAAACAAACATAGATTAAGGAAGGCCTCAATGCATAATCAACATGAAATACTGCGGATAAATCTCTGTCCTATAAAGCGTGTTGAACACATCCAGCATAAATCGTTAATACCAAACTATTACAGAGAATAGAACCAGAGGCCGATTGTAAACCAAATAAAAATATAACAATAGTAAGTGTAACTCAGTTAGAACTCAGCCAGGAGTAACATGTTCGATCTCGGCCCTCTGTCACCAGGTTGGTATGTCGAAAACATTCCTCTCTGAGCAAAAACACAACAGCAGATGATGAGAAGGCATTATTGGTTAATTTATACAAAAACAAAATGAACAAATTGAAAACGCAGGCCGACCTGGTTACACCCTCCCCAACCGGCGATGGGAGCTGGAAAAGCCACGACTCTGTAGTTCCAATATGAAACAGAAAGAGTCAAATAAATAGATCAGCGTAAGAGTCTCGAATAAAAAGAACTCTTGCAAACCCTAATGCACCCTGCCCCAGAACTGCAAAAAATCACGATATTGATTTAGAAGACGCTGCCACGGCAGAAGAAGGTACCATACTACGCTAAGGTGCCCCAAGGAGGACGAGCGATGCCGGTAGAGGTACAGTCGTCTCAGTAGCTACACCCCGTCTCTGCCTGCAAAAACATTGAAATAGAAAAACCAAACGCACACGTTAGGTCAGACCGAGAAAAAACAGAGCGACACCTACGTTATTAACTCTAACAAGTACGCGTGTCTCTGCCTCTGCGTAGAAAAATCATATCAAATATGAACGGGATCAGGGTATTCATAATGACAAACCGCCACAAGATGTAAGAACTCGGGTATTTCATGAATTACTGTCACGCCGATCCGCGGCTTGGACAGTATTGCGTGAGATACAATGTTTATAAATTACAAAATTGTAAGGATGACTATACCGTGGCGCATCTGTCCAAGTCAACCACCCATCATAGGTACAACAGGATTAAACCGATTCGCAATTGCAATGGATATGAACGCAACGCTGACCTGTCGCTACGTCAATAGCTCGCTTAACCTATTTCTCCAAAATGACGGCTTACGTGGACTGTATAGCGGCTATGCAAATATATATACGGTTAATGGTTTGGGATGGGAGACATCACGGATATGGTACGATATAACCACGTAGGACCCAAGAAATCGGTCAGAGGAATTACTATAAACTTTTCAACAGGTCTATACATATATATACATGTCATTATTCGATATGAATATGTCCATCCAACGAAATTATCCAAAGGGGTAGGGAATTTTTATATATATATATGATATAAATATATATATATCGAAGTGCGCCTCTCATAGTTTAGTAAAGTGGATATAAACATATATATATATATGGGCTATTGGATATATATATAAACATATATATATATGTCATATATATGGGCTATTGGATGTAAACATAGGTTGTGCATAGGGGTATTCAAATGTAAATTTTATTTTACTCAAGGGTATACACATAGGGATTGTGTATAGTCTACGAATGTATTTAATATGCCTATGTGTTTTATAGCTATACATATGGATAATATATATTGGTCCCTAAGTAGGTGTGGACATTAAGAGTGGCATAGTAAGTTGTGTACACGGTTACATTGTACACATGGAAAATATTGGATGTTGGAAATAGAAAAAAAAAAAAAAAAAATTGCCCTTAAATTGGAGGTGTGACACAAACTATCATTAATAAAAGGAGTAGGCTCTTTCTTTTGTTTTGGAGGGGAATTAAACCCCTCCAAAATTCTCTTAGGATGGTTAAATTGTAACCCTCCTTTGAGTTGTGTTCCTGTGTTCATGGTTTTCACTATCTTTAGTTTATACTAACTCCAATTTGCAAAAACTAAAATATATCATTTTATTATAATAATAATTTAGAAACATGTTTTAAACATCTTGTCGAAACACACACAAATGGAAAGATCACTTTTATTCACTTAAATCACTTAACACTTTTTCAATGTTTTTAACATCTAACCCACATACACACAAATTGTAAAATCACTCTTATTCACATAAATCACTTAACATTTTTACAATATTTTATGCATCTTCCAAACATGCACATAAATATCAAAATGACTCTTATTCACATATATTATATGACAATTATAACCTATTTATTTATTTATTTATTTATTTTTATTTTTTTTAATTTTGATTTTTTTATTTAATTATATATTTTTATTATAAATATGTTAATAGGATATATATATATATATATTTCTTATATTAAATGAATATTATTTTATATTTATATTGATATTTAAATTAGATATGAATATATTATTTAGAGAATTTGTAAATATTTAAAGGTTTTTATTATTTATTTGTATAAGTTTATTATGTTTAAATGCTTGTGTATTGGTTTTATTACACACACACACACATATATATATATATATATTATTTTTATTAGTTGCATTTTTATAGTTAGAATTTCTTTGTAGATCATTTCATTTTGATATGGATTAGTAAATAGAATATCTACTTTCATATGATGTGTGTGAATGTATTATTAAGAGATTTTATTTCTTCTGTGTACTTATCTATAATGTTTGTTCTTTCTGAATGTCTCATTTTGTATGATTTTGAGTATAAGTATGAATGTATTCTCTATGTGTGTATGAATGTGTTCTTTGCTACATTTGTGTGTGTCATGTTTACTTGTATTCTTTGTATGTGTATGAAAGTATTCTTCATGTCTATGAAATTCTTGTTTACATTTGCATGTGTCTTGTTTAATTTTATTCTTTGTATGGGTGTGAATTGGTTTTTTTTCTACATTAGTATGTGTCTTGTTTACTTGTATTATTTGTATGTGTATGAATGTATTCTTCATGTTTTTTTGAATCTGTTCTTTGCTACATTTGTATGCGTCTTGTTTACTTGTATTCTTTGCATGTCTATGAATGTATTATTCATGTGTGTATGAAATTCTTTGCTACATTTGTACTTGTCTTGTTTACATGTATTCTTTATATGTGTATGAATTTATTCTTCGTATGTGTATGAATGTATTCTTCATGTGTGTATGAAATTATTTTCCACATTTGTATGTGTCTTGTTTACATGTACTCTTTGTATATGTATGAATGTATTTTTCATGTGTGTATGAATCTATTATTACCTATATTTCTCTATGTATTATTTAGTTGTAGATACATAAGTGTGATATGCATGAATATACCTTTTTTTTTTAACTAACTATTTATATGATTATAAATATAGTATCATTATCTCTATATATAAATATATTATTTCCAATATTAACTCATAAATACAATAGTCTAAATATTTTTAGAAAATATATTATCTTTTTTGTTATTATTAATTTATAAATTTTTATTTTGTTTATTTATTTTTATTTTAATCAATTTTTTATTCTTTTTATTTTTTATTTTTATTTTTTTTTCTATCAAATTTTTAAATATTAATCATATTAATATATCACTTTAAAATGAAAAATAGTATAGATATTACAATAACATTAAAAATTACTTAATATTATCCCTCATTGTACCACTCAATTAATGATTGTCACTCTATAAAGTATAATGCAAACCATAAGACTGACGGTTCAAAACCCTTAAAAAAGAAAAACTAATAACATAATACTTATAATATCATCAATATGTAATAACACATATAACTTAATTATTTAATATTAAAATCAATTCATTACAATAAATTTAATTGACTTTATTTAAAATTTTCATTAATTTTAATAATTTAAATAAAAAAAAACACTATACTTAATAATATGTGGAAAAAATATTATTTATAAATTTTTTTTAATGGTAATCATTGTTTTCAAAATAATAAATAAAATAAGTACTTCCCAATGTTCATAACATACTAATTAACTTATAAAACAAATGTAATTTTTAACATGATAATCTCTATATGCAATCTTCATCACATGTATAAAATAATGTTAATTCTAAAATTTATAATACCTGTGATGTGTGTGAACATGTCACTTTGTGAGTCTAATGTTTGTGTGCACCCTTTGTCTGTCAGTTGTGTCCATGCGTGCATGTGAGTGATTGTGCCTCATTGGCAATGGATTGTGATGGTGCGCGTCAGTGGTTAGTCCCATGCCAATGATGGACTTTTTTTGGGGTCATATAAACTCTCACCTTCACGTGGTTGACCCTGTTAGTAGAGATTTTACATCTCCAAACCAAGAAGAGCTTTCTATACAATAGTTTTAAATTTATTTAAAACATAACATTAACTTCAAAACTTTAAAATGATTTTTTAATAATATTTAAATGATATTTCCATTATTTTAAAAACCTATAAATATACCAACTTTATATATAGATATAGATATATATATAACATTTCTTCAACTATATTAATTATAAACCTAACCTAATACAATTTAATTGTTAATTATTATTATGATTTATCATAAAAATATTTAGAAAATATATATATTATTATATTTATCATTCACATTTAATTATTAAATCATAAGAATAAAATAAATGTTATTTATTTTATTAAAATTAAAAATATATAAAATGTAATTAAAAAAAATTTAAAATTTCATTATTATGTATTTTATTAAACTTTAAAATACACAAATTTAATTAAAAATTATTAAAAATTAATTTGTTAAATATTATTAAAAATTAAAAATTAAATAAATATATATTTGTGCTAAGACTTGCTCTCTAATTTATTATGGTAAAAATGTTGTAAAGTCTAAATAAATAAACTAAATTAAATTAAATTAAGACATTAGTATAATGTAAACATTTTAACAAAGTAAAAATAGCAAAATAAAAATAACTAATTATATTAAAAAATATATGTTATTATATTTATCATTCACACTTAATTATTAAATGATAATAATATAAATAAATAAATTATATTGTTATTTATTTTATTAAAATTTAAAATACATAAAATGTAATTAAAAATAAAATAAAATTTAATTATTATTTATTTTATTAAAATTTAAAATATGTAAAATTTAATTAAAAATTATTTTAAAATAATTTGTTAAATATTAGCTAAAAATAAAAATAAATAATTATTATTATGTTTTATGATAAAAATATTTAGAAAATAAGTATATATTATTATATTTACCATTCACATTTAATTATTAAATCATAATAATACAAATAAATAAATTATATTGTTATTTATTTTATTAAAATATATAAAATGTAATTAAAAAATGTTAAAATTTAATTATGATTTATTTTATTAAACTTTAAAATATATAAAATATAATTAAAAATTATTTCAAATTAATTTGTTAAATATTATTTTAAAAAAATGAAATAAATATATATTTGTGCTAAGTCTTATTCTCTAATTTATTATGGTGAAAATGTTGTAATGTTCAAATAAATAAATAAAATGAAAATGTTAGTGCAACGTAAACATTTTAACCAAGTCAAAATAAAAAATGGAAGTAAAAATAGAAAAATAAAAATAAACTAATACTAAAAATAAAAATATTCATGTGGAACATAGTCTATTTAAAATGTGAAATTAAGCTAGCCTAGTCTATTTAAAATGTGAAATTAAACTAGCCTATATCAACTACACAGTATTACAATAACAAAAGAGAGATTAAATCTCTTTTCATTTTTTAAACAAGTTTCTATTTGAAGAAATTTGATCAATATTGATGATATACTGTGTTAAAATGATGTCTATATTGCTTATATTAGTATCCTACTTTTTCATTTTATCATATGTTTTACAACTATAAAATAAACAAATATAATGTGAACAAATTTTTAAAATATATATTTAATAAAATATATATACATATACCATTCACGATGTCTTAGTCTATATATTCGATGAAAAACAAAGTCTATATATTGAAAGAAAAAGAAAAATAGTAATATATTATTATATTTATAAAAAACTTTTAATTATTAAAACATAATCAAATAACTTGTAATAAATTTTAAAAACATTGAATATTTATTTTACGAAAGTTTAAAATATAATTAAACCAACATTTAAAGTTATATCATTAAATATAAAAAAAAATCATTTCAATAAATATTTAAAAATATATATATATTTATTTAAGCAAAGTTTAAAATATAATTAAACACCATTTTAAAATTATATCATTAAATATTAAAAAGAATCATTTCAAAAAATGTTTAAAAAATAATTAAATCATAATAATCATATATTATTTTATTTAAAGCACAATATTATAAAACATAACTTTAACATTGAAACATTTTAAAATACAATATTTTAATAACACATTAATAAAATTTTATAAAATTTTAATAAAATAATTAATAAAATATTTATTTTATTAAATTTTAAAATATTTAAAAGTACATGGTTGGCATTTGGCATAAGTGTATCTCTTTTTTTTGTCAGTAAGCTGATATATTAGATCACAATAGTATACAAAAAGTTATAAAAAGGGCTGCCATTACTCGAAGGTAGGAAAGCAGGCTAGCCCAAACAGCCCGAAGGCACAGACACAAAAACTGTGGTCAGGAGATAGACAGATAGACATAACAGAAGCCGACAGCTCCGCCAAACAAAACTGACTTGCCATAAGACTATAAAGTAAGAACTGGCCCTCCATGCAGGGATGCCATCAGATAGCAACTTAAAACCGATAAAGAAATAACAAGTAAATAGGGAAGTACACAGACTAGTAGAAGGAAACAATTCGGTAGGAGACGAAAGGTCCATTTAAACTTTACCTAGTCCTTCAGACGCACTTGGCCCCGCTGCACTAGGACCCGCCGCACTTGGACTCGCTGCATTCTGACCCGCTGCATTAGGACCCGCTTCATCTTCACTCTGAGGCACATTCCAAGGATGGTGGCCACAGATAATGGTGGTCTTGGAGTTGTCAGTCAGGATTTCTATCGAAACATTTAAAGCATAACGCAGGTACAACTCAAAGACCCAAATGAAACCTTCAAGGCGGCTGGTGAGCATCTTCATCTCCTCATTGAGAGAATTGAAGGAGACTTCTAGCTTGTCCAGACGAGTTGAATTCTTCGTTGAGGCTAGAGAGTGAGCATGGAAGGCCTTTTTTACCGTCGTGCCTTGACTGCTGAGGGCTTTGGCAAGCAGAGTTTTAATATGCCATGCCATTTCCTGTGTTCTCAAAAATTGTGTGGCACGTGTGGTCGGGGTACCAGGATCTTTGATCCAGTCCATCTCCTCCTCGATGTCCTTACTTTTTAAACTAGTTCTGGCATGACTGGCCTCATTTTCAAGATCATGGATAATAGTTTTGCCTTTGTCAGGGACCGATTGCTCAAATCTGTCCCAAGCCCACTTGACATTCTTTGCATCCTTTGAGCTACGAAGCACTCGCTCAGACATGGCGGAAAACACCAAACTAGAGCAAAAGAGAGTGAAACTAGTAACAGAATCTGCACAGCAGAACATAAAACCAAAGTTGAACCACGAACTATGCTGAGGGAACCTGTTAGGAATAGAATTAATATATAGAGGAGAGGCCCAGAGCGCGATATAATGGCAAGGGGAAGCCGCCCCATCCCACCAGCCGCCATCCTGGATTCCCCTAAGGTGAGCTCCGATTGGCCAATTATGAGAGCGCATGCCAAACAGGAAACCAAGAACAAACATCAAGAGCCAGGGCCACGTGTCTGATCTTCCCTTATGCTTATTCTGATTCTCGAAATTTCTCTGATAATTCCATCTTTTCTGAAGCTTGACAAGGTACAAATGCCTGAGCTGCCAACTCTGAATAACAAAGAACATTGAAATGCTGATCTGTAGAACCCACATGAATCATTGATGGTCAGTACTCTGAAGGTTATTCACCATCCTCGATGTACCTGAAAGGTCTTGTCTCCAAATAAGCGTCCATTCATCATGGAGGCCAAGACAAGTAACATCATACCAACAAGTGTCGATGATGTCATGTGGGTGGTCGACCGAATGGTTAGCCAGGGCATCCGCCGAAGCGTTATCATTTCGCCGGATAGCCTGAAGGATGACACCTTTGAGAATAGTGAGATGTTTGGCTATGAGACTGGTAACCATGGCTAATAGCCAATGTTTGGAAACCCTCTCCGGTCGAGTGCCATTTTGAATCTTCTTGGCCGCAGAGATAGCCAGAAGGGAATCACCTTCCACCACTACTACTTTATTTCCCGTATGACTAAGGTTCTATAGGCCCTGTTCCAAGGCAACAAACTCTGCTTCATTGTTTGTGGCTTCCCCCAGGGACAAGCTGAAAATGTGGAGAATTCTGCCTTTATCATTGCGAATGACACCACCATATCTAGCCGAGCCAGGGTTTCCCCTAGAGGCTCCATTGAAATTTAGATTGAGAAAACCCGAAATAAGATGCTTGCGGGGCTACTGAGATGGAGGAGGTTGAGGCCGCTGCACAGGGGAATTGAGGTTCATGGCCGCCCCCAACCCAAACATTTGTAAGATACACTTGTCATATTTTGAAATTTTCTCTATCTAAGAAGCTTTATTGTGGGTTAGAACTGTTTCTTTCATATTCTGCATAATGGTTAATTTTGTTATCTTCATTCCTGGTCTCCTGCTGAAAGATTCGCCTGTTTCTTTCTTTCCAAGTAGACCAAGCAATGAACCCAGGGCTTAGTTTCCAGTGGTTGTTGACAATGTCGCATTTAGAAAAAAATGACCTCCAATTGACTATTGTATTCTTAATGGAAGCCCTATCTATGTCCGTATGCCTAAAGACGTCCTGCATCCACAACCAAAGATTATTCGTCCACCAGCAAGTGTTGAGGAGATGGTTCATGGACTCCTCTGCGCTCAAATAGAGTGGACAATGGGAGGGTCCATAGAAGCCCTTTTTGCAGAGGTTCTCCCAAGTTAGGGTTTTCCATTGTAAAAGTGTCCATAAGAAGTTTTTAATTTTTGGCCACAAAATTGCATCCCAAACATTCTGATGCCCTTGCATCTTCTCTTCCAGATGACGTTGTTCGATGTAGAGCTTAGCTTCCTTTAGGTTATAAGTTCCTCTGTCCAATTTTCCCCACCTCAGCTGGTCATCCTCCAGAGAATTCTAGATTTTGCGAGATTCCAATGAGGAAAAAAAGGAGAGAGAAAGGTTGGCCATATCATCCGAATCAAAGGGTATATTGAGGTTCCATTGTCTCCAATGAGGGTTCTCCCTGTTGTCCGCCTAGTACTGAAAAACTTGGAAATTTTCTTGTTCCTAGTATTTTCTTTGAAGGGAGAGATATTCAAGGCACTCCAGCTTAACCAATTGTTTCCAAGCATCCTCCCAGAAAAGGGCCATTTTTCCATTTCGAATTTCCCAAAAGAAGTGATCAGAGATAATATTTCTGTTAGCTTTTGCCAGGTTCCAGATGGGGGAGCCAGCTTGAATATTCGTCATTCTGATGAGTTCTTACTGGTTCCAATCCTCAACATACTTAGCTTTCCAAATTCTATCCCAGGGAAAAGTAGGATATTTGATCCACCTCCACCAAAGCTTTGCCCCACTGGCTTTATTCAGAGTTTCCGGGTCGCAAAGCCCAAGACCCCCTAGGATTTTGGGTTTACAAAGTTTCTCCCAAGCCATAAGAGCCCACTTATGTTTGACCACTCTACCCAACCAAAGGAAGGTCCAATGACTATTTATGATCTTTTGAAGGAATCCTTTGGGCGCTGGTAGGATGGAGATCATGAACTGAGGAATAGCTTGAAGAATAGCCTTGGTCATAGTTAGGCAACTAGTGAAGTTAAGGACTCTGCTAGTCCAGCTATTACAACGGGCTTCAAGCTTTGAGAGCAGCTTCTCCCAGTGGAGTTTTTTCTAAGGCTTATCAATGAGAGGGATTCCAAGGTATTTGGAGGGAATGCATCTTGTACTGAACCCCAGAATCGTCATGATATGCCTTTGGATTGCCAAAGGAGTGTTGAAAAAGAAAATGGAAGATTTATCAAGATTTAGGTCCATACCTAAAGCTAAACATAACAGATCCAGAATGGCTGTGAACCCCTGAGCTTCCTTGACCGTGGGGGTACCATGAAGCATGGTATCATCCACAAACTATTGTTGAGTGATGGGAGGGCAGTTTGACAGGGGCTGAAGACCCTTTATGGAGTTTTTGGCCTGAGTTGTTTTGATTATTCTACTCAGGCTTTCCATGACAATGACAAACAGAAAAGGGGAGATGGGATCTCCTTGGCGGATACCACAGGAGGGGGTGAAGGGGAAAGAAGGTGCACCATTAACCAGGATGGAATACCTAAGGGTTTAAACCAAGGCTAAAATCCACTTGATCCACCTTTGATCAAAACCAAAAGCATCTAGAATATCCTCAATAAAATCCCAACTGACCTTATCATAGGCCTTGGAAAGATCCAGCTGAATGAGCATTCCAGCTTTTTTCTGTGCTTGAAGAGTATGAATCATCTCCTGAGAAAGTAAAACATTATCCAGGATCTGCCTTCCTTCAACATAGCTAGATTTCTCCTCGGAGATGATGCAGCGGAGAATGGGTTTTAATCTATTGGCCATGACTTTAGAGATGATCTTGTAGAGCACATTACATAAAGCAATGGGTCAGAATTTAGAAGGGGTGTTGTTTGTTTCCTCCTTCGAAATCAGGGAAATAAAAGTGGAGTTAAGGGACCTAAGGATGGAGTTTGACTTGTAGGAGTCTTCCACCACCCCCCAAACTTCGAGCTGAACGATATCCCAACAAGCTTTAAAAAAATCTATAGTGAAGCCATCCGACCCAGGTGCCTTGCCATTAGGCATTTCTTTCACTACCTCTTCCACTTCCTCCAATGTAACTGGGCGGTTTAGGGATTTATTTTGATCTTCTGTAATGAGCTAGGGAATAGAGTTCAAGACCTCCCTTCTAGCCTCAGTTCTATCAATCTCAGGTTCATTAGCAATATGGCTAAAACGGTCGACAAGGAGAGAAGAAATGTCTTCATGAGAGCTAAGGCGGTTACCTAGCTCATCCATTAGACTGGTGATTTTGTTAGCACATCTGTAGTCCACTATCGAGCGATGGAAAAAATGAGTATTCTTTTCCCCCACCTTGAACCACTAGATACGATATTTCTGCTTCCATAAGATTTCCTCCTATTGACATCTCTCATTCCATTTTAGCATGAGAATCTGTTCCTAGCTGATATTATCTTGGTTGATGTTTCCAGTGAGCCAATTGGTATGGATCTAAGCCAATTGGTCCTCTAAGGCTTTTTTATCTTTGAATATATCGCCAAAGACCTCTTGGTTCCAGGATCTTAGACGAGCCTTGATGTGCCTTAACTGAGCGTGCAGCCTGTACATTCTGGTGCCTTGGTTTCCAGTGGTTCCTGCCACCAAGATTTGATGTTATTTAAGAATTCAAGATGGCCTAACCAAAATCTTTCAAATATGAAAGGCTTTTTCTTTGGAGTCCCAAGGATGGCTGCATCTAGAGTAACAGGCCAATGGTTTAACCCTCCAGAAGGAATGATATCCAACTCAACAGTGACCCCCTCCATTAGGATGGAATCCGCAATGAGAAAACGATCTAGTCTGGAGGCAATCTGTCTATCCCCTCCCCGCTTGTTATTCCAGGAGAACATACCATTCTTGGGTAGGATATCCACTAAGTTGGCTTCTTGGATGAAATTGTTGAAGGCTTCAACATCCCTGTTTAAAGTCCTGATACCACCCTTCTTTTTTTCCAGTGTTGTAATCATGTTGAAATCTCCACCATAAATGGCTTTAGCAGTTGGATGTCTTTGATGCAATTCTGAGAGACTATTTAACAAAGTCATTTTTTCCTCTAATTTTTGGGGACTAAAGACATTTGTACAAACAAAGGTGCTGGCTTCCCTGATAATTTGCACCTCCAGGGAGATTTAAGATCTAGTAGCCTCAGCACTGATAATATGTATGGAATGAGGATTCCAAAAGGTGGCTAGACCACCCATCAATCCATGACCTTATACTTCTGTGTAATTCATTATTTTGCCAATGTTTCTGCAGATTCCTTTGATCTTCAGAATAGAACATTTGGTTTCCTGTAAGAAAATCATATCTAGGTTTTCATTTTTAATCTTATTTCTCAGTAGTACTTTTTTCTATTGGCTATTAAGCCCTCTTGCATTCCATGAGAGAATTTTCATGATTAACAAATTTAGGAGGTGAACGTGAAAGCCTCAAGGGATTTCATCTTACCCAAGTTGAGGAGAAGCTGACCAAGCTCAAAAAGTGCTTCCTTATTCGTTCTACGTCCTCATTTCTTTTTGTGTTTGACATTGTTGTTGGTGAGGTGGAAACCCTAAGCACTGAATCCAAGACTCTTGGTGGCTCCATGACTCCCCTTTAGTCCTTGTAGTTACGCATCTTGTCTTGATAAGAGTAAGTAGTTTATCCTATCTATTTCCTCCTCAGGGACATGTTCCATTCCTTTCTTCTTCCATTGTTCCACCATGGATTTGAGATCCATGTCTTCCTTCTCGAGGATTTCACTGAGCTCCATATCCTCTATTACCAACTCACTGGATATCATTTCTGCATCTCCTTTTAGGTCCGTTGTTTGATTGGTTCCTAGTGCGCTCTCCTTGGTAAACTCTGTTTGGGGAGCTATGTCAACCTGTGCAGGAATATTCAGGGCCTGTTGCTGATGGTCTTGTGTTTACAGGGTATTAGAAATAGTGAAACCATCTGCCAAGATCTCAAAGGTGTTGCCCATGGCTCTAAAGGAGGCTCCTACTTTCGGTTGGGCTCTCCTATTGGCTCTCTGTCTGCCATTTGGACAAGTGAAACTATCTTCATTCTTCATTGATGACTCTTTGGGTTTCTCAGCCATTTTGTTCATAGGGCATTCCCTAAACAGGTGACCATGTTCATGGCACTTCCGACAGTGGAAGGGGATTTCTTAATAATATATGGCTTGAAAAAATAGCTCATCCCTGAATTTTAACCATAACCCATCATGTAAAGCACTAGAGACATCCATTTCAACACAGATACAGACACAAGAAGTATACCTTTTTTGCAGAGTGACCTCGGAGGCTTGGATGAAGGTCCCCAATGTGTTGCCAATCTATTCTAAGGCCGTAGGTCACCAATAGTCAATAGGAAGAGAGAAAATACGAATCCAAACTGGAACATGCATGAAAGTTTCTTGTTCTAGAGCAAAGTTTAGCCTCCATGGTATCATATAAAGGCCAGCCAAAGCATAAAAGTAAGGGCCGCCATCAAAGATGTGGTCTCCATCCTCTAGGTTTGCAAAGACGACCGTGAAAAAACCCTTTGCTCCTAGGTGTAGCTTTACATCTCCCTTTGGCTTCCACTGTTTACGGATCCAAAGGCATAATGCTTTCTCTGTGGGCCGGAACCCCATAAATTTACAAATGACAGCATGGATAGACATGTGGTCACGGTAATCCTGTACCTCTAGGTTAGAGATGATAACCTTTATACTTTATTTGGCTTTTGGATTGTAGTGCCCCAGGTCCTCCAGCTTTTCGTCATTAGTGGTTGAACCACCCAACGTCACCTCATGGTGGGCCTGTGCCTCGGTTCCCTTAGAGCCTTTGTCTTTTCTCTCTGTTTATAGAGTTTTTTGATCGGGAATGGAGTCCATTTTGTCTTTTCCTTCCAGAATCTTGATGCCATTTGTTTGTTTCTGCTATTGGGTTTCCTTTGTATACCCTCTTGCCTTTTTTTTGCCTTTTAACTCCTCTTTCTCCAAACTGGAAGAACCAAATATCTACACCCCTTCTAGAGGACCTTTTCCTTTTTCCACCATTACCTGTTTAAAATATGGGGCCCCCCAGACCCCTGATCGGTGCATCTGCTGGGCCAGGGCCAACCCCCGCTGATGAAAACCTGAAATCAGGGCTCTGCCCTCCTCCAGATTTTTGAAGAAAAACTAGCCGCTTGCAGAAGCATTTGAACCCTAGCACCCGAGACGAGAAAAAGGGTTTTTTACACAGTCAAGCGGGTGCATAAGTAAGTGTATCTCATTTTCATTTATCTCTTGAAATGTTAACCAAAAATTATACTTATGAGTAATCTAAAAATTCTAAGAAAAATTACTTTTATTAAAATACTATCAGTGTGCAAGTATATAAAAAATGATATGTTCTCTATTTCTTAATGGTTAATCAAAAGACTTAGAAATTAAAGTGGAGGAATAATTCATCACAGTTTAGTGTAACATTTTGAAGCTTTGTAGATTTTAATTTTTTAGGTTAGAATTAGTGAATGTACAACACAAATAGTGTAGATATCGTAGTATTTTGTTCAAAAGCTTAAGGTTAGAATATATGGTTATTAATACATACTCCATTTCCACCATATCAACTAGTTTCAACTTCCTTATGCAAATCATGTATTTAAACTTAGCTTTAACTTAAGGTCATTTAATGTAATAATTATTCTCAATTCTCATTAATATATAACATTTTAAACAAAATTTTAGATATTTTTATCTTTCTAAACTTTGTTAAATTATATTAATTTGTTATCTTAATTCTAATAAACTTTAACCAAGAAGAATTTGGGAAAGAAGTCCAAAATGTCAATGAGGCAAGAAAAGAAGGGAAATGAGCAATCATTAGGAATATAAAAGCTATTATTAGAGTTAGAGTCCAAAACACAAATAATAAATAAATACTAGCATCAATCGTGTTCCTCATCTGAAATTATCGTGGTTTTCCATGGTGTAAAAGTACTATATAAAGCTCAACCCAGAGTGATATTGATCTCATTCTTTTAATTTAAACTATTTATCAATACTCTTCCCCTATTCATCCATGAAAAAAATCCCATGTTCATTGATATGTTTTCAAAGTCAAGAGGAAGGGGACATTGGTTAGTTGTCAAGAGGAAGTCATAACAGGTTATGAGATGAACCCTTCACTCTTGCGCAGTTTCAAAACACAACACAGCAGATATGCAATAGTGGGCAATCAGAATGTCATGATGATGAGATAAAACAATCATACGACATGTCCTACAACGAGTTTCACGTGGAAACTCTTAGATAATCAAACATTATTTTTCCTATCTATTATTAACTATGTAGTTTTGTTTAATTATATCACAAGGTGTTTTAGATTATTTTGTTGAAGTTTCCAATGTAACACAAAGGTTCTTTTTTCTCTCGCATAGTTTTATTAATTATATCATAACGTGTTTAGTTTTATTAATTATATCACAAGGTGTTTTCTCTTTTACTGCTTTTTTCATGTTTCCAATAGAGAAATATATTTTCCAGTAATCTATTTAGAATTTCAAATGACTACTTATTCATTATTTGGTTTTATATTTTAATTTAAAAAATATATATAACTTTTAAGAGTTGTCAATTGTATTTACTCAAACCAATTTTATTAATAAAAGTATGTAAGTGTTGTATTGAAATTAAAAATTTATCAATATGCGTGTTTTTAATCTATTTTTAATATGTAATGGTCAAATTTATATAAAATTTGCAAATTATATGATATTAATATTGTATTAATATTTTTTTCTTATTATTTCTCGGTCAAATTTATACAAAATTTGCAAATTATATGATATTAATATGATATTAATATTTTTTTCTTATTATTTCTCATGCATTGTGGGTTTATATAATATTTTTCATACATTATGAGTTTATATAATATTCTTTATGAATTTTGTATTTAATTATGTTACAAGTTGTTAGGAAGCATTTGTATGTCATATTATATACTAACAATATCATTTCAATGTTGTATGTTGAAGAAAATTTATCAATACTGAAGTTACTTGTGGCCAAAGACATTATCTACTTTTATTATTTTGTAATTTTGTAATTAGAAAAAGTTATCTATATTTTTTGTTTAGATGGGCCTATCAAAAAATGTACATGAACACAAACTATCATTAATAAAAGGAATAGGCTCTTTCTTTCTTTTTGGAGGGGAATTCAACCTCTCCAAAAGGCTTTTAGGAAGGTTAAATTGTAACCCTCCTTTGAGTTGTGTTCCTTGTGTTCATGGTTTTCACCATCTTTAGTTTATAGTAACTCCAATATGCAAAAACTAAAATATCTCATTTTATTATAATAATAATTTAGAAACATGTTTTAAACATCTTGCCAATATACGCATAAATGGAAAAATCACTTTTATTCACATAAATCACTTAACATTTTTTCAATGTTTTAAACCTCTTACTCACATACACACAAATTGTAAAATAACTCTTCTTCACATAATTCACTTAACATTTTGACAATGTTTTAAGCATCTTCCCGATATGAACAAATGTCAAAATGACTTTTATTCACATATATTATATAACAATTATAACCTAATTTTTTTTGTTTCATTTTAATTTTAATTTTATTTTTTTTTATTTTTTTATTTTTTTATTTAATTATATATTTTTATTATAAATATGCTATTGGGATATTTATTTTTTATTTTTTATTTTTTTCTTATGTAAATAAATATTATTTTATATTTACGTTGATATTTAAATTAAATGTGAATATATTATTTAGAGAATTTGTAAATATTTAAATGTCTTTATTATTTATTTGTTATGTTTAAATTCTTGTGTATTGTTTATATGTATATATATCATTAGTTGCATTTTTATAGTTAAAATTTCTTTGTAGAGCATTTTATTTTGGTATGGATTAATAAATGGAATATCTACTTTCATATGATGTGTGTGAATGTATTATTGACAGTGATTGCATTTCTTATATGTACTTTTCTAGAATGTTTATTCTTCTATGTTTGTGAATGTCTTATTTAGTATGCTTTTCAGTATTCCTTCATTCTTTATTTCTATGTATACAAGTGTATTTTTTTTTAGTGTTCCTTGAGTGTTAGGGTGGTGCTTCCATTGTTTGTATGTATATAAATTTATTTATTTTGAGGAATTTTTTGTATTATATTCAATGTTTTTCAGTATTCTTTCACTATTAGCTTTGTGTGTGTATTTTTGAAAATTCTTGTGTATGTGTATGAATGTATTATTTGTTTTATTTGTGTGTGTATTATTTACCTGTATTCTTGATATGTGTGTGAATGTATTATTTTCTATACTTGTATGTATATTATTTACTTGTATTCTTTCTATGTGTATGAATATATTCTTTTCTACATTTGTATGTCCCTTGTTTACTTGTATTCTTTGTATCTGTATGAATGTGTTCTTCATGTGTGTATGAATCTATTTTTTTCTACATTTTTATGTCTTTTTTACTTGTTATCTTTGTATGTGTATCAATGTATTCTTCATGTGTATATGAATTTATTCTTTGCTACATTAGTATGTGTCTTGTTTACATATTCTTTGTATGCGTATGAATGTATCCTTCATGTGTGTATGAATGTGTTCTTTGCTACATTTGTATGTGTCTTGTTTACTTGTTTTCTTTGTATGTGTATGAATGTATTCTTCGTGTCTAGGAAATTCTTGTTTACATTTTTATGTGTCTTGTTTACTTTTATTCTTTGTATGTGTATAAATGTAATCTTTATGTGTATAATTGTATTATTTATGTGTGTATGAATCTGTTTTTTCCTACATTAGTATGTGTCTTGTTTACTTGTATTCTTTGTATGTGTATGAATGTATTCTTCATGTTTGTATGAATCTGTTCTTTGCTACATTTGTACATTTGTATGTGTCTTGTTCACATGTATTCTTTGTATGTGTATGAATGTATTCTTCATGTGTATATGAAATTCTTTGCTAAATTTGTATGTGCCTTGTCTACATATATTCTTTGTATGTGTATGAATGCATTCTTCATGTGTGTATGAATCTATTATTCACAATATTTCTCTATGTATTATTTATTTGTATATACATAAGTGTGATATGTATGAATATTTTTTTTTAACTATCTATCTATATGACTATAAATATAGTATCATTATCTCTATATATAAATATATTATTTCAAATATTAACTCAGAAATAAATTAGTTTAAATATTTTTAAAAATTCTATTATCTTTATTATTATTATTATTATTTATTTATATATTATTTTAGTTTTTTAATTTTAAAATTTTTATTTTTATTTTAATCAATTTTTTAATTTTTATTTTGTTTTATTTTTATTTTTAATCAAAATTTTAAATATTAATAATATTAATTTATCACTTTAAAATGAAAAATAGTATAGATATTACACTCACATTAAAAAATACTTAATATTATCCCTCATTGTACCACTCAATTAATGTTTGTCAATTTATAAAGTATAATGCAAACCATAAGACTCAAGGTTCAAAACCCTTAAAAAGGAAAACACAATAACATAATATTTATAGTAGCATCAATTTGTAATAACACATATAACTTAATTATTTAATATTAAAATCAATTCAATACAATAAATTTAATTTATTTATTTAAAATTATCATTAATTTTAATAATTAATAATTTTCTTTTTCATAACACTATATTTAATAATATGTGGAAAAAATATTATTTCTATTTTTTTTTGAAATGTTAATCATTGTTTTAAAAATAAAAAAGAAAATAAGTACTTCTGAATTACCATAACATACTAATTAACTTATGAAATCAATGTAATTGTTAACATTATAATTTATATACTCAATCTTCATCACATGCATAAAATAATGTAAATTCTAAAATGCATAGAATAATGTTAATTCTAAAATTTATAATAAGTGTGATGTGTGTGAACATGTCACATTGTCAGTCAATGTTTGTAATTTTTGTGTGCACCCTTTGTCTATTGTGTGCATGTATGCGTGCCAGTGATTGTGCCTCATTGGCAATGGATTGTGATGGTTCTCGTCAGTGGTTAGTTCCATGCCAATCATGGACTGTTTTTGGGGTCATATAAGCTCTCACCTTCACGTGGTTGACCCTATTAGTATAGATTTTACATCTCCAAACCAAGAAGAGCTTTCTATACAATGATTTTTAATTTATTTAAAACATAACATTAACTTAAAAAATTTAAAATGATTTTTTTAATAATATTTGAATGATATTTCCATTATTTTAAAAACTTATAAACATACCAACTTAATAAAATAATAACACCACAACAACAACAACAACAATATATATATATATATATATAAAGTTACTTTATAACAATTTTTCAACTATATTAATTATAAAACTAAAAGATCCTCCCCTGCTTCGATCCTCCCCACCTGCCGAGCATTCTCCCAACTTCGCCACACCTCTGCTTCAGCTGACCATGGCACCTAGGCTGCATCAAAGAAACATCTGTGGTGGTTAGAGAGGGGTGCTCCCTCGTTGTTACCACCACGGGAAGGATAATTGCCTGCAGACTATTGAATGCTCATCCTCAGGCGATTATGCTAGATAGAGCTTCGAACCAGATCAGGAGGAGAAGGTCCTTGTGCAGGCTTCAAAGAGAGGAAGATGTGGGTCGTATAAGTCTAACATCGCGCATTAGGCACACCTCCCGCCTCGCAAGATCAAGCCTCTTCCAACTCAGGAGGATTGGGGGGAGGATACAGATGTTTGGAATATGAATTTTGAAGGTACTTGGATGCACGTTCTTAGCTCCCTTTTTCCCTCCAACTTCTTATCATCCCACATATTGTACTTACAATTGGAGGTAATAGTATGTTTGACACTATATTTTCTTCCCATGATGATCTCTTTCTTAATCCCCCAATGGTTGAGCCAATACTCGGCAACTTTATGTCACCCACCCTTGAAGCGCAGGTGGGGGTTTTGAATAAATTTAGAAGAAATTTTTGGGAGCCTCTTGGATTCCACGTGGTGAGCCCTGGTATTGCACCAAGAGTGTTGCAACTCCAGGGGTTGCCTTACTTTACTTTATCAACTCAAGGTTCATACAAACTTGGAGGTGACAGTGCTACATACACAATAGGGTGTTATTTTTAAGGGTTCTCAGTGAAGTCCATCACACTTCAATGAAACTAAACTAAATTTCAAAAAGGAAATGACAAAAGGAAACTAAATTAAATCGTTGAAAAGAAATGACAGAAGGGAAACTGATCTAAATTGCTGAAAAGAAATGACAGAAGAGAAACTGATTTAAATTTCTGAAAAGAAACGACAGAAAGGAAATTAATTTAAGTTGCAGAAAGGAAACTAATTTAAACCACACTTAACTTTGTCAATCGTCTAAACACGCCCTAATCTATCTATCATGCTCTTATATATGCAACTACACATGACCTAATTCTAATTTGAAGAAGTGTGCTTGTAGTTTGGAGGAAAAAGGGCTAAAAAGGCCAATGGAGGGCTTACACAGATGAAACAAGGCTTAGAAGTGAAAAGGTGGGTTTAAAATTTACAAAAAATTATTATAGCTTAGAGAAGGTCTTTGGAGTGGAATGAATTGAAAGGTGCGATGATAGAATTCCGATGGAGAAAAAGGTCTTCAAGTGCGAAGTGCGATGGGTTAACGACTGTGACGAGAGAAATGGGAAATGCAAATAGGAAAGAGTTGTGAAAACATAAAATACATGAGATGTGATTGCAATAGGGATGGTGTGGCAGTGGGACTGGCAGCAGAGCACAATCGCAATATCGAAATTGGCAGGCGGGAGATGTAAGTGCTAAAGAAAGAGGGAAACATTGTGATTTACGATTTCAATGTGGCATGGTATGAAGCGATTATCGCAATCGGCGAAAACGAGTGGTAAGTGTTAACAAAAAAAGGGAAACAATGATATTTGCGATAGCGATGTGGTGGGGTATGAAGCAATTATCGCATTCGGTGAAAACGAACAGTAAGTGTTAGAGGGAATGACATAATAAATGTGATTTGTGATTTGAAAAGTACAGTAGCAGGAGAACCGAGGTGTAAAGACAGGGGTTTAATTTTAATTATTTTCAAGTGTTTCTGATTTAAAAGGGTAAAGGTGAGGTGAAAGGGGAAAATCATTGAGATGTTGAAAAACGACAAAGGAAAAACAAGGGGTCATGTGAGATGCGAAGTGCAGTATCAGGAGTTTCGAGGAGAAAAGGTGGAGGTCAAAATTTAAATATTTTCGTGAAAAAAAAAAGGTGTGGCAGTTGATAAGAAGAGAGAAAGGAGGGAAATGAAGGCGTAAAAACAAGGTTCAGAAGCATAACACATAGATGGGGAGAAATTGGAAGATGAAGCGGAACGATGTAATGAAATTCTCTAGAAATTTAGATGCTCATTCTTGCAAACAAACCTATGGATTCGTGCATGGAAAACAAACAAAAATGTTCAATAAAAACAGTGAATAGAAAACATTTTTTGGGTTTGTGGGAAGGTTTACTCTCCTCGAGCTCTATTGATAGAGATGAGAAGGGGATCTTGATCCGCAAACATTTTTGGTATTTTTTTCCTCTATTCTATTATTCACAAGAAAATGAAACCTAAAATAGCAAAATAAAATAAAAAACCAAGCAACAATGAAGCTATCAGAAGAAAAACTAACTAAATGACAAAAACAAAACTAGCTTAATGGCATAAAGGAAAGAATGGTAACAATAGAGAAGCTGAGGCGCCTAGGTTGGGCCCTAACCCATGAGCCTCTCTCTCTATAACTAGATCAATAGAAAGTCATACGAATATGCATTTCATTAAAAATACAATCTTAATACATCCTGAAGGTCTTAAAGAACAAAAGCCTAATAACTTGCAATAAAGTTCCAACTAGAATCGACTGGAACTGACTAACTCTTCCTAGCTCTAGATCTCCTCTATTTAGTCTATAGGGTAGCTACCAAAAAATCCCTAGAAAATAGTGATTGATTCCACTTGAATCAAAGTAAAAAATGATTGAGTTCTCTCCTCTTTGAGTTTCTTGGCTGCCTCTCGAACTCAAACTGCTAGAGAGAAGGTTTGGCATGATTTATTCCACTTGAATCCAAGTAAATGGAGATTGAATGAGCTCCTCTTTGAGTTTCTTAGATTTTGCTGGAACTCGAATTGCTAGAGGGGATCTCATGAGGATCCTTTGGCTACCTTTGAGAGTTAAGGAGGGTGGACAACCCCCTTGAATCTCTCCAAGATTTCTACCTAATTTCATGATATTGTGCTCATTTATTCTCCAATCTTGATCTTTCAATGGCAAGGAGAAAGTCCCTAAATCATATCCTACTCTAAATCTACATAATCTGCCAAATATTCTCACAATATTCTACAAAAAAAAAACCAATATTAGGCATGAATATTCAATTACCTTTCAACCTTCCTAAGAAAATATTGAAACATACGAAAACATTATTAAGTGCAGAAGGAGAGATTTAATATATATATTCATGTGCATAATGACGGTAGATGGGCTTAAGAAAGGTTAGATGGACCTTATTTTATGTCTAATTTAGACGCCCATCATCACCCATGCTGAAATTGTTGTTCATCCTCTAAGAAAATTATTGATTCTCCCTACCGTATGGTTTTTCCTACATGCTGACTTATTTCATTGGAGCAAAAAAATTGTAGGATTGTTGACTTAATTGTAAAATACACAAGAGGTATTTTTAATAATAATTTATTAATATAAAAATGTATATGTGATGAATAAATGTTACAATGAGGCCCTCTTTATATACCTGGGCAGGTGGCCTTTCATGACTAGGCATGTCTTTTAGAAATGCCTTTTCAATTAACTAATGACTATTTAAATAACCATTATACTGATCATTTATTATTTATTATATTTTTTATGAATTATATTCATAACATTGCCCCGTTCATCAAAAGCTTTGTCCTCAAATCTTTATCGTTGACAATTTTTTCTTCGCCTTTAATCGCTAATCATTTTGTTAACTTAGCTCATGTCATTTTTGCTCCGCATGTATAATTCGTTCCTAATACTACCTTGGAACTAGGGTTTAATTAATTTTTTTTTAATAATATTTTTTACATTATATAATCAATTAATAAAATTAATTAATTATAGTTATATAAATTAATTAGTTGTGATTATAACTTATGTATCCGCTCCAAACTGTGTATATATATATATATTGAACTGGAAGTGTGTATACCATGCCAGCAATGGTGTCAACGTAATGCTTGTAAACAGTGTATCGAACCACAATTATACGCACCAATCCAAGTATGAAAAGACACCAAAACACACCATTTGACCCTCAACTGGGCACATCACTTGACAGTGGGGAGATGGCAGTGTTTTAACGGTGTTTCGAACAACAGCTATCGATTTATTGATGTCGGGGGCACATTATCATGGTTTTCTGCCATAGTCAGGCTAGACGTGTCGGCACCACTGAATCAATGATAGAGGGTCGGTTGCACCAACGTCAGTTGCACCAAAATCAAGCATGAGGGTGATTTTTTTATTATATTCCCGTCAATTGCCACATTTTTCATTAGGCCAGATTTGAGAGAGAAGCACAATGAATTGATATGAATTGAGTCGCTTATGATTTGAGCTATACCCATTGACCATTCTTTTGATCGATACCATCTTGATGGCATGCTGAAACCCACAATACATATTGATTCTTCAGGAAAGTGCCCTAAAACGTAGAATGCACAATTGCAGTATACCATCTAGTGTTTGAATCTAAAATTATGTATCCTACAGAGACTTAAGTCAGGCGAAGGATGTCCTGTGATATTCCATGTCATTTTTTATAGGTCGAAATCCAAACAAGGTAATTATGCACTCGAATAGCAGACTATCAACCATGGTTGCTTGTTGTTGGGTGTCTTTGCACATATACTAGCTAAGAAGCTTTTAGATGAGTGTAAGGCATTCCATTCTCTAAATCAGCTGAATTTTTGTGTTGATAATGTCCAATATTCGATAATATTTGTTCTTGTGTATTTATCTTGTCGCAAATGACAGTTGGCTTCAGCATTGTTTTTTTATGATTGTTTGTGGACTCGCTATGGTTTCTGTTTATTGGCCCATGAGATGCTCCTCCTGCTAATATTATTGCTATTCATCTTGCATTTCTTATTGTAGGTGTTTCACGGAGGTCCTGATATGCCTTAAGAAAATATGTTTTGCATGGTAAGAGGTGGTGGATCCACGTTTTAATTGATTTTTTTTTTTTATTGTTCTCTTCTTTTCCTTTTTATTTTATGAAACTCACAGTTCATTTTTCTATGAACTGAGTTCACGCTTGGTTATCCCTTGGAACTTTTTGTCTTCCATTACAATGAACTTCTTACTACGCACTTTCTCAAGTCCTTTGTACTTTTATCTTGTTCCTCTTCTTAGTGGAAAAAGTGAGGCTAGTTTCTAGATAAGACTGAGGTTGCTTTGCTACTGATTTCAGCTATATAAGAAACTTTCCTTCTAAAACTTTTTAATGTTTTCCTAAGCTAAAATATATTTGAAGAAATGGTTAGATGATTGCATAGGTAATCGTTTCTATTGATTTGTTATTTTTTTTCTGTAGGTGATATTGAAGCTGCTGATATGGTTGTTGAAGCTGTCTTTGATGGTTGTGAAGCTTCTGTAAAGCTGCATCTGATAATCTGCTTTAGGTCCTTTTGGAGCTTCTAAGCATAGGAGGTGGAAGTCCAAGTTTGACTTCCTTTGTGATGACCCAGCCCTCCAACTGTGCGTAATGTTAAATTAAACTGTTTGGTAACCATGACAGGTTACAGGTCCCACTCACCCCTTTCGAACTATATGTTAATACATAACATTAATGTTATTAATATCATTTCGATATATGGGTTGATATGTTAAATTTGATCCGAAAATCCATGGATCGGATCCAACTTGCAATCTCACCTCAATTTATTATCCGTCCTTTTCGCTGGTCCTTGGCACCACCTGTCGATCTTCTTGATCCTGTCACCTCCCGCCTTGTGACAAACCCCAACCTTGGTCTACAGTCACATGCATTTTTTCATTTGCGCTACGAGGGTTCTCCGTTCTGCTCTGCTCGAGGGTTCTGTTGATGCCTCCCTGGTTCGATGTTCTGTGCGACGAAGTCCTCACTGAGAATGATAACTCTGTCGATTATCTGTCTTTTGTTTGTGGTATGAAAGATTCTAGTCGAACTAAGTCGACCCTGTTGCTCTGGACTGTAATGGGTTTGTAGGCTCGTTCATTTCGATTTGTTAACTGTTATTTTTGGTGTTACAGGATGGACCTTCAGTTCCACGCTAATGGTCTTGATCATTCGACCACTTTCGCCTCCGAGGTAAGTTAACCTTCCATGTTTTAACTTACTCTGCACCTTACTCAGACATTAATGTATTCTGCTCCTTGTTATCAGGTTTTGGCAATCGATTTTCGCCTCCTCTCTCGATGCCGCCTCTCCAGTCACAGTTAAATGTTACAATGTATGTAGTTTCGTTTCTGTTGCAATATATCTTTCGTCTTCTCCTTCCAGGTTCTGGCGTTCACAATTTCTAACCTGCCTCCCTTTCTGTTCTTGCAGGTTACCCTGGGCTACTGGACCCCAAGTGTTCGTTCTCTGCATTTACAAAAAGCAAAAGAAAACCGGCCCCGATTCAACCAAACGGGTAGGGTTGTTTCGACTATGAGTCTATCATTAGCCTCGTAATAGGGTTTTACTGGTTCCTGATTCCCGCTCTTTTTGTTGTTATGGTCTCATGGGTTGTTCTGCCAAACCCTACTCTGTCATTTCATGGCACAGGGGTTTTTGGTGCGTTCTTCTTTACTTAGCTTGGGATTTACAGTTGGCTATAATATGAGCGTTGTTCGCTCAGGTTCAGAAACCCTTCCACACGCTCTTTTTTTGTAATGGACAGTGGGTTTACAGTCGTATATGAATAAAACACGAACTTTCGCTTGTTTAAAGAGACTCTTATTATTTTCAATTGATTCTAAAGGATTTGTATGCTTTACCTGGAAATTCGTTGGTGAAATGTCGATAATGGTGATTGGACACTTCTTAACTCTTCTCGCTGGAACTTGGTCCTTGTGTGCTGTGACTTTCGTTCTCTGCTTGCGCAAATTATGTCTTTGTCCTAGACAGTTATGACTTCTCCTTACGCTGAAATATTTTGTCTGCAATGGTTTCAACCTCTGGTCTTGGGTTTACAGTACATAGTTGTCTAAAATGGCTTCAATTCTCTGTTCTATTGATTACCATGCATTACTGTTTACAATGGTTTCAACTCTCCGTTATTTTTTATTACAATGTACATCAGCATTAACAATAAAATAAACATAGGAATTCAATGCATAAAAGAGTTTGCTGTGGATTTAAGTTGACAAATATTTTTCATTAAAGAAAGATTGTCATTCTTTTGGTCTTCTCTGGCTGGAGATTCGAACCCTACAACTCATCTTTTTTCTGTTTAAATACTTGTAAGGGTATAAAAGTTTCTTGCTTTCGGTTGAACTGTTCAACCAGAATATATCTAACTGTTTTACCAGTTTCTTTTAAAAGGAAATAAACAACTTCTAACTAACTACTGAAACTAAAAACAGTTCATAACCCTAGTCCTATTGTCTTTATCCAATTTCTGAATAATGAAGGAAATAATAATAAAAGAAAAACAAGTTTCATAACCTGTCCAAAAATACGTGAAATTTTTTTTTTCTTTGAGACAGTCAACCGTCTTATGTCTCCTCGGAGCCGGATGCTCCTGCATCAGGCTCCTGGGGTGGAAAAAAGTCATGGCTCCGTTCCATGAGATCGTCGATAGAATAACCTTCCTTCTGTATCTGCGTCGCGTCAAGCCACGAACTGTCCTCAATCGTACGGTCCTTCCACTTGACTAAGTATCGCAGATATTCCTTCCTGCGTGTGCGCCTGGCTACCTATGTGTCGAGGATCCTCTCGATCTCAAGGGGTTGTGCCATAGGCATATGTCTCATCCAAGAACTCTCCTCACAACTGGTGTCCCGTGTCTTCCTTACTGTTGCGTTATCTTCAGGATCAGAGACATAAGGAAACATATCTGCCACGTTAAAGATGGGAGAAATACCTATCCCTGGTGGCAACTGTAACTCATAGGCATTGGCAGAAAACTTGCGAATGATTTTGTAGGGGCCAATCTTTTTATACTTCAGCTTATTATATTCCCGTTTTGGAAACCGTTCCTTGCGCAAGTGTGCAAGGACCTCATCTCCAACATTAAACTGAACTTCTCGTCACTTTGAATTAGCTCGCTGCTTGTATTTATGACTGTTGTCCTGTAACTTCAGCTTTACCTTCTCATGTAAGTCGCTCATTTCTTGGGCGAAATCTTCCCCATCAGCACTTCGTTTTTCAAGTTTTCCCAAATCTCGCAATTCATGCACTCTGCGTGGATGCATGCCGTACAAGATCTGGAAGGGACTATAACCTGTGCTGCGATTCGGTGAATCATTATACGCGAATTCCACCTGAGCAAGTACGTGGTCCCACATCCGTGAATTTTTGCCTATTAAACTCTGTAGCAGATTTCCCAGACTCCTGTTCACCACTTCAGTTTGCCCATCGGTCTGTGGGTGGTAAGCGAAGCTGAACTGCAACTGAGTGTCCAACTTCTTCCACAGGGTTCGCCAAAAATGTCCGGTGAACTTCACGTCCCTGTCGGAAATGATGGATATTGGTAGACCATGCAGTCTAACGATCTCTGTAAAAAAAAAGTGTGCTACGTGAGTAGCATCACTAGTTTTCCTGCAAGGTATAAAATGTGCCATTTTTGAAAACCGATCCACCACTACCATTACTGAATCGAAACCCCGTTGTGTCTTAGGAAAACCCAAAACAAAGTCCAAGCTGATGGAGTCCCATGGTCTGTTCGGAATGGGTAGTGGAAAATAAAGGCCTGTATTCTAACTGTGACCTTTCGCCAGTTGACATATCTTGCACCTTCTTACGTACCTCTGTACGTCCCGTCGCAACTTCGGCCAAAAATAAAAATGCTCAACCTGTGAAAATGTTTTGTCTATACTGAAATGTCCGGCTAGACCCCCACTGTGCTTTTCCCGAATAATGTTCTCCCTCATAGAACAGTCAGGAATACATAACTATCCTCCCTTAAATAGTAATCCTTCCTGCAAATTGTAGTCCAACCATGGACTATTGTTTCTCAACAGAGGGTTTTGGCAGGCCTCATAGGCCTCCTTAAAATCTGCATCTGTCTGATACAGTTCCCTCAGGTGCTCAAAGCCTAAAACCTGCATTGTACTTTCCTGTAAGAGTAAGGTCCTCCTACTTAGCGCATCTGCCACCTTGTTCGCCTGCCCACTAATATGTTTCAGCACAAATGTGAAACTCTGAAGATACTCCACCCATTCTGCATGCTTATGGTTCAATTTATGTTACTGCATAATGTACTATAATGCAGAATTATCTGAAAACAAAACAAACTCATTACCTAACAGGTAATGTCTCCAATGCTTTAATGCTTGAATAATTGCGTAGAACTCCTTTTCATAAGTTGAGTACTTCTCTCTACTCCCATTCAGCTTTTCACTGAAATACGTGACCGGTCTATCTTCCTGACTAAGCACTGCCCCAATGGCTGTACCACTGGCATCATAACGAACTTGAAAATTTTTGTTGAAGTCAGGCAGCCTCAATATCGGCCTTTCTGTGATCTTCCTTTTCAAGGTCTGAAAACTGTTCTCCGCTGCTTCTGTCTAGTGAAAAGGCTGATTTGATTTCTTGATTGTATCCAGCATGGGTGCGCAGATTTCACTAAAATTCCTGATGAATTTCCTGTAAAAACTTGCTAATCCGTGAAAACTCCGGACCTGAAATAAACTCTTTGGGTATGGCCAGCTAACTATAGCTGCAATATTTTCTGGGTCCATCTTCAATTTGTTTTATGCGATTATAAAACCTAGATACACTAACTCCCGCTGAAAAAAAGTACACTTTTTCAGATTTATCAGCAGCTTATTCTGCTGCAGCTTACTCAACACACTTCGAACATGCCTGAAATGTTCTTCTTTTTTTTTGCTGAAGATCAGTATATCATCTAAGTAAACAATTACAAACTTCCCAATGAACTCTTTCGGCACTTCGTTCATCAAGCGCATAAAAGTACTGGGAGCGTTACTCAGCCCAAATGGCATCACCAGCCACTCGTACAACCCTTAATTTGTCTTGAAGGTTGTCTTCCATTCGTCCCCTTCTCGAATTCGGATCTGGTGATATCCACTCTTCAAGTCAATCTTCGAAAAATAAGCTGCCCCACTCAAACAGTCCATCATATCATCCATTCTCGGTAATGGAAACTTGTACCTGATAGTAATTTTATTAATGGCCCTGGAATCTGTGCACATTCGCCACTCACCTCCCTTCTTTGGAGCCAAAACTGTCAGAATTGCACAAGGGCTCATGCTCTCTCTAATCAACCCTTTATCTAACAACTCCTGTACCTTCTTCCTAATTTCTTCGTTATCCTTAGGACTCATGCGATAAGCTGCTTTATTCGGCAGGCTAGCTCCTGGTATAAAGTCAATACAATGACTAATACCTCTCTTGGGGGGCAGTTCATCTGGAAGATCGTCCACTACGATATCTCCAAAATCCTGCAACATATTCTAGATTTCCTCGGGTAAATCTGAAATCTTCGTGTGCAGTACCACTGTCCTTGGCCTCCTTACAACAGCAAAATTCACATCGTTGTCTTCAATCTATTTTAAAAACTCTTTTCCACCCAACAGCAGCGCTTTTACTCCACTAGCTTCTGTTGTACCTTCCTCTTTAATGGGTACAAGCGTGTGCTTGATCCCATCTTTGACAAACTTATAACAGTTTGTTTTCCCGTCATGAACCGCGCTTCTGTCAAACTGCCAGGGCCTTCCTAGCAGTATATGACAGACATCCATTGGCATGACATCACATATAATTTTATCCTTATATCTGCCTATCTGGAACTCCACCTTGCACTGTTCATCAAATAACAGTTGATGTCCTTTCTGCAGCCACGACACTTTGTAGGGAGTGGGATGTTTCAGCTTTTTCAATCCCAATTTTTCCACCATTTCCGTAGCCACCAAATTATCAGTGCTTCCACTGTCAATGATCATCTTGCAGCACTTACCCTGTGACTTGCAAACTGTCCAGAACAAGGCCTTTCGTTGATCAGGTTCTGCAATTTCCTTTGCTGGTTTTAACAGCACCTTATTCAACACCAAGGCTTCACCTGTCTCTGGTGCGTTTTCCACTTCCTGAGGCAATGCCTCAGCTTCCTCCGGTTGGGCAACATAAGCTCCTCTCCCACCTGCTGGTTCACCTTCAGGACATTCATACGATTTGTGCCCCCACTTGTGGCATCGATAGCACTGGACATCTCCTCTGCCCCGACCATTTCCTCTCCCTCGCTGAGCTGGTCATCCTCCTCTAGTGCTATTGTCCTTTTCTGTTGTTCCTGCAGATTTGGAACTGCTACCTTCCTCATTTGAACCTGTACCTCTGCCTCTGCCAAAGGCCTTCCCCTTTCCTCTGCCAGATCCACCTCCTCTTCTGGCATTCTTCTTCCTGTTTATTTTTTCCTCTTCCTTCAAGGCAAATTGGTATGCTTCATCTAAAGTTCTGGGTGAGAGGATACCGATTTCATCCAGTATCTCCCCTCTCAGCCCATTCACGAACCTTGCTATTTTTTCTGGGGTATCTTCCACATACCCTGCCCACAAATTCAACTTATAAAATTCCTCTGTATATTCCTTAACTGTCATTCCCCTTTGCTTCAAAATCTGTACTTGCCTATACAACATAATCTGATAGTCTTTCGGCTGAAACTTCTCTTTTAGCTTTGCCTCCATTCTAGTCCACTTCTTTATAGGCTGTTTGTGTAGCCTTTTTCTTTCGGCCTGAACACTGTCCCACCACAAGGACGCATGTCCTTTCAACTTTGTGGCAGCGAACTTCACCTGCTTGTCCTCACTGGTTTCCTCAAACTCGAAATATTTGTTTACTTCACTCAGCCAGTCCAATAACACATCTGCAGACAAACTGCCGTCATAAGTGGAAAGCTCATGTTTTGGCTTATGAATGGATAGCAAAACTGATTTCAACAATCTGAGTTCAGGTGTCACCCCTTCGAACTCATCTTCTGGTTCTGCCACATCTTCATCACTGTCATCCGCTGGGTCTCTCCTTCCCCCAACTTCCACTACTGTCAATATTCCACGCAAAATTCGAATCTCCCCGTGCAGTCCCTCTTCTGCTATCCTTCGGACTACTCTTCCTCTTCCTCTTCCTCTTCTACCAACCTCGATTTTTTTTTTCCTGTTCAGAAAACCCGCTCTGATACCACTTTTGATGGCCCAACCCTCCAACTGTGCGTAATGTTAAATTAAACTGTTTGATAACCGTGACAGGTTACAGGTCCCACTCACCCCTTTCGAACTATATGTTAATACATAACATTAATTTTATTAATATCATTTCGATATATGGGTTGATATGTTAAATGTGATCCGAAAATCCGTGGATCGGATCCAACTTGCAATCTCACCTCAATTTATTATCCGTCCTTTTCGCTGGTCCTTGGCGCCACCTATCGATCTTCTCGGTCCTGTCACCTCCCGCCTTGTGACAAACCCCAACCTTGGTCTACAGTCACATGCATTTTTTCATTTGCGCTATGAGGGTTCTCCGTTATTCTCTACTCGAGGGTTTTGTTGATGCCTCCCTGGTTCGATGTTCTGTGCGACAAAGTCCTCACTGAGAATGATAACTCTATCGATTATCTGTCTTTTGTTTGTGGTATGAAAGATTCTAGTCGAACTAAGTTGACCCTGTTGCTCTGGACTGTAATGGGTTTGTAGGCTCATTCATTTCGATTTGTTAACTGTTCTTTTTGGTGTTACAGGACGGACCTTCAATTCCATGCTAATGGTCTTGATCATTCGACCACTTTCACCTCCGAGGTAAGTTAACCTTCCATGTTTTAAGTTACTCTGCACCTTACTCAAACATTAATGTATTCTGCTCCTTGTTATCAGGTTTTGGCAATCGATTTTGGCCTCCTCTCTCGATGCCGCCTCTCCAGTCATAGGTAAATGTTACAATGTATGTAGTTTCGTTTCTGTTGCAATGTATCTTTCGTCTTCTCCTTCCAGGTTCTGGCGTTCCCAATTTCTAACCTGCCTCCCTTTCTGTTCTTGCAGGTTACCCTGGGCTGCTGGACCCCAAGTGTTTGTTCTCTGCATTTACAAAAATCAAAAGCAAACCGGCCCCGATTCAACCAAACGGGTAGGGTCGTTTCGACTATGAGTCTATCATTAGCCTCGTAATAGGGTTTTATTGGTTCCTGGTTCCTGCTCTTTTTGTTGTTATGGTCTCGTGGGTTGTTCTGCCAAACCCTACTCTGTCATTTCATGGCACGGGGGTTTTTGGTGCGTTGTACTTTACTTAGCTTGGGATTTACAGTTGGCTATAATATGAGCATTGTTCGCTCGGGTTCAGAAACCCTTCCACGCACTCTTTTTTTGTAATGGACAGTGGGTTTACAGTCTTATATGAATAAAACACGAAATTTCGCTTGTTTAAAGAGACTCTTATTCTTTTCAATTGATTCTAAAGGATTTGTATGCTTTAATTGGAAATTCGTTGGTGAAATGTCGATAATGGTGACTGGACACTTCTTAACTCTTCTTGCTGGAACTTGTTCCTTGTGTGCTGTGACTTTCGTTCTCTGCTTGCGCAAATTCTGTCTTTGTCCTGGACAGTTATGGCTTATCCTTACGCTGAAATATTTTATGTCTGCAATGGTTTCAACCTCTGGTCTTGGGTTTACAGTACATAGTTGTCTGAAATGGCTTCAATTCTCTGTTCTATTGATTAAAATGCATTACTGTTTACAATGGTTTCAACTCTCCGTTATTTTTTATTACAATGTACATCAGTATTAACAATAAAATAAACACAGGAATTCAATGCATAAAAGAGTTTGCTGTGGATTTAAGTTGACAAATATTTTTCATTAAAGAAAGACTGTCATTCTTCTGGTCTTCTCTGGCTGGAGATTCGAACCCTACAACTCATATTTTTTCTATTTAAATACTTGTAAGGGTATAACAGTTTCTTACTTTCGGTTGCACTGTTCAACCAGAATATATCTAACTGTTTTACCAGTTTCTTTTAAAAGGAAATAAACAACTTCTAACTAACTACTGAAACTAAAAACATTTCATAACCCTAGTCCTACTGTCTTTATCCAATTTCTGAATAATGAAGGAAATAATAATAAAAGAAAAACAAGTTTCATAACCTGTCCAACAATACGTGAATTTTTTTTTTTTCTTTGAGATAGTCAACCGTCTTTTGTCTCCTCAGAGCTGGATGCTCCTGCATCACTTTGACCAAGGTGCTGACCAAATTGTATTTTTCTACCAACTTGTTCTTTTTCTTCTTGCAAAGGTTGGAGAGCACCCACATTCATTAGAGAGAGATACATGGAGAAATGATATTTTTTTTTAAGGCCTCCTAGCTGCCTCAATGAGGTTTTCCACTAGTAGGTATGCCTAGGCACCTCAAAGGAGGTTTTCACCTAGGATCTTTTTTTTTCTCTTTTTTTTTTAACTGAATGACTGCCTCATGGAGGTTTTCAATCAGTTAGCCAATCTCAAACACCTCAAAACAGGTTTTCACTTGAGCTATTATTATTTTTCTTTTTTTTCTTTTTCTTTTTCACTTTCCTACTCTACTTGAAAAAAAAAAACCTTTTTAAAGTATAGGAATAATTCCACTGGAGCCATGTACACATCAAGATGACAAATAAAATCAGGTGCACACTTCGAATACACGCTCTGACACGTACTTGAATATAAGAGATGAATTTATTTGAATGGGATTATATCAAGTAATATTGGAGAAGAGTGTGTTGCTGCAACTTAATGACTTTTTGGAACCATATGTCAATATAGTTGTGATGCCCTTCATTCACTCGCTGAGTTGGATCACCTTGGATGTCCTCTTATATTATGGCAGTCAAGTCTTCCTCTTTTTTTTTATTGTTCACTTGAACACATGGAGGAAATTTTGGTAAACATGAGGGAACTTTCTCAACATTTGATTCTAATTTATGCTCTTCATCAAGTGCAGCCTTCAATATTTTTATCTCCTCATTTGGATCTTGTTCTTCTTGATGTTGTCCTTCAGTGACATATATCTATCTTGAACTAAGAAGAAGACCATTTATATAAAGAGGATATGTTTGGTAGTGTTGTACCTCAGCATTTTAAGTGGGCTGAGATACTTCATGGTGTGGGTTTGGAAATGGTGGTACGGTGGGGGTGGATATATGATAAGGGTGTGGTTGAGGCTGTGGTTGTGGTGGAGGTGGATGGTAGGGATAGCATAGAGTTAGGTATGGAGGATATTTAGGGAAATATTGAGGATGTTGAAGATTTTCCCAATAAGGACCTTTCCAACCATGTTTCCAAGATTGGTTTTAGGGTTGAAATGACCAAGGTTTCCAAGGAGGGAGTGTGTCCCAATTAGTTTGAGATGGACATGAATAAGATTGAAATTGTGAAGTGGGTCCTTGCATCATATCAAGTTGACTAGGCTGTCAGGGTCTCCTTGGAGCTACATATTATAGCTTCTTTAGTGATTTCCTTTCTCCATTGTCTTCCTGGTAAACTTCTTTAAACCTGGGGAGTAATGAACAACATTTAGTAGCATATGATTCTGCATGGATAACAAAAATATCAACATCTTATTTTTTCTCATTTTGCATTCTTAACATTTCTAATTGTTCACTTAGATTGCTAAGAATTTCTGTTTTAAAGTTATCAAGAAAATTTCCAAGTTGATCTTGCCTTACAAATGTTGATGCTGACTTACTTACTCTTTCCCTTCCTCTTGATATGTGTTTTCACAAATTTCTTGAAATGAAAATTGATATACATCTCCTTTACTCATGAGATTAAGGAGATCAATCCACTATTCCCTAATTTTTCTAAGTAAGAGGGTTTTTGGCATGTAAAATCATAAATGATGAAATTTTTCCCTCTTAACATTATACATGAACCTCTCTAGTAGATCCTCGAGGCTTTCATATTCTTTTTGTCTCATTATAAAATTTCTTCTCTAAGATCGTGATCTTTGTATTTTTCTAGAATTATCTTTGGCATATCATTCCATGATTTTATTGAATTAGTACCTAGACTCATGAACCATTTAAGAGCTCTACCCTTCAATGTTTTAGGAAAAAATATTAGTTTTTGAGTGTGTGATAAGTAGCTACAAGACCTACAAAGTATCTCAAATTCAAAGATAAATGTTTCTAGATCCTCTGCCCTCATACCATGGAAGTTGGGAAGGAAATATGGAGGGATGTTCTTCATACGTACACTGCTATTCATATCTTGAATGGGAAGCCCAATAATATCTTCTTCATTGTCATCATATCCATCCATCTCTTCTACCTTCAAAAGAGTATGGTGATGTGGTTCTTACTACACCACATCGTTAAGTGGGGGGGTTGGTATTCGAGAAGTATTTAAAAAGAAAATATCTCAGTATCCCTACACTTATGAGGCATGAAATTCAGATATTTTTGTATTTTTTTTTTATATTTCTGAAATGGCATGAAAAGAAAGGAAAGTAGAAAATAATGCTAAAAATAAAATCAAAGCATATACTAGACACCTCCCCTACAACAACGCCAAAAAGTGGTGAGCCCTTGTATTGCACCAAGAGTGCTACAACTCAATGGGCTGCCCTACTTTACATTATCAATCCAGGGTTCGTACAAACTTGGAGGTGACAGTGTTATATACACAGTAGATGCATTATGTTGAAGTCATCCTCTTCCGCTTTACGAAAGGGTGCTATTTCTAAGGGTTCTCAATGAAGCCTGTCACACTTCAATGAAAGTAAACTAAATTGCAGAAAGGAAATGAGAGAAGGAAAATAAATTAATTCGTTGAAAATAAATGATAGAAAGGGAACTAATGTAAATTGTGGAAAACAAATGACACAAGGGAAACTAATTTAAATTGCTAAAAAGAAATGACAGAATGGAAACTAATTTAAGTTGCAGAAAGGAAACTAATTTAAACAACACTTAACTTTTCCAATCAGCTAAACACACCCTACTCTATCTATCATGATGCTATTTATGCAACTATACATGACCTAATTCTTATTTGAAGAAATGTGCATGAAGTTTGGAGGAAAAAGGGCTAAATAGGCTAATGGAGGGCTTACACACATGAAACAAGGCTTAGAAGTGAAAATATGGGTTTAAACGTTACAAAACCTTATTATAGTGTAGAGAAGGTCTTTGGAGAGGAATTAATTGGAAGGTCCGATGGTGGAATTGTGATGGAGGGAAAGGTCGTGATGTGCGAAATGTGACAGGTTAATGGCTGCAACGAGCGAAATGAAAAATGTGAATAGGAAAGAGTTGCGAAAAGGTAAAATCTGCGAGATGCAAATGCAATAGGGATGACGCGGTAGTGGGACCAGTGGCAGAGCGAGATCGCAATATCGCAATCGACAGGCAGGAGAGGTAAGTGTTAGAGGAAACAGGGAAACATTGTGATTTGAAATTTCAATGTGGTAGGGTACGAAGCGATTATTGCAATCAGTGAAAACGGTAAGTGTTAAAGGAAAAAGGGAAACATTGCAATTTACGATTGCGATGTGGAGGGTATGAAGTGATTGTCGCAATCGGAAAAAACGAGCATTAAGTTTTAATAGGAATGAAATAAGAAATGTGATTTGTGATTTATGAAGTACCGAAGCAGGAGAACCGAGGAGAAAAGAAGGGAGTCAAATTTTAATTATTTTCAAGCATTTTTGCGTTAAAAAGGTAAAGGTGAGGTGAAAAGGGAAAATCGCTGAGATATTCAAGAATAGAAAAATAAATGGAAGGGATTAAGCGAGATGTGAAGTGCGCTATCGGACGTTTAGAGGAGAACAATGAAGGTCAAACCTTAAATATTTTCATGAAAAAAAAGGTGTGACAACTGATAAGAAGAGAGAAAGGAGGGAAATGAAGGCATAACAACAAGGTTCAGAAGTGTAACACAGAGATGAGAAGAAATTGTAAGATGAAGCATAACGGCGTAATGAAATTCCCTGGAACTTTCGATGCTCATTCGTGCAAACAAAATTATGGATTATTGCATGGAAAACACACAAAAATGGGCGATAAAAATAGTGAACAGAAATCAGTTTTTGGGTCTATGGGAAGGTTTACCCTCCTTGAGCTCTATTGAAAGAGATGAGAAGGGGATCTTGGTCCACAACCTTTTTATTTATTTTTTCTGCATTATATTACTCACAAGAAAATGAAACCTATAGCAACAAACTGAAAGAAAAAAAAAACATAATTTAAACTATGAGAAGCATAAATAACTAAATGACATAAACAAAACTAGCTTAATGGAAGAAATGAAAGAATGGTAACAACAAAGAAGTTGAGGCACATGGGTTGGGCCCTATCCCATGAGCCTCGCTCTCTGGAACTAGATCAATGTAAAGTCATATGAATACTCATTGCATTAAAAATATAGTCTTATTACATCCTGAAGGTCTTAAATAGAAAAAGTGTAATAGCTTGCACCAAAGTTCCAACTAGAATCGACTGGAATTGACTAAATCTTCCTAGCTCTAGCTCTTCTCTATTTATTCTACAAGGAAGCTACCAATAGCTCCCTATAAATCAATGATTAAGTCCACTTGAATCCGAGTAAACAAATATTGAGTTCTCTCCTCTTTGAGTTGTTTGCCTGCCTCTGGAACTCGAACTGCTGGAGAGAATCTTTGGAGTGATTAAGTCCACTTGACTCCAAGTAAATAGAGATTGAGTGAACTCCTCTTTGAGTTTCTTGGCTTCCTCTAGAACTATAATTGTTGCAGGGGATCTCATGAGGATCCTTTGGCTGCCTTGGAGAGTTAAGGAGGGTGGACAACCCCATTAAATCTCTCCAATATTTCTCCCTAATTTCCTGATATTGCACTCATTTATTCTCCAATATTGATCTTTCAATGGTAGGGAGAAGGTCCCTAAATCATCTCCTTCTCCAAATCTGCATAATCTGCCAAATATTCTCACAATATTCTATAAAAATAACCAATACTAGGCACAAATATGGAATTACCTTTAAATCTTCCTAAGAAAATATTGAAGCATAAGAAAAAATTATTAAGTGCAGAAGGAGATACTTGATATATATATAAATAAATAAATATATATATATATATATATATATATATATATATTCATGTGCATAAGGAAGGTAGATGGGCTTAAGAAAGGTTATATGGGCCTTATTTTATGTCTAATTTAGAGGCCCATCACCAGGTTGTAAATATTATTTTTATACATCAAATATATAAACTTAGTCATAATTTCAATGTGGGGGAGTCTAGCTTTGATCAAGAGGATATGATAGGGAATTTTTTACTTTATCATGAGGTTATAGTATCAACTTTACTATTTTGACATTCCTCTACAATGATCATCAGAGTGAAAATGTGGTCGATAGTTGAGTGATGTCTCCTAAAATCCTTTAGACCTTTTACCATGGTTTTCAAGCAAAAGGCTAAGCTTCTTTTTGAAAATGAGCCCATATAGCTCGGCTAGGATGTGGTTAATCATAATCACCTTATAGTTAGAGGGAACAATTTTATCATCAATTTTGAATATAGGCATAATAAGGCTTTGCATACAAATATTTGGGAAACCATGCTTTACATCCAAATTTATAAGCTTGTGGAGATGATGAATGAATATCGATCTTACCATTTTAAATACCTCAGACCACTATCCTTAAATATATTTAGCTTTCCCATTAGCGATATTATTAATTATCGACTCAACATCTTCCACAGAAAATATATCTTCCTTAATAGGAGTACTTAATATGGTTCCCATGATGTCTAGATAGTCATACAACTTCTTAAGATAGTTTCCTCCATTTTCTAAGGGAATAGAATGATTATCTTTAGTTTTATGAACAAGCACATTCCTGCAAAATGTTATGAGTGCAACTTTAGAAACGTGGAGAAGATGCTCTTGTATCTTATTAATATATGAACTCTTATTCCTCTTGATTACAACTTTTATATACTTATATTCTGGAGCTTAATCACTTCATTAGAGGCATATCTGATTGCTTTCCTGGAAATTTTACACTATTTGTCATACCAAGGATTGGAAGTTCTACTATTCTGCTTATACAAAGTCTCATTAGAGTACTTGCTAATGGTAGTGGAAATGATAGTATTAAAATGGTAATAAATTTGAATTATATTGCTATTATAAGTTAGGGAGGCTAAATCCATTAAGAAAGTGTCTACATTAGTTCTATCGAAGCGAATGTGTATTTTTCTTTCATTGGTATCCTATATGTGGGTGGTATGCATAAGAATATTGACAGACAAAGACAAAGGTTTGTGGTTAGATTCATTCTCATACTTGTTAAGTAGCCCAAAGTTTGTAATATGGTTGAGTACATTGATGTCAAGAATCATATAAATCACGACATTGCTAACCACCCCATGGAAACATGTCATCTTACCTGAGAGAGGACACCTTTTAAAACCATTACAAATGATTAGGTCCTATGAACTACAAAGCTTGAGGAGCTCGATACCGAATAAGCTCTTGATTATGTCTTAATAATATCTCTTACATCTGTTGGATAACTTACCATCTTCATCAAACCATAAGGGGTTGGGATTAGAGTTGTTAATTAACATAATATCTTGGCTAGTAGCAGTTTGAGTATTAAAGTACCAAAGAAAAAGGATATTACCTTCATTCCTTAGGTTGTAGATGTATTTTTCTAAGAAATTGAAAGGATAGTTCTTATCCAAGTTGTTTTTTTCTTATATGATGTAGAGTTAATATTAGATAAATTGCAGATTGAAAGAAATATCCTATTGGTTGTAGAATCAAAGATCTTCATCCAAATGTACTCATTCAAGGGATCAATTTTATGAAGTCAGATGTGAGAGGAAACAATGTTCATTATATAACATACTATACCACCAAAACACCTCCTCGAGGATTTCTTATTCCAAGGTGACGAAAAAGTGAAACGATCAAGGTGATCCTAGATTTTTCATGTTCCAAAATTTAAACTAAAAGAATGAGATCAATATCACGCGGGGTCCAACTTAACATAGTACCTTTACACTATGGAAAACCACGACAATTCCAGAAGAGGAACAAAACTAATGCTAGTCTTTATTTATCACTTGTGTTTGGGACTCTAACTCTAATAATAACTTTTATATTCCTAATGATTGCTCATTTCCCTTATTTTCTTGCCTCATTGACATTTTGGACTTCTTTCCTAAGTTCACCTTGGTTAACATTTATTAGAATTAAGATAACAAATTAATATAATTTAACAAAGTTTAGAAAGATAAAAATATCTAAAATTTTGTTTAAAATGTTATATATTAATGAGAATTGGGAATAACTATTGCATTCAATGACGTTTAGATAAAGCTAAGTTTAGATACATGATTTTCATAAGGAAGTTGAAACTAGTTGATGTGATGGAAATGGAGTATGTATTAATAGCCATATATTCTAACCTTAAGATTTTTAACAAAATACTATGATATCTACACTATTTGTGTTGCACATTCACTAATACTAACATAAAAAATTAAAATCTATAAAGCTTCAAAATCTTACACTAAACCATGATGAATTATTACTCCACTTTAATTTTTAAGTCTCTTGATTAATGATTAAGGAAGAGGGGACATACCATTTTTTATATAATTGCACACTGATAGTTTTTTAAGAAAAGTAATTTTTTTTAGAATTTTTGGATTACTCATATCAGTAAAATTTTTGGTTTACATTTCAAGAGATAAATGAAAATGAGACACACTTACTTACGCCAAATGCCAACCATGTACTTTTTAAATATTTTAAAATTTAATAAAATAAATATTTTATTAATTATTTTATTATAATTTTATAAAATATTATTAATGCGTTATTAAAATATTGTTTTAAAATGTCTCAACGTTAAAGTTATGTTTTATAATATTTTTCTTTAAATAAAATAATATAGGATTATTATGGTTTATTTATTTTTTGAAATGATTCTTTTTAATATTTAATGATATGATTTTTAAATGTTGGTAAAATTATATTTTAAACTTTAGTTAAATAAATATATATATATATTTTTAAATATTTATTGAAATGATTCTTTTTATATTTAATGATATGATTTTAAAATGTTGGTTTTATTTTAAACTTTAGTTAAATTGATATTAAAATTTTTAAAATTTTATTATAGGTTATTATGATTATGTTTTAGTAATTAAAAGGTTTTTATAAATATAAGAATATATCACTATTTTTTTGTTTATTTTATAATTGTAAAATATATGATAAAATGAAAAAGTATGATATTAATATAAGTAATCTAGATTTCATTTTAACACGGGATCACATCAAGATTGATCAAAATTTTTTAGATAGAAAATTCTTTTACATTGAAAAGATATTTGATCTCTCTTTTGATATTTTGATACTTTGTAGTTGATATATGTTAGTTTAATTTCACCTTTAAAATAGTCTACGTTCTACATGAATAATTTTATTTTTAGTATTAGTTTATTTTTATAGTTTTATTTTTGTTTTATTTTGACTCGGTTAAAATGTTTACATTGCACTAATGTTTTCATTTAATTTAATTTTATTTATTTATTTTGAATTTACAACATTTCCACCATAATAAATAAGAGAGCAAGTCTTAGCACAAATATATATTTATTTCAATTTTTTTTTAATATTTAACACCTTAGCCACTAGGGTGTTGAGAATATCTAATAAGTCTCACTTTGAGGGGGAAAATACCCATTTCCTCAATGTCTTTTGTAAAAATGGTTATAGTAGGTTGCAAGGCCTTAAAGCTTTCCTTAAAGCAAAGAAAGGTCCTTTAAATAAAAAAAGAGGCTAGTGAATGGTCCCGTAGTGTGCGTTTGTCGTTCATTCAGGGTACCACTGATAAGATTGTGAGGATCCTTAAGAAGCATAAGGTATCATCGTCTTTCAAGCCCCTTAACACGATTCCCAACTCTCTCAAATCAGTTAAAGATCTGATTGACCCTAGGGATGGAAAAGGTGTCTACATCATTCCTTTTTCTTGTGGGACTCCTTAGATTGATGAAATTGGCCAGTCTATTAATCAAATGATCTGTGAACATGCTTCTGACATTAAACATAGAATATTTCGCTCGTCCGCCCTAGTTGAGCATGTAGAAAATACTAACCATCATGTTTGCATCGAAGAGGCTAAGGTCATTGCTAGGATCGAGCATTTCCATCATCGTAAGTTAAGAGAGGCCTTAAAAATTGAAAAAAGACCTGTAAATCTCAATAGAGATGACGAATGGAATATCAGTAGGTGTTGGATACTACCTTATATTCTTGATTAATTATGTATTTATTTTTTATTTTTTATTTTCTTATTTTTTCCTTAGACTTCACTATTAAAAATAAATAAACAAATATATTATAAAAAATATTATATAAAGAATAATAATAAATAAATAATTAAATCAATTTATATACATATTTAGATATTATTATCACTATTAACTAATTAATTAATTAATTAATAATAATAATAATAATAAATAAATAAATATATAAAAATTTAAATCTAAAAATAAAATGTAATGGTAAAGTCAAACTAGTCGTTATCCCAATGGCTAGTTGAGCCATTTCTACATCTATCTAAACTTAATTTCCTAATTTGATCTCTCACCTAGTTCTGATGATGAACCACACTCGTTGGTTCCAAATGCATCAACCATGTTCCATTGCATGTGATTATTACCAAATTTTACAATTTTTATAATAGATCACACAAGTTTACATTCTAAAAATATATTATATATTTTAAAGTTTAATAAAATAAATAAAATTAAATTTAAAAAAAAAATTCATTAAATTTTTTATATTTTAAATTTTAATAAAATAAATAACAATATAATTTATTTATTTGTATTATTATGATTTAATAATTAAATGTGAATGATATATATATATATATATATATATATATATATATATATATATATATATATATATATATATATATATATATATATATATATATATATATATATATATATGCTATTTATTTTTTATTTTAAATAATATTTAACAAATTAATTTTTAATAATTTTTACTTAAATTTTATATATTTTAAATTTTAATAAAATAAATAATAATTATATTTTAATTTATTTTTAATTAAGTTTTATATATTTTAAATTTTAATAAAATAAATAACGATATAATTTATTTATTTATATTATTATCATTTAATAATTAAATGTGAATTATAAATATAATAATATATTTTTTTTTCTAAATATTTTTATCATCAAACATAACAATAATTAAGAATTAAATTATAATTAAATTATATTAGGTTATTTTTATAATTAATAGTTGAAAATTTGTTATTTTTATTACTAAATTATTTTTATAGGGTTATTTTTATTTTGCTATTTTTACTTTCATTTTTAATTTTATTTTGAATCAGTTAAAATGTTTACATTATACTAATGTCTTAATTTAATTTAATTTAATTTAATTTGTTTATTTGGAATTTACAACATTTTCTTTAGGTCTGATAGACCAAAGATTAGTCTGGGTGGACCTTAACCATCATCATCATCACCATAATAAATTAGAGAGAAAGTCTTAGCACAAATATATATTTATTTTATTGTTAATTTTTAATAATATTTAACAAATTAATTTTTAATAATTTTTAATTAAATTTTGCATATTTTAAAGTTTAATAAAATAAATAATAATGAAATTTAAAAAAAAAATTTAATTACATTTTATATATTTTTAATTTTAATAAAATAATAACATTTATTTTATTGTTATGATTTAATAATTAAATGTGAATAATAAATATAATATATATATATTTTCTAAATATTTTTATGATAAATTATAATAATAATTAACAATTAAATTATATTAGGTTAGTTTTATAATTAATATAGTTGAAAAAATGTTATATATATCTATATCTATAAAGTTGGTATATTTATAGGTTTTTAAAATAATGGAAATATCATTTAAATATTATTAAAAAATCATTTTAAAGTTTTGAAGTTAGAGTTATGTTTTAAATAAATTTAAAACTATTGTATAGAAAGCTCTACTTGGTTTGGAGATGTAAAATCTCTACTAATGGGGTCAACCACGTGAAGGTGAGAGCTTATATAAACCCAAAAATAGTCCATCATTGGCATTAACATTAACATTATTTTATGCATGTGATGAATATTGCATATAGAGATTATCATGTTAACAATTACATTTGTTTTGTAAGTTAATTAGCATGTTATGAACATTGAGAAGTACTTATTTTCTTTATTATTTTGAAAACAATGATTAACGCTAAAAAAAATCAGAAACGATATTTTTTCCACATATTATTAAGTATAGTGTTATGATTTTTATTTTATTTTACAAATTATTAAAATTAATGAAAATTTTAAATAAATTCAATTAAATTTATTGTAATGAATTGATTTTAATATTAAATAATTAAGTTATATGTGTTATTACATATTGATGCTATTATAAATATTATGTTATTAGTTTTTCCTTTTTAAGGGTTTTGAACCTTGAGTCTTATGGTTTGCATTATACTTTATAGTGTGACGGCCTCATTAAGAATTAACTAGTATTAGCTAGTCAAAGACAATTTTCTTATTTTTATTTTCTGGTAAGAAAGACTTAATTGTTATTGTTTATGAAACACATTATTATTTTGTTTTTGTTATTGAGATAATAGGAGGAACTAATGAATGAAAAGAAAATCTTTTAAGCTGTTGGTAAAAAGATTCCAAGAATAGGAGGTGGTTGGGGATAGTTGGAAAATAGTTACCTACTCCTCTGAGGATAAAGTTGAATCCCAGGAGACGAGTAGGGGTTTCGTACAATTTTATTTGGTAAAGGAGAGTATTTTCTAGAGCTAGTTATGATCAGTTGAAAATAACTCAAGGAAAACCTTGTAAAACCAGACTTTCTGAATTTGACTAGATTGGCCATCTAGAGGTCATAGCAGAAAGATAAATATTTCCATTGTTGACCCGTGGCACCGTCCAGATTCTGGAGCTAGCGGGCAAGCAGAGGACGTAATTGCCTCCCTTGAATGGTTGGGAGGATCACAGCTTAGTCTACTTAATCCAGATAAGTATTACAGTGAATTTCTTTATACAGGTTAATTAGAAGGAATTGTTTTATAGTTTCACAGCTGAGATTGCTGAAAGATGAAAGTTTAAATATGGTTATTTTTTTCATTTACAAATGATTGAGACAAGAAACCAAGTCTGTAGATGATTTATTAATGTGAGTATGGGAATTGAATAGCGAAATATGACGAATTAATAATATCATATGTGACAGAATCCACTGCTTTCAGTCCTATACTGTGTGAAATGATAAAAGGGTTTAAAACCCTCATTAAAGTAAATGTATAACAGAGATAGTGTATTGAATACGGTTATTTTAATATAAAGGCTGTGTGAACAATGTGAAAGTAACGAGTAATATACTACTATTATCTCTTTGTTAATATGGAAATTATTGGTATAATTTACTCTTACTATTAAAGCATGATGAACAAGAAGATACTGCATGTCTATTTTAATCAACTTAAGGGTAGGGATGAAGCCAACGGACTGTTGAACCTTGTCCTAGGGTCAAGCCCAAGACAGGAGTTCGTCGTCCGTGGCTAGCAACCCTAGCTAATACAGGCTTCAATCTTTCGATGGCTCGGGCACCGTAGGGAGAATCCTATGAAAACAATAAAGAGTATAGAGAATGCAAGACTATAAATCAAGTAATGAAAGGAGCATTGGCTTCCATAATTACTTAGAAGAGACTAGACATATATTTATAACAACATCAAAGAAATACTAGTAACAGAACTAACAATGAATATTATTTTTTTAAAGGGCCAAACGATAAAAGCTATACTTATCTTAAAAAGGAAAAACCTAGAACCATTTCTCTAATATTTCTTTCTAAGAAATAAATGCATGCAGGATAAAGATATGTCGAGAAATGACAAGAATCCCTTGTAAACATAAACGGAAAAGGGAAAATATACATCATAGTTAAACCATAATCGTTCCTGTACAGAATTCAAAACATCCAGTCGATGTAGAGAAAATATAATCGCACAACGATAATTTATATTTTATCAAATATAACTAAAAATATTTTTAGGGTTAGAATCAAAGCGTTTTGAACCCATTAAACAAAAATAGAGATTCGACTCAAACCCTACAACGTAATACAAAGGAGAAATCTCAGTGTTTCTTGAAAAATATAAAAGGGGTTTACAACCCTCGTCATTTTCACATTCCTCTGATAAGAAAGGATTTTTTAAATATATCTGGATCTAGAGTAGTAGTAAGGGAATGGCCTTTCATCGAGGGCCATTAAGGTACCTATAGGTTCATGGAAGTAATATTATTTGGGGTCGAAGCAATTTTGTTAACCCTGAGCCAAAGCTTGCAACTATAGGTGGAGGGTTAGAGTCGAACCTGCAACCAAAAGTAGAGGAACGAGTTAACATCTATTGTTACATAGAATTATATAATCGAGTTAAGAAATAAATAACCTAAAAACCCTTGTGGAAATTTCAATACTTGTTGAAGGGTAAATCTTTCCCAATGGGTCGCTCTGTGCAAAGATAAACCACAGAGAATTAGAACATATTAGCGCCAAGAAGAAAATAGACGATTTAATACACTAAATGCTGTGAAATAAAATAAAAAGGGACTGAATCCATATAAACCTATGGAATTCGCATGATAAGGACTTTCTTTCATCTGCCATAGCTGGCTCAATCTCATAGTAATTATCATCTCTGTAAAACTAAATTCATATAATAAGGTTCTGTTAGAAGCGTCGGAGAATAGCATTTCTAATAGAGAAAATGATAAATATATATAGCTGAGAATGATAACAGAACTGTACAGCTAGCTAAGTGGAGGGGCGAACCTTTTAAGGGTTTTGAGACTGTGTTAACTGGAAAGGAGCTGAGCTCTCGAATCGTCGGAGCGCATGACAAACAAACCTTCACTCTCGACTCAACTGCAGTGTTACGCAGGTTTTCCCTCAAAAAATCAAGCAATCGAAATCCAATGCGATACAGCTGTGACTTGTGGAGTAAGTCGCAGTACAAACAATAATGGTGGGTATTGAAACAAACACCACGGATGCATAGTAAAATCACCAAGTGGAGTGTTAATGCAATAATTGCGTTAAATTACCATAAACGCCATATCAGAACTAGGTTAATTGATTAGATTCAACTTAAAATATCTTGTAGATGATTAATGTCAAAGCTCCAAACCCTTGTTGGAATTCCCGAGATATGACAGTTGTGTCATGTGTAGGGATTATGCAATATATTGTTTATTGTGAACATTAATTTTACTCTCAGTTGCTTGGCTAATTAACAATGATTTTATTGTAACTCATAATAATAATAAAACCATAATTTATATGCTTCATCCTATTCATAGTACAGTGAAATAACTGCATCATAAACAATGATATGTATGTATCGAAGATTTCCATGCAGATTGTATTTTGGATATTGTATTTATGATTCAAGGGGTTTTACTATTTAATATGGTGAGTGAAAATAAAATAAAAATTTTTAAGGTAATTTTTTTAGGAGAGAAAGTTACAAGTGGTATCAGAGCTATGTTGCTACGTTGGGACCCTAAGGGTCTACTAACAGTGAATTTGTGTATGTGATAGTGCACTGAGAGAGAAAACCAGTGATAATGAGAGGAGCTATGGCATCACCATCTCAACTAGAGGAAACTCAAGCACCAACAGTCATCAATCCAGAAATGTGGGTTCAATTAAGTGTAGAATAGCATCAAAAGACTAGTCGGTTGCTCAAAGAATAGCAGCACCAAACTGGTTTTTTGTTGAACATAGTGCAGCAATTACAAGAGGAGATGTTAAGACTCAGAAAGGATAATGAGCGATTGTTGCAAGATCAGGAGAAAATTTTAAAGAGTTTATCAGACAAACAAAATCAGGAGATGGGACATCCCAATGCTGAAAAATAATTATCAGCAGAACAAGAAGATCAGCAAACTAGAAACAACACTACAGGTAGAGCTGAAAAGAATCCCTCCCAGAAAATAAAAAACAAGAATTATAATGAGGCGGAGTCGGGAAATTTTTCTGACCAGCAAGACAATAAGAGATAGAAAGTGGAATTGCAAGGGGAGTTTCGCAAAATTAAACCACCAAATTTTGATGGTGAGGCCGAGGAGGTGGCTGAAGCCTTGTTAATTAATATAAATAAGTACTTCCAGGTGTATGAATATAGTAGCAATCTGAAGGCCAGATTGTCTATATATCAGTTACGAGAAAAGGCCACCTTGTGGTGGGCAGAAGTGAAAAATGTATGCAGTATTGATGAAAAATACATTACTTGGGAGTTGTTTCAGCAGTACGTTAAAGACAAGTACTTAACGGAAAGGTTTTATGATGACAATGCCAAGGAATTCCATGATCTTCGGTTGGGAAAAATGACTATGAATGAATACGTCACTAAATTCACTTCCCTGTTACGTTACGTTCCCTACCTCCGAGAAGAAAAGGCCAAGGTGCAGAGGTTCTTAAGTAGTTTACCTACTTATATGAGAGAATGAATAGAGTTTTTTAATCCTCAAACCATGGATGAATCCATCCATAAAGCATGAATGTGCTATCAGCAGAATAAGGTCAAGGGTGAAGGAGGAAAAGGCTGGCAGCCAAAGAAAAATAAAAAAATTAACTCCACATTTAAAAGCAGCAAAAGCAACAATTTTAAAGGCTCAACATGGAACTCTATCAGCAAGCAATTTGGTAGGAACCACCAAAGAACCAGGTGGCCAGTGGAGGAGAAACCCACAAAAGCATCTAGTAAGCCAAATCAGGGATAGATTTCTAAACCTCCCCTACAGTGTTGGGGCTGTGTGGAAGCCCATTATTATAAAAATTGTCCTCAATGAAATAAATGAAGCTGTAAAAAATATACAAGAAGCATCTATAGTGGGGGATGTGGCGTGCAATATACCTCATATAAATGCAGCCTTAGAAGATCGGCAAGCTGATTTTTAGCCCACAATGATTGAGCTAGAAGGTACTTTACTCACTAAACCTGTTTCAATTTTAGTAGATCCTGTAGCAAGTTTGAGTTATGTAAGTCGTAAAATAGTGGAATTATGCAAATTAAAAGAGAAAAAATTTAATAATTCTTGGTTAGTTCAGTTAGCTACAAGGGAAAAATGAAAGGTAATAGCAAAAGTTCCTAACTGTGTGCTGGAAGTGGCAGAATAACAGTTACAAGTAGATCTAAATATCTTACCACTGGGATCTTACGATGTATTATTGGGTATGGACTGGTTGGAAAGACAATGTACTTTAGTGGACTGCAAATAAAATATTATTTACTTCAGAATGCAATATGGCACGCGTAAAGAGATTCAAGGAATTAAAAATCCTATGCAATTACGCCCAATAACAACATCCCAAATGGGCAAGTGTATCAGAAAAGGATGTAAAATATATGCAATTCAAGTAGGATATGCAGACTCCAAGGAAAAGGCTCCAATAATGGAGGATATTCCTGTGGTACAGGAATTCTTGGATGTATTTCCAGAAAACATTCCTAGTTTGCCACCCAAGAGGGATATTGACTTCACCATTGAATTACTGCCAGGAGCCTCTCCAATGTCAAGAGCTCCTTATAGAATGAGCATGCCAGAACTAACAGAACTAAAGATACATCTACAAGAAATATTAGACAAAGGTTATATCCATCCAAGTGTATCTCCATGGGGAGCACCAGTCCTATTTTTTAAGAAGAAAGACGGAACCTTACGCATGTGTATGGATTACAGGCCACTTAATAAGCTGACTGTTAAGAAAAAATACCCCTTACCAGGAATCAATGACTTATTTGATCAAGTAAGAGGTGCTAAGGTGTTTTCTAAGATAGATTTAAGATCCGAATATCATCAGATTTAGGTTAAAGATGAAGATATTTGCAAAACAGCATTTTGCACTCATTATGGGCATTATGAATTCGTAGTGCTGCCCTTCAGATTGACAAATGCACCAGCAAAATTTATGAGGTTGATGCATGGAATATTTCATCAGTATTTGGATAACTTTGTACTTATTTTCATATATGACATACTAATATATTCGAAAAGTGAGGAGGAACATAAAGAACATTTGAGGATCATTTTGGAAATGCTGAGAAAGCATCAACTTTATGCTAAGTTTAGCAAGTGTGATTTCTTTAAAATAGAAATCCAATATCTGGGACATGTTATATCAGCTGAAGGAACAGCTGTTGATCCAGAAAAGATCAAAACTATTATGGAATGGCGAGTACCTCAGAATGTGGCTGACATTAGATCATTTACGGGTCTAGCTAGATATTATAGAAGGTTTATAGAAAGATTTTCTAAAATTTCTTTTCCTATTACATCTTTGCAAAAGAAAAGCAAGCCTTTAAAATGGACAAATGAATGTCATAACAGCTTTTAAAGGCTGAAACAAAAACTGACTACAACACCAGTACTGAAGGTAGCTGACCCTGACAAAGACTATGAAGTTTTTACTGATGCCAGCAAAGAAGGAGTGGGAGAAATATTAACTCAAGAAGGTCAAGTAATAACCTACAAGTCTAGAAAACCGAAAGATCATGAACATAAATATTCTGCTTATGATCTGGAGCTTAGAGCTGTGGTGCATGCTCTCCGGGTGTGGAGGCATTATCTGCTGGGTAAGAGGTTTGTACTTAAAATGGATCATAGTAGTTTGACTAATTATTTTAAGCAAGAATATTTAAATTCTAGACAAGCAAGATGGAATGCCTTCTTGAGTGAATTTGACATGGAAATATAGCATGTTAAGGGAAAGGAAAATCGAGTTGCAGATGCATTGAGCAGAAAACTGCATGGTATTTATGCATTATACTATAATCAGCTAGAAAGCCAACTATTGGAACAACTAAAAGAAGAAGCACAGAAAGACCCAAAATAGAAATTCTTGTGGCAACAAATGGAAGAAGATAAGAAGCATGGAAAAACATCCAATTTTGGAAAGAATGAAGATCAGGTGTTAACTTTTTGAGGAAGAAATTATGTGCCCAATTGAACAAGTCTAAAGGATTTAATACTGAATGAGTTCCATTGTAGCAATTATGCTGGCCATCCAGGATATCAAAATATACTCACTACAAAAAGAAAGGTATATTATTGGCCAGGTATGCATAAGAATATTGCAGAGTGTCTAAGAAATTTTTTGGAATGTCAGCAGGTTAAGGTGGAGCATCAACATCCTGCAGGGCTATTGCAGCACATACCCATTCCTGAGTGGAAGTGGGAGGTTATCTACTTAGATTGCATCATGGGTTTACCACAAACAAAAAGACAGAATGACTCTATTATGGTAGTGGTAGAAAGATTAAGCAAATCTGCCCATTTTATACTTGTATAGTCTACCTACAAGACAATACAGATTGCAGATATATTTATGAAGGAAATCTTTAGGTTGCATGGCATACCTAAGACTGTGATTTCAAATCAGGATGTTAAGTTCACATCCGCATTCTAGAAAACCTTGTTTTCTGGGCTGGTGTTGAAGCCCCGAAAATCGGGTCTACAACAAGGGGGATACCCACCCGGTCCGGACCTTGGTTAGCAGTTCCTTTTCCATTTGGTGTAGTGGGTCTGACTAGGGATCATGGGACCAGTGTCCCAATATGTGTGTATGTGTGTTGAGAATTGATATTTCCTATTTAAGAAAGTTCCTAAGTGAAATGATTTTATTCTATTTCTAATCTAATTAGATGCAAATTGTATTCTAATTTAAACAGAAATATCTAATTCTAAACTATCCAGGGATGTAATCTTTCTATTTATGCGACCTAAAATGATTTCAAATAACAATTGGTAATAAATATCATTCAACTGTTATAAGAAAAGAATTCAATAAAGATAAACCACTTCATATAAAAAGTTAGACGAAACAGTTGTGAAAAATATATCGCATAATAAGCTATTCATACATTAAGCATAAACAAGTGGCTATCACCATACAAAAGTGCCAAATGATAACTCAAACATTCAAGCATTAATGCATAAACAACTAAACATAAATATCACTTTAACATAGAGGCAGAAATAGTTAAGAGATAAAAGTACCATTTATAACTATTTCTACTCATGAGCTTCAAGCAATAATGACTTATCTCTTCTTAATCCAATATCCACTAAGAGTACAGAAGTGAAACATTAGTAGCAGATATTAAACGCGGATATCAATAAATCTTGTTCCATTCATTCATCAAAACCTCCTTAGAGGGTGCAGAAGTGCATGTTCTGAGGACAAGTTTTTGACAAATTTCAGGACCCTTCTCTAAATGCATGAGAAGGGTTTAAATACTACTAACTAAATCTAAAAACTAGTTTATTACAAAAATGTAGGATACAGTTTAAATGACTGTCCTTTTTCTAGGAAAAAATAAAGCAAAATTAATACTAAATCTAAAATTAAAACTAACAACTAATCTACTTGTAAATTTGATCTTTAAAATTGCAAGCATTCATCATTGATTTAAGAATACTAGGCTGGCCGACTTCAGACTTTAACTATCTTGTGAAGATGGAATCGACAAGAACTGGTGCCATCTTCTCGAAAGAATTAATGATACAATTAAGAGTCATGCATTAGCTATGTGGTTTTACCAGACATGCCCAGTAAGAATCCTAATTTAACTTTGTTAATCCTTTAATTGATTCTGCCTTTTCTTGAGTTTTCTGTTTCCACTCTGTCTGTAGTTGCTGTGTTTGTGGTAGGTATCCTAGAGTAGTTTCTGAAATCAAATTTTCCTTCTGCAAATTTTAATTTATACAATCAATGATATTGCTTGCTGCTGTAGCTGCTTCCTCTGCTGCTTGTTCTGATTCTTTGATCTGTGCATCCCAATTATTGAAGAGCATTTCTTTATGATTATTATTAATGATTGGTGCTCTTGCTTCTTTTCCCTCCTTTGTCTCTTTCCAATCCAAATATTTTGTAACTCTTTTATTCATTAAATCATAATCATTAAATGTTTCCCATTCTTTTTCTAACTCAATTCTTACGGATGGTTGTTGTATAATGAGAGGGGGAAGATTTAACTGTGAAGTGGTTGAAATCTATTGCTGTGAGAGTTCTCTTGATTGGGCAGTATCCCGTACTGACCCTCCACTTTTATCCTAGTCATTATTAGAGCTTTTAGAATGTTCAGAGGTCTCTTTCCCAGATTTCGACTTAGACTTATCTGTACCTGAACTTTCACTGAGACTAATACTAGGAGTTGGTTCCCTTACAGGTTCCAAGTGCAAACTATCCAAAGGAATAGTGGTCAACCTTCTTTCTCTGTACATCTTAAACTCTTGGAATTCTTTTGGAGAGAATCGCGTCTGGGCTAAATGTAAAACCACTTTAAATGTGCCTTTTTCTTGGAACATGTCATCAAAGATATCATCTTCTCTAGAAAATACTCTTACCTTGACTGAAGTAGTGAAATTTTTAACAATGCCAAAGAGGATGAATAGTCTTCTTGAAAACTTGAACAATTGTAAACATGTAATATTGTTTACTTCTTTAAATGCATGACCAACATCAGATAATGAAAATGCTCTGCAGGACATAGGAAATTGTGGCCAGATGGCCTTATTTTTATCCTTTAAATCTTTAGTCAAACCTCCTTCTCCGCAGGTTTGATAGGCAATCTCTCGGGCCATGAGTTTATCCGGCACATACAAAGGTAAAACATGAGGAGAAGGAAAACTTCCAAAAACCCTAACATATGTAAATAATTCTTCTCCAAACCATCTTGCGACGAGGAGAATATCTACTTCTGCTTCAGGGGAACATCTTGGAGCATCCTTATTATACAACATTCTATAAAGAGGCAACATGATGCCATGGAAAATCTTGTAAAAATGGGGAATGAACTTTGAATCCCACAATTCCTTGTGATAAACATGAATGGATAGGGGATCTTGACTTGTCCATTTCCAACCCATTAAAGGAAACTTAGAAACATAGCATATTGAATCCATCACATAAGCAGATAAATAAAAAGGAGGATAAATCCTTTGAGATACAGTCCATTTAGACCGATAATTCAAAATAGTCGTGGCTAAGTTATCAGACAAAATCTTAGCCCAATCCACAATAGTAGCATTAAGAGCATCATTCAATAACGATAGCCATTCAGTCGAAAACTTATTGATGTCAGGCTTTCCAAAAAGCCTACAGAGCATAGCAGCAGCAAAGCAATATGGAGAAGTGAGAGAACCAGTACTGTACATACCGTGTTTATCTTTCTTCAGTGGTTCATCTCTCCTGGAAAAATCCTTGGTGCATTCTGCCAGGTTTTGATTTTCTTTGTTAAATTTCTCCATGAACTGTTTGTTCTAGGTTGTCTGTGGCTCCGGAAAATGATACATAAGCTTCAAATCTTATGGAGTGAATGAACCAATGAGTTCTTGCCCCTGAGTCTTGAACTGTCTTTCTGTAATATTAGTGCTATCCAGCACCCATTTAATCATATCCGTGTATGGAATAATTTTAGGTCTTGCTGCTATCCGGTGTAAGAATGAACAAGCTAGCTCTGCAAAAGAGGCTTCAGAAGACCAATGTGATCCTGCAGTAGCTGTAACTTGCATTACTCTTGGGTTTTCTTCTTCAAGCAGATTATACATACCCTCCCAAGTAGTGATACCAACGTCTTTGTTGCAGGTGGTGTCTGTGTACAAGGACGCCATCTCTGTACTTTCAAAACTCAGAGCTTTGTCTTTTTTTTCCATAATACTTTGAATATCGCTTTGTATAGTTCTCTGTTCTTCGCTCTTGCAGTTTATGAATTAAGTGAGAGTAATGATATGAAAAGGTGACGGGAAAGTTTTAAATGCTGAAAACATATAAAATATACTACCTTACATGAAATAGTCTTTTGATTAGAACGAAACCATTTTTCATTAATGAGTGACAATCAATTCATTGATTAACATTAAAGCGCATAATGGAGTCTCGATTTATGGAGAAATATTCTTCGTACAATGAGCCTCAAGGATATGCGATAAGGCGATCTACGATTTGCTTCGCAATATCGCAAATCACAAAATCACAATATCGCAAAATTGTAGATCGCAATCTCATGGAATTGCAATATCATAATAGCGCAATATCGTAATATTGTGAAATCACTATATCGTAATATCGCACAATTGCAATATCGCAGATCTCAAGATATAACATATGACAAACATTCATTAAATTATTTTATGCGAAATGTGATTTGTGATATATGCTATCGCACATCGGTGATCTGAAGTTTTTCAATCATAAGATATGATATGCGATGCGATGAAAGTTATTTTAGCGCGTAATTTCGCATCGCAATTTTTAGAATTTCGTTTGTAAAAAAGGAATTCATTACCTTTTGGCGATGCGATCTTCCTCAAAGAATTATTTTATTCTATGCTATCATAAAACTTAAGATTTTTTGCTTTTTCAAGGTACATTCTTCTAAGTTTATGATAGTAAGTTTTATTGAAAAAGGAAAAACAAGCACTACTTGATTTTTAGATTTTTTAACTAAGGGTCCCCACTTATTTAGTATTATCACTAATAATAAATAAGAAGGGGGGTTGTTGCTAGCCACAACAATTGGCGATTCACTTGGAAGAACCAGTTATCTCTGCTTTTCTTTTGAATTTTCTCAAACTTTCAAAATAGAAAATTTTTAAGAAAATTAAACTTTATTATAAAAAGACAAAGTACATTATGCTTTTATCTATCAATGATATTTAGTTTCTTCTATATTCAACTTTGACTGTTTCACTCCCTCAAGCTAGTGCTTGTATCTATATCAATCACTACTAGGTTTTATAAAGATAAAAACAAAGGCTTCTCTGTAAATCAGTTTTAAATATGCTCATTTGTCGTAGGTAGAGCCACTGTTTCCAGTAGGCGTTTATAGCCTCGATAGGGTTACCTGTTACCCAGCAATGATCCTGTATCCTACTTAGAGAAATATACAATTTTCAAAGAGAAATCCATATTCACACTTATTGCTTTCATTTTTATTTTTTATCCTTAAAGAACAATGTCTTGGTTTGGTAGCCAATTTATGACAATGCCATTCACTTGATTTATAAATTTGTTGAACAAGCTGGCTCGTGATGAGACCCCTTGTCTTTTGATTGCAAAAATCTTGAGTCATTGTCCTGTTGTGCTATGCAGTATTGGCAAAGTCAGCAAGCTATAATATCTATGATCATGATAAGTCGGCTCGTGATGAGACCTCTTACTCTTTAAGTTAAAAGTGTATCATTGGATTATTCCCTTAACGTTGTAATTTCCTAGGTGGGGAGGAAGTTATTGTTTCCTTAAGATAGCTCTGGACGACAAAGGTAGAGTTTCTTAGAAAGAACTTTTCTACAAAGAATCTTTGTTTTGTTATTGATACCTTTCATTAGACTGACATAAAACAATTTCCCACTAAAAGTTTCTTTTTATCAAAATTTTCAAAGTTGAAACTAATATCATTTCTAGGTTTAAAGCTTTTAACTATATCTTTAAATAATAATGATCAATTTTCTAAAAGAATTCTATTTATATAAGTGAAAAAACAAAATCTAAAAAGAGAATTTGTATATTTTTCGTGAATTCCAAATGTAACCATTTACAACCGATTTTATTATGACAATAAAGAAAACTAATATACAAAATAGAAAAGTGATCTTCTATGGAAAATATTTTTTTAGGATCTGTCCATTAACAGGTAAAGACTCTCTTTTTCCTGTTAAATCTTGTAACATAAAAGTAGATAGACCTATGATCTCTGCGATTTGGAAAGGACCAAGCCACATTCGTTGAAATTTTGTATGTTTCCCTTTTTCCTCATGAGCCTTGTCCCATTTTAAAACTAGATCTCCAACCTGAAAGTCCTTTCTGGATACCATGTTTGAATCAAAAGAAGCTTTAACTAACGCTTGGTGATGAGCATGAGTTATTTTGGCCTTTTCTCATTATTATTCTAGCTTAATTATTTCCATCTACCTTAGTTGTAAGGAAGAAGTTGGTGCTTCATCAATATATTGAACTAAGGCCATAGAAGGAATTGCTAGATGAGTTGGAAGAACCACTTCTTTCCCATAAACTAAATTAAAGGGAGAAGTGCCAATGGAGGTTTTCTGCATTATTCGATCTGCCCATAAAGCATATATTAAATACTTATGCCAATTTTTATGATTTTGATCAATGGTTCGCTTAATAATTCTGATTAAATTTTTATTTGTGGATTCAGCTAAACCATTTCCCTATGGGTAATAATTGGTAGAGTATTTAAGTTTGAAAACTCTCTTGAGTGCAAATTCGTTCATAGCATTACCAGAAAAATACTATGCATTATCAAACATTAAAGCAGAATGTAAACCAAACCTGGTGATTATGAATTGATCTATGAACTCAATGATATGCTCGGCATTAGCAGTCTTGAGAGGAACTTCTTCTACCCATTTTGTAAAATAATCAATTGTTGTAATGATATACCTATGTTGCTTAGAAGAGTGAGGAACGATCTCACCTATTATGTCTAATCCCCATTGATGAAAAGGCTGCTCAATGTTGACTGGTTGTAATGGTAATGATGGTTTCTTTTGTCTTCCAACAACGGTTTGACAAACTTGACATTTCCTTACATAGCTATGTGAATCTTTGAATAATGTGGGCCAGTAATAACCTGCGCGAAGAATTTTATGTGCAGTAGCATCTCCAGCATAATGTCCACCTGCTGGCCCATCGTGAATTTCCTGCAAGACTTTTTCAGCTTCAAATTTCTCAAGACATCTATGGAGAATAGAATCATAATTCATTCTAAAAATAATATCATTCACGAGCTGATATTATTTAGCCTTTAACCTTAGAGCTCTTTTCTTGGTGTAATCGAGATTTGGAGGAGCATATCCATTCTTTAGATAAAATATGATATCAGCATATAATGATTCTACATCATTTAGGCTTACCTCATACATTTGTATCTCTGCAAATGGTTTTTCAGAAATAAGCGATGCCCCAGCTAGTATTTTGCAAAAGCCTTGACCTCTTACAACACTTGCTGGTTTGATTTCTAGATCATATTCTTGTAAGGCAGTAATCCAATTGGCTCTTTTCTCACCCACATCTTTCTGAACTAAAATATTTCTTACCGCTGGAAATGGTACTATGATTTTTGTATGGGTTTTAAGTAAAAAGGGTCTGAAATATTTAATTGCTTTGAAAAAAGCATAAGCTTGTTTCTCTACATCTGAATAATTCAACTCAGCCCCCTATAAATTTGAACTGAAGAAAGCAATTGGGGCTTTTGCCTTGTCTTTATTTGCTTGAGTAAGTATCGCAGCATATGATTTGTCAGAGGCAAATGTATACAGAATAAAAGGATCAAAAAAATTTGGAGTTGCTAAAGATAGAGCATTAACAATTTCTTGTTTGATCAGATTAAATGCCTCATATTCATTTTGGCCCCATTTAAAGTTTGAATTCTTTTTAATCATTGCTTGTAAAGGAGATACGATTCTTGAAAAATCTGGCACGAATCTCTTTACAAAATTAATTTGGCCAAGAAAAGATTGCATAGCTTTCTTGTTGTGAGGTAAGGGCATTTCATAAATCTCCTTGATTCTATCAGGATCAATATGAATTCCAGATTTTGACACTATGAATCCAAGAAGTTTTCCTTCACTTAATGCAAAAAAGGACTTTTTTGGGTTAAGTGAAATTCCATACCTTTGACAACGTTGGAAGATCTGTTTCAAATCTCTAAGATGATTGCTTCGTTTCTTGGAATATACAGTTATATCATCCAAGTATATTACCACTAATTTGTTAAGTAATCCCTTGAAAGCGATGTCCATGGCTCTTTGAAATGTGGCACTAGCATTGATCAAACCAAAAGGCATCTTTTGATATGCGTAAGTGCCCCATTTAGTCCTAAATGTGGTTTTCAATTGGTCATCAGGATGAACCAACACTTGGTTGTAGCCAAAGAAACCATCTAAGAAAATCATTAATTCTGATCCTGCAACTGCCTACAATATTTGCTCCATAGGAGGCAAAGGAAAATTATCTTTTTGATAGGCTTTGTTAAGATTTCAAAATTCAATGCAAATTCTAATGTCTCCGTTCTTCTTTCTAACATGAACCATATTGGAAACCCATTTAGAATGTCGAATGGGAAAAATAATCTTGGCTTTCAATAACTTATTGAGTTCAGATTTGATTTGATTTTCTAGATTGGGATGAATCTTTCTCAGCTTCTGTTGGACAGGTTTTTCGTCATTTATCATTGGGATAGTACGTTGGATGATAGAAGTGTCATAAGTTTTGAGTTCATCGTAATTCCAAGAAAAGACACTTTTGTATTGTTTCAAAAGACGAACATATGCTAATTTTTCTTCAGGAGCTAGGCTGAGGCCTAGGTTGATATTCTATGGTTTGGTATCAGTTCCTAGATTTACTAATTCATAATTCAAAGTTGAACTTTGGATTTTTGAATTGGTAGATCTTTTGAATCGATCTTTCAAATCATAAAGGTATTCTAACTTGACTACTGACTTTGGCATAGCATTATTAGTGCTATCTTGTTGCAATTGTCTATCATGTTGGTCTTCATCAATTATCTGATTAGTGTAAGATCCTTCAGATGTGAGGAAACTTACAATATCAGGATCATCATTGAAAATCCTCCAATTGGTAATGTTATCAGGAATCGAGGGTCTAAAGATTAATTCGATTTAAAATCGATCAGGGCTAAATTCTTTTGAAGGAATGATTTTAGAAGCTACGCTAGCTAGGAGGTCTGCACTAGCATTCTGGAGTCTGGGAATTGATGAAATATTGAATGCTATAAAATTTTCAATCAGATCTTGAACTAAAGATTGATAATGCTTTAAATGACCTGATAAACAATGTATAGTATTACGTACCTGTTTGATTACAATTTCAGAATCTCTGAAAAGTTGTAAATATTTGACATCTATTTCGATTGCTTTGTATAATCCTTGGCCTAAAGCTTCATATTCTGCGGTATTATTGGTGCAATCGAACTCGATTTTGCAAGTTAACATAATTTTGTTTCCCTCTGGACTAACCAACACGCATCCTGCTCCTACTCCTTCATTAGACTTAAAACCATCAAAAAATAACTTCCAAAATAAAGATTTATTTACAGGAGTATCTACAAAATTAATGCATTTAGAACTATCTTTTTGAGAAAAAATTTCTACTTGAGATAAAACAAAATGTTCTAAATAAGGTGAAGTATGAGCATTGAAATTTCCTAGGAAAGAATCAACTGAATAGTTGCCAATGATATTATTGTTGTATGCAACCGATTCATTTTCTCCTTCCAATTCTGTTACTATGTATTTTTGATATTTTTCTCGCTCAACCTTTATCTGATTTGGTTTACCATTGTAAGGAAGCCACATATGCGACCAATCAGTTGCGAAGTATCCATGAATTTTTTCTGACCAATCTCTGCTAAGAATTAAGCCATAAAATTCTGGAATATCTGCAACTAAAATATCAATAATTTGACATACCTTTGGATTAGATGACATCCTTATGGTAACCTGATTTAATTCGCCAATCACTTTGACTTGCGATTGATCTAGCTGAACTATGTGCACAACAGACTTTTGTGGTTGAATATTCAACTTTGCACATACTGATTTTGGTAGAATATTAGATGAAGCTCCAGAATCCACTAAACAATTATGCAATTTTTTATTGAAAACTTCATAAGTAAGAAGAAATGGAGGAGTATGAGATCTCGACCTTCCTCCAATTAAAGCGATATTTTCTAGATCGGTTTTGCTAATCGCATTAGTTGGAGGTCTTCCCATCTCATTGGAAACTTGAGAGATTACAGGATCGAGCAAAGGTTTTTCTGGTACATCATGTAATTCTTTCAAAAGTACCTTTTGCTGGTGTTTTAACTTGCTCAATTCATAAAAAGTAATGTTAGCTCTAGTATTCTTCATATCTTCTATGATACTATACTCCATTTCATCCAAAATGATCAGTGTTTTTTATGGAGTTGATAAATCTGATTGGACTGGGCTAGTCTGAGTTGCTTTTGATGTCGCTTTCTTAGGTGCAACTTTATCCTTAGTCATTGAGCTTGCACTTTTTGACTTAGGAGTAGTTTGAGGAGGATCAAGTTGATTTCTACTCCGAGTGCTAACCGGAGATGCTTCTTGGTCTTCCTCATTTGGGAGGATGAAATTCCACATACCTTGCACTTCTACAACTTCCTCTTCATCGGTAGTTTCTTCAGCAGCAGTCTCTTCTTCTTGTTCTTCTAATTCAGCATTTGTAATAGCATTTGGTGGTTTTGAATCAGTTGAAGGGTTTTTTCTAAAAGGCTTGAAATATTTTTTAGAAGATGTTTCTGCCACTTGTTTCTTAATGTCAATCATTTCATTAGACATTGCTTTCAAAACTTTCTACAATCCTTCTAAATCGAATGGATCTTTTGGTTGTTTTTTCTTGGAATATTCCTTAAAAGTAACCTTCTTGGATTTTCGTTCTTCAATCGCATTTTTCTTTTCTAAAGAAATGATACGTTTCTCTACTGCTATTGCTTCTTTCATATTATCTGCTAAAGTTGTTTTGTTAGCTCTATCAACGAAGATTGCTATGTTTGATGGTAAAGCTAAGATGTACCATTCACTTCGCACTTCTTCACTAGGCTTGGAAGCAGTAGGAATTTTATTTAGAAATTTATTGAAACGTGAATTAAAATCCTTGAGAGGCTCTTTTGACTCAGCTCTAAGATTAGACAAGTCAATGATCAACGTCACTGTAGACCTGTCATCACCAAACTTAGTCAAAAATTGATCTTGGAAAATATCCCAACTAGTGATAGATCCTGATGGTAATGAGAAATACCATGATCCGGCTGCTCCTTGTAGAGTATAGGGAAAAAGTCGGACAACAACATCTTCATTAATAACTCCATTGAGATTTATAGACAACATAAAATTGTTTATATGTTCTTCAGCTAACATGTCTGCTTCAGGGTTAAACTTAGGCAACCATTTTTCAAGATGGATTGGTAATTGACTCAAGGGTGCAGGCATTAAGACTACCCCTGGGTTATTCCATGGCATTTGGGCCATCGCTGAACTACTAACAAAGGAAATTGCAGAAGATGCTACCTACGATTGGGAATATGAGGATATTATGATTCCAGATGTTTGAGAAGGAGATGTGGAAGTTCCAGTAGCCTGACGGACAATAGTCTGAAGTGGAGGGGTGGATGGTTGACTTCACAGTGAAGAGGTTGAAATGGATGATGATGATGAAAGAGTCTCACTATCAGACCCTTTAGGTGATTTCCTTGCTCTTTTTCTTGTAGGTAGAGGTAACTCAGTTGGATGAATGCCAAGCTTCTCGCTTTTTAATCTGGTAAGAGGATGAGCAGGATTATATTGCAAAGTCACACTACCTTGAGATTTATCAGATCGTTGAGGTGATATTGAAAATCGCTAAATTTTATGAATCAAAGATTCAACTTCAGGAGGTTCAACAAAATATTCTTCTGAAAAGTTAGGGTTTGTGGTAGTGGCTATTGTTCTTTCAACTTCTAGCTCTAGATTTAAAAATTCTATGTGCGATGGAGAAGTTGGGGAAGATGGTGAGGGCGATTTACTCTCAGAATGGTATTTATATTTTGACTTACTTGCCATTCATAGTTCGGGGCCATCCTTCTAGTGCCAAATATGTTGAAGCCCCGAAAATCGGGTCTACAACAAGGGGGATACCCACCCGGTCTGGACCTTGGTTAGCATCTCCTTTTCCGTTTGGTGTAATGGGTCTGACTGGGGATAATGGGACCAGTTTCCCAATATGTGTGTATGTGTGTTGAGAATTGATATTTCCTATCTAAGAAATTTCCTAAGTGAAATTCTTTTATTCTATTTCTAATCTAATTATATGCAAATTGTATTCTAATTTAAATAGAAATATCTAATTCTAAACTATCCTGGGATGTATTCTTTATATTTATGCGATCTAAAATGATTTCACATAAAAATTGGTAATAAATATCATTCAATTGTTATAAGAAAAGAATTCAATAAAGATAAACCACTTTGTATAAAAACTTAGACGAAACAGTTGTGAAAAATATATCACATAATAAGCTATTCATACATTAAGCATAAAAAAGTGGCTATCACCGTACAAAAATGCCAAATGATAATTCAAAAATTCAAGTGTTAATACATAAACAACTGAACATAAATATCACTTTAACACAGAGGCAGAAATAGTTAAGAGATAAAAGTACCATTTATAACTAGTTCTACTCATGAGCTTCAAGCAATAATGACTTATCTCTTCTTAATCCAATATCCACTAAGATTATAGAAGTGCGACATCAGTAGCAGATATTAAACGCAGATATCAATAAATCTTGTTCCATTCATTCATCAAAACCTCCTCGGAGGGTGCAGAAGTGCATGTTCTGAGGACAAGTATTTGACAAATTTCAGGACCCTTCTCTAAATGCATGAGAAGGGTTTAAATACTACTAACTAAATCTAAAAAATAGTTTATTACAAAATTTAGGATATGGTTTAAATGACCGTCCTTTTTCTAGGAAAAAATAAAGCAAAATTAATACTAAATCTAAAATTAAAACTAACAACTAATCTACTTCAAAATCTAATCTTTAAAATTGCAAGCATTCATCATTGATTTGAGAATATTAGGTTGGCCGAATTTAGACTTTAACTGTCCTGTGAAGACAAAATCGGCAAGAGCTAGCGCCATCTTCTCGGCAGAATTAATGATACAATTGAGAGTCATGCATTGGCTGTGTGGTTTTACCAGACATGCCCAGTAAGAATCCCAATTTAACTTTGTTAATCCTTTAATTGATTATGCCTTTTCTTGAGCTTTTTCTTTCCACTCTATCTGTAGTTGCTGTGTTTGTGGTAGGTATCCTGCAGTAGTTTATGAAATCAAATTTTCCTTGTGCAAATTTTCATTTATACAATCAATGATATTTCTTGCTGTTGTAGTTGCTTCCTCTGCTGCTTGTTCTGCTTCTTTGATCTATGCATCCCAATTATTGAAGAGCATTTCTTTATGATTATTATTGATGATTAGTGCTCCTGCTCTTTTTCCCTCCTCTGTCTCTTGCCAAACCAAATATTCTGTAACTCTTTTATTCATTAAATCATAATCATTAAATGTTTCCCATTCTTTTTCTAACTCAATTTTGATGGATGGTTGCTATATAATGAAAGGGGGAAGATTTAACTGTGGAGTGGTTGAAATTTGTTGCTGTGAGAGTTCTCTTGATTGGGTAGTATCCCGTACTGACCCTTCACTTTTATCCTGGTCATTATCAAAATTTTTAGAATGTTCAGAGGTCTCTTTCCCAGATTTTGACTTAGACTTATCTGTACCTGAACTTTCACTGAGACTAATACTAGGAGTTGGTTCCCTTACAGGTTCTAAGTGCAGATTATCCAAAGGAATAGTGGTCAAACTTCTTTCTCTGTACATCTTAAACTCTTGGAATTCTTCTAGAGAGAATCGCATCTAGGCTAAATGTAAAACCTCTTTAAATTTTCGTTTTTCTTGGAACATGTCATTAGAGATATCATCTTCTCTAGAAAATACTCTTACCTTGACTGAAGTAGTGAAATTTTTAACAATGTCAAAGGGGTCGAATAGTCTTCTTGAAAACTTGAACAATTGTAAACATGTAATATTGTTTACTTCTTTAAATGCATAACCAAAATCAAATAATTAAAATGCTCCACAGGACACAGGAAATTGTGGCCAGATGGCCTTCTTTTTATCCTTTAAATCTTTAGTCAAACCTCCTTCTCCGTAGGTTTGATAGGCAATCTCTCGGGCCATGAGTTTATCCGGCACATACAAGGGTAAAACATGAGGAGTAGCAAAACTTCATAAAACCCTAACATATATAAATAATTCTTCTCCAAACCATCTTGCGATGGGGAGAATATCTACTTCTGCTTCAGGGGAAAATCTTGGAGCATCCTTATTATACAACATTATATAAAGAGGCAACATGATGCCATGGCAAATCTTGTAAAAATGGGGAATGAACTTTGAATCCCACAATTCCTTGTGATAAACATGAATGGGTAGGGGATCTTGACTTGTCCATTTCCAACCCATTAAAGGAAACTTAGAAACATAGCAGATTGAATCCATCACATAAGCAGATAAATAAAAAGGAGGATAAATCCTCTGAGAGACAGTCCATTTAGATCGATAATTCAAAATAGTCGTGGCTAATTTATCAAACAAAATCTTAGCCCAATCCACAATAGTAGCATTAACAGCAGCATTCAATAATGGTAGCCATTAAGTCGAAAACTTATTGAAGTCAGGCTTTCCAAAAAGCCTACAGAGCATAGCAGTAGCAAAGAAATATGGAGAAGTGAGAGAACCAGTACTGTACATATCATGTTTATCTTTCTTCAGTGGTTCATCTCTCCTAGACCAATCCTTGGAGCATTCTGCCAGGTTTTTATTTTCTTTGGCAAAGTTCTCCATGAACTGTTTGTTGTAAGTTGCCTGTGGCTCCGGAAAATGATACATAAGCTTCAAATCTTGTGGGCTGAATGAACCAATGAGTTCTTGCCCCTGAGTCTTGAACTTTCTGTCTGTAATATCAGTGCTATCCAGCACCCATTTAATCATATCCATATATGGAATAATTTTAGGTCTTGCTGCTATACGGTGTAAGAATGAACAAGCTAGCTCTGTAAGAGAGGCTTCAGAAGACTAATGTGATCCTGCAGTAGCCGTAACTTGCATTACTCTTGGTTTTTCTTCTTCAAGCAGATTATACATACCCTCCCAAGTAGTGACACCAACGTCCTTGTTGCAGGCAGTGTCGGTGTACAAGGACGCCATCTCTTTACTTTCAGAACTCAGAGCTTTGTCTTTTTTTCCCATAATACTTTGAATATTGCTTTGTATAGTTCTCTATTCTTTGCTCCTACAGTTTATGAATTAGGTGAGATTAATGACATGAAAAGGTGATGAGAAAGTTTAAAATGTTGAAAACGTATAAAATATACTACCTTACGTGAAATAGTCTTTTGATTAGAACGAAACCATTTTTCATTAATGAGTGACAATCAATTCATTGGTTAACATTAAAGCGCATAATGGAGTCTCGATTTATGGAGAAATATTCTTCGTACAATGAGCCTCAAGGATATGCGATAAGGCGATCTGCGATTTGCTTCGCAATATCGCAAAATCGCAATATCATAGATCGCAAAATCGCAAAATCGCAAAATCGCAGATCGCAATCTCGTGAAATTGCAATATCATAATAGCACAATATCGTAATATCGTGAAATCGCTATATCGCAATAACGCACATTCACAATATCGCAAATCGCAAGATATAACATATGACAAACATCCGTTAAAGTATTTTATGCGAAATGTGATTTGCGATATATGTTATCGCACATCGGTGATCTTATGTTTTTCAATCATAAGATATGATATGTAATGCAATGAAGGTTCTTTTAGCGGGTAATTTCGCATCACAATTTTTAGAATTTCGTTTGTAAAAAAGGAATTAATTACCTTTTGGCGATGCGATCTTCCTCAAAGAATGATTTTATTCTATGCTATCATAAAACTTAAGTTTTTTGGTTTTTTCAAGGTACATTCTTCTAATTTTATGATAGTAAGTTTTATTGAAAAAGGAAAAATAAGCATTACTTGATTTTTATATTTTTTAACTAAGGGTCCCCACTTATTTAGTATTATCACTAATAATAAATAAGAAGGGGGGTTTTTGCTAGCCACAACAGCTGGGAACACAAATACATTTTAGCACCGCCTATCATCCTCAGACTGATGGAAAAATGGAGTAGGTAAATCATGTACTGGAAGACATGTTGCGCATGTATGTAATGCAGCAGCCCACCAAGTGGGAGGATTACTTGCACCTTGTTAAGTTTTCCTATAACAACGGGTATCAAGAATCCCTGAAAATGAGTCCCTTTGAGGCATTATATGGTAGGCAATGTCGAACACCTATAAACTGGAGTAGTCCAGAGACAAAACTATTGTTGGGACCTGAAATGTTGGCTGAAATGGAAGCTGAGGTAAAAAGAATAAGGTAGAATCTGAAGGCTGCACAAGATCGACAAAATATTTACACAGACAAGAAAATTTCTTACCGTGAATTTGTGGTAGGGGACCATGTATACGTAAGAATTAAGCTGAAGAGAAGTACCGTGAGATGGACCTCTTGTGCCAAATTGGCTCCCTAGTACTATGGACCTTTCCAAATATTGGAAAGGGTGGGACTAGTAGACTATAAATTGGCTTTACCCAGCCATATTCAAGTACATAATGTGTTCCATGTGTCTTTGCTGAAGCGATATGTACATGATGAAAAAAATGTAATTCATTGGCAAAATATTCAGGTAGGAAAAAGGGTAAAAATCCTAACTTGAAGTTTTGAATAAATTTAAGCATGCTAGCTTGAAAAACACTTTTGTTTTTTCAGGTAGAACCAGACGGAGAGTTTTTGGTAGAGCCGCAACACATACTTGACCGAAGAGAAATTGAACTCTGCAAAAGAGTAGTTATCCAGGTGAAAGTGCAATGGAAGCACTTCGGACCGGATGAAGCTACTTGGGAGGATGAGAAATTTATGCGGGAAGCCTACTCAGAGCTCTTTACAGAGCTAGGCTGAAACACCGAGGACGGTGTTACTTCCAAGGGGGAAGATGTGACAGCCTTATTAAGAGTTAACTAGTATTAACTAGTCAAAGACAATTTGCTTATTTTTATTTTCTGGCAAGAAAGACTTAATTGTTATTGTTTATGAAACACATTATTATTTTGTTTTTGTTATTGAGTTAATAGGAGGAACTAATGAATGAAAATAAATCTTTTAAGTTGTTGGTAAAAATTTTCCAAGAATAGGAGGTGGTTGGGGACAGTTGGAAAATAGTTACCTACTCCTCCGAGGATAAAGTTGAATCCTAGGAGAGGACTAGCGGTTCTGTACAATTTTCTTTGGTAAAGGAGAGTATTTTCTAGAGCTGGTTATGGTAAGTTGAAAATAACTCAAGGAAAACTTTATAAAACTAGACTTTCTGAATTTGACTGGATTGGCCATCCAGAGGTCATAGCAGAAAGATAAATATTTCCACTGTTGACCTGTGGCATCGTCCAGATTCTCGAGCTAGGGGGCAAGCGGAGGATGTAATTGCCTCCCTTGAATGGTTGGGAGGACCACAGCTTAGTCTACTTAATCCAGATAAGTATTACAGTGAATTTCTTTATACAGGTTAATTAGAAGGAATTGTTTTACAGTTTCACAGCTAAGATTTCTGAAAGATGAAATTTTGAATATGGTTATTCTGTTCATTTACAAATAATTGAGACAGGAAACCAAGTCTGTATATAATTTATTAATCTGAATATGGGAATTGAGTAGAGAAATATGATGAATTAATAATATCATATGTGAAACAATCCACTACTTTCAATCCTATAGTGTGTGAAATGATAAAATGGTTTAAAACCCTCATTAAGTTAAATGTATAAAAAAGATAGTTTATTGAATAGGGTGACTATAATAGAACAGCTGTGTGAACAATGTGAAAGTAACGAGTAATATACTACTATTATCTCTTTGTTAATATGGAAATTATTGGTATAATTTACTCTTACTGTTAAAGCATGATGAACAAGAAGATACTGCATGTCTACTTTAAACAACTGAAGGGTAGGGATGAAGCCAAAGGACTGTTGACCCTAGTCCTAGGGTCAAGCCCAAGACAGGTGTACATCGTCCGTGGTTGGAAACCCTACCTAATACAGGCTTCAATCTTTCGATGACCCAAGCACTGTAGGGAGAATCCTACGAAAACAATAAAGAGTATAGAGAATGCAAGACTGTAAATCAAGTAATCAAAGGAGCGATGGCTTCCATAATTACTTAGTAGAGACTAGACATATATTTATAACGACAGCAAAGAAATACTGGTAACAGAACTAACAATGAATATTATTTCCTTAAAGGGCCAAACGATAAAAGCTATGCTTATCTTAAAAAGGAAAAACCCAGAACCATTTCTTTGATATTTCTTTCTAAGAAATAAATGCATGCAGGACAAAGATATGCCGAGAAATTACAAGAATCCCTTGTACACATAAACAACGAAGGGAAAAGATACATCATAGTTAAACCATAATCATTCCTATATAGAATTCAAAACATAAAGTTGGTGTAGAGAAAATATAATCGCACAGTTATCATTTATATTTTATCAAATATAACTATAAAGAGTTTGAGGGTTAGAATCAAAGCGTTCTGAACCCATTAAACAAAAATAGAGATTCAACTCAAACCTTTACATCGTAATACAAAGGAGAAATCTCAATGTTGTTTGAAAAATATAAAAGGGGTTTACAACCCTCGTCATTTTCACATTCCTTTGATAAGAAAGGATTGCTTAAATATATCCTAGATCTGGAGCAGAAGTAAGGGAATGGCCTTTCATCAAGGGTCGTTAAGGTACCTATAGGTTCATGGAAGTAATATTAGCTAGGGTCAAAGTGACTTTGTTAACCCTGAGCCAAAGCTTGCAACTGTAGGTGGAGGGTTAGAGTCGAACCTGCAACCAAAAGCAGAGGAACAAGTTAACATCTATTGTTACATAGAATTATATAATCGAGTTAAGAAATAAATAACCTGAAAACCCCTGTGGAAATTTCAATACCTGTTGAAGGGTAAATCTTTCCAAATGGGTCGCTCTGTGCAAAGATAAACCACAGAGAATTAGAAAATATTAGCGCCGAGAAGAAAATCAATGATTTAATACACTAAATGTTGTACAATAAAATAAAAAGGGACTGAAGCCATCTAAACCTATGGATTTGACATGATAAGGACTTTCTTGCATCCGCCATAGCTGGCTCGATCTCACAGTAATTATCATCTCTGTAAAACTAAATTCATATAATAAGGTTCTGTTAGAAGCATCGGAGAACAGCATTTCTAATAAAGAAAACGATAAATATATATAGCTGAGCATGATAACAGAACTGCAGAGCTAGCTAAGTGGAGGGGCAAACCTTTTAAGAGTTTTGAGACTGTGTTAATTGGAAGGGAGCCGAGCTCTAGAATCGTCGGAGCGCATGACAAACAAACCTTCACTCCCGGCACCACTGCAATGTTACCCAGGTTTTCCCTTGAAAAATCAAGCAATCAGAATCCAGTGTGATACAGCTGTGACTTGTGGAGTAAGTCGTGGTACAAACAATAATGGTGGGTATTGACACAAACACCATGGATGCATAGTAAAATCGCCAACTGGAGTGTTAATGCAATAATTGGGTTAAATTACCATAAACATCATATCAGAACTGGGTTAATTGATTAGATTCGACTTAAAATCTCTTGCAGACGATTAATGTCAAAGCTCGAAACCCTTGTTGGATTTCTCGAGATATGACAGTTGTGTCATGCGTAGGGATTATGCAATATATTGTTTATTGTGAACATTAATTTTACTCTTAGTTGCTCGGTGAATTAGCAATGATCTTTTTGTAACTCATAACAATAATCAAACCATAACCATAATTTATATGCTTCGTCCTATTCATAGTATAGTGAAATAAATGCATATAAACAATGATATGTATGTATCGACAGTTTCCATGCAGATTGTATTTTGGATATTGTATTTATGATTCAAGGGGTTTTACTATTTAATATGGTGAGTAAAAATAAAATAAAAATTTTAAGGTATATTTTTTAGGAGAGGAAGTTACATATAGAGTGACAATCATTAATTGAGTGGTAAAGAGGGTACAATGAGGAATAATATTAAGTAATTTTTAATGTTATTGTAATATCTATACTATTTTTCATTTTAAAGTGATATATTAATATGATTAATATTTAAAAATTTGATAGAAAAAAATAATAATAATAAAAAGAATAAAAAATTGATTAAAATAAAAATAAATAAACAAAATAAAAATTTATAAATTAATAATAATAATAAAGATAATAGAATTTTTAAAAATATTTAGACTAATGTATTTATGAGTTAATATTGGAAATAATATATTTATATATAGAGATAATGATACTATATTTATAATCATATAAATAGATAGTTAAAAAAAAGTATATTCATGCATATCACACTTATGTATCTACAACTAAATAATACATAGAGAAATATAGGTAATAATAGATTCATACACACATGAATAATACATTCATACACATACAAAGAGTACATGTAAACAAGACACATACAAATGTGGCAAAGTAAACAAGACACATACCAATGTAAAAAAAAACGGATTCATACACATACAAAGAATAAAATTAAACAAGACATATGCAAATGTAAACAAGAATTTCATAGACATGAAGAATACATTCATACACATACAAAGAATACAAGTAAACAAGACACATATCAATGTAGCAAAGAACACATTCATACACACATAAAGAATACATTCATACCCATACTCAAAAGCATATAAAATGAGACATTCAAAAACAAAGAAGAACAAACATTATAGAGAAATACATAAAAAAAATAAAATCACTCTCAATAATACATTCACACACATCATATGAAAGTAGATATTCTATTTATTAATCCATACCAAAATAAAATGCTCTACAAAGAAATTTTAACTATAAAAATGAAACTAATAAAAATAATATATATATATATATATATAGATATATAAAATAAAACCAATACACAAGCATTTAAACATAATAAACTTATACAAATAAATAATAAAAAACCTTTAAATATTTACAAATTCTCTAAATAATATATTCATATCTAATTAAAATATCAATGTAAATATAAAATAATATTTATTTAATATAAGCATGCATATATATATATATATATAACATATTTATAATAAAAATATATAGTTCAATAAAAAAAAAAACAAAAAAAAATAAATAAATAGGTTATAATTGTTATATAATATATGTGAATAAGAGTCATTTTGACTTTTATGTCCACATTGGGAAGACGCATAAAATATTGTAAAAATGTTAAGTGATTTATGTGAATAAGAGTGATTTTACAATTTGTGTGTATGTGGGTAAGATCTTTAAAACATTGAAAAAATGTTAAGTGATTTAAGTGAATAAAAGTAATTTTTCCATTTGTGTGTGTGTTGGCAAGATGTTTAAAACATGTTTCTAAATTATTATTATAATAAAATGATATATATTAGTTTTTGCATATTGGAGTTACTATAAACTAAGGATAGTGAAAACCATGAACACAAGGAACACAACACAAAGGAGGGTTACAATTTAACCATCCTAAGAGCCTTTTGGAGGGGTTGAATTCCCCTTCAAAACAAAAGAAAGAGCCTACTCCTTTTGTTAATGATAGTTTGTGTTCATGTACATTTTTTGATGGGCCCATCTAAACAAAAAATATATATAACTTTTTCTAATTACAACATTACAAAAAATAAAAGTAGATAATATGTTCACCGAGCAACTTCAATATTGATAAATTTTCTGCAACATACAACATGAAAAGATATTGTTAGTATATAATATAATATACAAACACTTCCTAACAACTTTTAACATAATAAAATACTAATTTCATAAAAAAAATGCATATTATATAAACCCATAATGTATGACAAATATTATATAAACCCAAAATACATGAAAAATATTAAGAAAAAAATATAAATATAATATAATATAATTTGCAAATTTTATATAATAACACCTAATTTTAACAATTGCATATTAAAAAATACATATAAACTAATGAATAACTAATCATAATAAAATATAAGGTAAGAAAATGCATTTTTATTTTAGAAATTCTAAATAGATTAAAGTGATTCCTGGTAAATATATTTCTCTAAGTAATACTAAATGTTACATTATAAACTTAAAAAAATAAACAATGAAAGGGAAAACACCTTCTGATCTAATTAATAAAACTACGTGATAACACCTTGTCATATAATTAATAAAACTACCAGATTAATAATAGTGAGCAAAAAGGAATCTTTGTGTTACATTGGAAACTTCAACAAAATAAATAAACGCTGAAAGCTAAAACACCTTGTGATATAATTAAAAAATAAAACTACGTAATTAATAATGGAGAGCAAAATGAACCTTTGATTATATAAGAGTTTCCACGTGAAACTGGTTGTAGGAGATGGCTTATGATTGTTTTATCTCATCATCATGACATTCTGATTGCCCGTGTTGTGTTTTGGGACTGCGCATGCATGTGCAAGAGTGAAGGGTTCATCTCATAATCAGTTATGACTTCTTGTTGACAACTAACCAATGTCCACTTCTTGCTGGCTTCTAAACACATTAATGCACAGGGGAATATTTTCATCGATGAACAGGGGATGAGTATTGATAAACAGGTGTTGCACCACGCAATAATTGCTAGAATTGATTAAACAGAATATATATACCACGTTATACTTGGTAGAATTGTATAAACAGAATATATAAGGATAATATCAAAGAGGCTAGACGTGAAAGTGTAAGGATAACAACAAAGAGGCCTGATGTGAAAGTGTAAGGAACGTGAAAGTGGAAGGATGACAATTAGGCATGCGAAAGATGGACATTGAAGCAGAATTTGGTTTAATAAAGAAACAAGTAACAAAGATACATTTGAAGTCCTCAACTCTTACACCTACACTACTGGTCAAGATACATATGAAGTCCACGACAAACTCTATTTCCGTCGAGGCATTGGTTTCAAGTATATTTGGGTATTCTACGTTTCCGATGTGGCTTCGTATTGTATTGAGCACAGAGCCATGTTCTTTATTGGGCGGGAAACTATGATGATTTTTTCAACATCTAATTAAATTAAATAATATTCCAATTAAATCTAATGTTCTTTGAACGGAGTACAATTCCAGCTATGCAGCTATCTAGCTAGTTTCTTTCCTCCAAAGCCCTACCACTGGAATCTCTACATCTCATGTTTCTTCCAGATATCTCTTTTGAATTGCACAACCAACAAAAAGGGTCGGGCCTTTCTCACCATTGTTTAAATCTAGCTCTGTAGGGTGTCTCTATATATGCAGGTTTTTGGCGGTGCTTATCAAGTGACTCAAGCACCTTCTCATAGGATCATAAGCATAAGATCTCGGTCCCTAGCATCTAACTATTTCGGGATAGTTAGATCTCGCAGCTCTAGAGCATGTGACTATTTGGGGATAGTCAGATCACATCTCCCTCTCGAGGATCTCACTATTTGGGGATAGTGAGATCAGATCTCGCTCTCCAGCATCTGACTCTTTGGAGGCTGCACGAACAGGCCGGGTCTAGGGCTACTCTATGTGTGAAGAACCAAATTAAAAGACATACATAACATATCGTTTCCTTGTCGTAAGGTTAATTACTAATAAAGAGAGAAGCCATGAAATGAGAAAGGTTGATGACTAATAAACAGAGCAGCCATGAAATGACAAGAGAAGGAGCTCAATTTGGAGTTTGAAGAGGCCAATGTTGTAACAAATAGCGCAACAATGAAATGAGAAAAGGAAGAGCGCAATTGGGCGTTTCGAGAGAATTCTGTAATAAAGAGCGCAACCATGAAATGAGGAAAGGAGGAGTTCAATCAGGCATTTGGAGGGACCAATGTTGTCAATAGCCTGCGACATGACTTGTTACATTACAAAATACCTAGTGCCTCAACATTTACATGGCTTGTTACATTACAAAATACCTAGTGCCTCAGCATTTATGTGAACACACACGGACACAAAGTACTAAAACAAACTTAGAGGGACTAAACATATAAGACATATATTATTACACTGCAACAAGAAATAGAGGAGAACAAGGCCATCAAAAATGAGTACTAACATTTCTTCCTAGGAATCTTTCACTTGCTGTCGAAACTCTAAAAACTCGTGGTTGCAAAAGAGCTGGAAAATCCACATTCTATGTTACAAAGGCACTGAAAATGCTGCTAGAGCTCATGTATTTAAAATTCCAACTCATCAGAAAAGGAAACGTAAGAAAGGACTAGGAATGAATTTAAAAATAACTAAGGTAAATATCTCCATGAATATCAACTCACTTTCAAATCACTATTTATTGATGAAGATATCCCTTCCACTATCTGTGCATATTCTCTTCTCCTCACCCAAGTCTTTCTCTCTCAATTAACACAAATCCAAACACACAAAACAAACATTTACACACAACAGTTACAACAACACAGCACACATTACAAACGTACCACAACACAACAGATGACATTGATGCATACAAAACTACACAAAACATTTATGGAGCGCTCCATAAGATAGACAAATGTACATCAGAGTGCTTGAGAGAGAAAGAACACCCATGCTTAAACCTGTAGACAGAGAAAATAAATTTTCAGGTTACACATATGTCTGTGTAAAATGAATTGAACACACAAATTAAGGGAACATAAAATTGCTCAAACTCTTACCAACTCCTACTTCCTTTCTGTTGTTTTCAGAGTGCAAAACTTTCGATCACCTCCTCTTCATTTCTGAATTTTCTCCTCTCATTCTTCATTCATCGCATTCACGGATCCCTCTGATTCTCCGTTCATCAGTATAAAATGACTTGGGAACTAGTGAGTTTTATGCTTTCTTTTTTGGACCGTTGCGGTCAAAATTAACTTTAACCAATATTTTAATTACCATTAGTTAAACCAGTCTTTTAATTACCATTTATTAAACCATGGCTTGGGAATTTTTGAGTTTTACGATTTTCGTATACAATGACTTGGGAACTAGTGAGTTTTATGCTTTCTTTTTTGGACCGTTGCTTTCAAATTAGGGTTAACAAATCTTTTAAAGACCATTCGTTAAACCAGCCTTTTAATTACCATTCATTAAACTATATTTTAACTCACTGCTACTATTATATAATTTATGATATTTTTTAAAACTGTGCTTTTAAAAACTTGTGCAAATATAGTTCAATCCTAATGATCCTCGTCCATAACTTTCCATTTTTATCAATAAATGCAACGCTGTAGTTTTTTTTTTTTTACCTGCGTTTTAAAGTTTTTCCCCTCTGCATAACAGTATTGGTTGAAAGTTACAGTTTTGTCTGTGTGCAGAACATTATTGGCTTAAATTTATTGATTGCAATGTATTTAATATTTAACGTTAATGGTGCAAAGCTTCAATGGAATATATGTATATAGATAGATATAATAATGTTAATGGTGTAAAGACCAGTGGTGTTATTGAGTGGAATATATATAATTTAAATAGTGATAATGGTAAAACTTAAATTTATTGAAAATTTATGTCATATTATCATATATTAATTTTGAAAATAGTTATTTTTCTTTTTTATATATATGAAATAATGAGAACCAAATATTATTTTTAGTAGCAAAAAGATATTGTTAATATTATTTTTATTAGATATTTCAAATTTAGTAGTAAAGGGAGACTTTCTCTTGAGCCATCACTAGGGAGTCAAAACTCTTCTTCTCCCTATGTATTTTCAAATGGATAACAATTGTTTATACATACCATTAGAAACTTAGTAAAATTGTCTAACTAAAATAGATACTTGTAAGAGTTAGTACCAAGCTAACAAATATTTGCATTGATATATTTTTAAATCCTTTCTTTGTAATCTATTATTGATGTAATTTTTATATTAAAAGTTATGTTTGTAATTAATTTCTGAATAATTTCACTTTGAAGGTAAATAATAAGTTTTTCTTCTTTTCCTCCAAGATTACATTGAGAAAGAGTTGAATATCTCTCAAACATGACAATGTCTTGAACAAATATATTTTTCTGAGAGCACATTGAGAACATTACTAATACATTCCTAAAAGTGAGTGTCTTAGATGACTCTATTTCAAACAATGTAAGCTTCGAAGGAATCTCTTGCACTAATAACATGAGCGTGGATATCTAACTTACACTCACATAATATAGATTTTAATTAATTTAACAAACTATATTTTTTAATTAATTTTTTTTTTCAACATACATATTTATACCACTATATTAATAACATAAGAACTTCAACTTAACTATAATTTTTCTCTTGGATTTAGAAGAGTTTGTATGTTTATGACGTTGAGTTCCTTATAGGACAAATATAGCAATCTTGTTCTTTATGTTGTTCTCCTTCATCTTACAATTGTACATGTAGGAACACACTCACACCATAATCGAATATAGATATTCTCCAAACCATTATTTCTTATATTGAAAGTTGAAATGATATTCATTTCATCAAGTAATTACGACCCACCCTTTCATGTGTTTCTTGCCAGCTTGCTTGATTACATTGTAAACCATTCAATGTACTTCTTCATGTGAGTTGTCACAATCAATTCAACTAATTTGTAGTGGATGACTTCCACTTCATAATTGGTCATCCATCCATTCTTGGTAGCTATATGATATTGCTTCATGAATTTTTTTGTGATGGTTTACAACTACATATCCATTTTCACTAGTTTTCATCTTGGCGCATGCATTAGCTTACAACTATTTTCGAGCTATTCAAACTTATAAATGCCACTTTGAAACTAGATTTCTTTGAAAAAAAAGCAGTTTGTTTCCAATCAAATAAGTTCATTCACTTGACAAAAATGCAAGGGAACATCAACTACCCTTATATTTCTTGAGACATGGAAATCCCCATCACACATAGAGTTTAATGCACAAAATCAAAAGTCCATTCACAGCCACTTAATATAGATATTTTTTAGAAACCAACAGAAAAGAAGGATTCACTATACATACTTAAGTGTGTGTTTCTTATATTGGATCAAAAACCTACATTTCCATATTATATATTCATGCAATGGATCTCTTGAGAGACAATTGGTTGTGTCGTGGCACATTATGGATGCACGTGCATTGAAAAAATGACATGATGACAAGTATAGTGCAATCGTGCATCACTAGAAGTACGTTGGATAATTATTTGCAACTAACTATGTTTCTCCATTTTTGTACCACATTTACTATATATAATTTGTGTGGCTCAAATGAATTCTATGAAATAGAGATATCCAAGTTAAAATTTCACTCTTAACCCAAATGGTGGAATTTGAATCCACTGAAAAACAACAATAAATACATAGTGGAACTCAAGTTCAATCATTGTTTTACATTAAAGGAATTGTGGGTCATTTTGAAGAAAAGTGAACAATTTAAGAATGCAAGATCCTAGTTTCAGGTGGCATGGGAAAGAAAAATAGTTACAAGCTTAAGCAATATATGTAAGAATAGTGGTTTGCACCGGTCATTCTAATTAGTAAATATTTTCTTAAATAATTAGGGTTGAATTGAAATTGGTAATGGAGAATGTGTCTTATTGATTAAATAATAAAACAATGATATGGGAAATGAGCATGGTAGACACGTTTCTTGAACATTTCTTAGCGATATGTAACCTATGTGATGGAGGGTCATGAGCATCTCAAACATTGGAAGAAGTAAATTTAACTCGCCAAAATTATGAGGGTGTAGGGGCCTAGGTAAATGCACCTGATTCTCAAAACAAATAAACAAAAAAAATGTACACACTTTACATCAAATAAGAGAAATTATATTTGGAGTGAAAAAATAATGTGTTAATCGAAGAGTGGGGCTTCTTTATTGTATTGGATAGGGTTCGTCCCTTTTCGACCAATTATCATCCCTCTCTCTCAAGAATTTTCATATGGTGGACATCAATTATGTTGTATTATCATCTCACTGCTTTTTATCCATCGAAAAACCTGGTATACTCATAGATTTTCTATCTTCCTTTGAATCCAAACACTTGAAATCCTTAGGGAATTCATCCTTTATTTTGATCACTACCTCATCCATTCATTCTGTGGTGGATGGATTTAAGATCACGACCCTAGCTAAGGGGATGAGCTCACCCTTCTCCATGGAGACAAGCCCATTTTTTTCCTCTACTATAGGAATTATTGTTGTAAAGTGTGCTTCTCCATCCTCTGCATTGATGGAAATTTTCTTGAATACACCCTTTGGTTTAGTACATGCTAAAAATAATTTTATTCCTTCCTCAATCCCTAGAGGGCTCATGTAAATTTATGTTCCACCCATATTTTCATGATGTTGTGAAAGTTACAAATGAGATTTATTTCTCAACTACATTAGTTCATGAAGTCCCTTCATTTTGAGGTTCCTTTGATGGCTGAAGAATTTAAGGATGCAAATTTCTTCTCATAGTGTTTCTTGATATGCATATTTAATTATTTAATGCCATCTTTAGTAGATCTTCACTCCTAGATTTTTTAGCACTAGAAATTGTTAATTTCAGATGAGCCAAATATTTATCCATTGACTAGATGATTTTTTTACTAATCATTGATAAAGCTAAAGATTAGGAGTTGATCTCTTGTTATGGTATGTGATTCTAGAGAAATGCAAGGTTGTCTATGTAACCTCGGTTCCCCTCTTTCGACCCCTTTTCACATTCAATTCCTACCGGTTTAGTTTGGGTAATGCTTCTTAATATCCCTTTGGATCTGTGGAATCTTTCATCATTGAAATCTATACAAAATTATTTAGGTATATTTTTTTTAGTGTAGTGATTAGATAAATAGTACTTGAAACTTGTACATGATTACATTTGTGTGCAAATGTAATTCACTAAATATTTATTCGCTAAATCAAACTGACAAGCCTAAATTATCTATGGGTGAGAAATATTAACTATGAAAATATTTCTTCCCCCTATAGAGCTTATTACAAAACAAGCCATTCTTTCAAAAATTGTCCCAAACCTCAAAAGATCAAAGCTAGGTAAAATAGTTTCAAACCAAGATAGTGGGAAGTTTCTAAGTCATAACATTAAATGATATTTAAATATGAACTCCCCCCAAATAACAAACACTATTAAAATCAACAAGAGACACTATAATCCAATAAAGACTCCCACCAAGTTAATGGAAACTCAACAACAAGCCATGTTGCAATGGAATGTATAAATGATGCATATGAAAATCCGAAGAAGTTTGGTTACCCAAATGATTTTGTTGAAAATAATTCCGAAGAAGAAAAAAAAAAAAACCTTGTCATAATATTCAAAAAGTGGCCAAGGACAAGTTAGATATTTCTTGGTGATTCCTCTTCCTCTTTAGAAAATAAGACTAAAAAAAAAACTTCTTAGCAAGATGAGGAAAAGGAGGAAGAATTGTATAAGACTCTTAAAGGTGAAAACAATATTCTAGATAATAACTAAAAAAATTATCCTCTAGATATAGTAGATAACACGGGTTAGATCCAAGTGAGGAAAAAAGACATATATGTTGGGTATGTGTTATATTATTTCCACGACTAGTCATGTGTGGGGGGGTCACAGGGGGGGTGATAGCCCCCCCTGTATGTTGCATCGAGCGTAGCAGGGGGGTCACACGTTGAGCGGCAGCCCCCCCCTGTTTAGGGTGCAAAACAGCACCCCGGGAAAAAAGAATTTGGTCCTTATTTTTCGGTGGGTGGACCCACCCATGGTTTTGTGCATGGGTTTGCACATGGTTTTGGGTCATGATGGTTTTTGGAACCTGGTATTTTGTAGATCCGGTCAAGGGAACTATGATTATGTTCTAATCCAGAGTTAATGGGTTGGTGTTTATGTATGCTTTAGCATGTATATATATATATATATATATATATCTGTGTGTGTGTGTGTGTGTTTTAACACTAAAAGGAATATAATGAAAAATCAAGATGGTCATCCCGATTTGGGATCCAAGGGAAAATCTGTGTATATATGTTTTATGTTTTATGCTCTTGCTATTGTTTATATATGTTTATAAGGATTTTTTTGCTTGGGACTGAGGTAGACCCTGTTTAGTGGGAGATTTGCAGGATCGATTCTTGCGATGAAAGAAGATGGCGAATAGTGGGAAGATAAAGATTAAGAAATTTAATGGTCAGAGTTTTGAGTTGTGGAAGCTCAAGATGGAGGATCTGCTAGTGGACAAAGACCAGTGGATTGCAGTAGATCCAGGTACTAATCCAATGGTAATTTTATATGAGAACTGGAAGAAGTTGGATCGGAAGGCGAACAACACAATATGGTTGTGTGTCTCAGATTCGATATTGTTGAATGTATCTGGGGGAGAGACGATGAAGAATTTGCGGGAAAAACATGGAAATTTGTACCAATCTAAGTCTCTAGTGAATAAATTGCTCCTATATAAAAAGTTGTACAACCTAAGGATGAAGGATGTAGACTTGGTGACAAAGCATCTGAACGCCTTTGATACAGTGGTAAGTCAGCTGTCATCTATTGATATTAAAATCTCAAATGACGATAAGTGCATCAGTTTGTTGTGTTCTCTACCAGACTCGTGGGATTGTCTGGTTATTGTAATAGGTAGCAATACAACTACCTTTAATTTTGATGACATTGTCTCAGCGTTGTTGTTGGAGGAAACGAGACAAAGAAATATGGAGGGTCAGAATGGAGATTCCTTATCTGTACAAGTTCCTAGAACAGAAACAAGAATAAGGTTTCAAGTGGGAGATCTATATCTAGAGGGAGATCTAAATCTCCTAGAAAGTTTGTAAAGGTGTGCTAGAAATGTAAAAAGGAAGGGCACTACAAATAAAGCTCATGAGAAAGGAAAGAGATCTGATGATGCTCCATTTGCATAGGCAAAAACCACCTCAGATGAAGGTGGGCATGTGTATTTGGCTTCTTCTTCAAATACACATGTAGATCATGAGTCATGGTTGATTGACTCGAGTTCATCCTTTCACTTCACTCCCCATAGGGAGTGGCCCTGCGAGTATGAGAAATATGATGGCAGTGATGTCTTCTTAGGTGATGATAGGAAGGACAGAATCGTCGGACGTGGAAAAGCCAAGCTGAAGCTGCAAGGTGGAAAGATTAGAAAATTTCCTAGTGTTCTGCACATTCCTGCATTGGCCAGAAATCCAATTTCTGTAAGCAAGATGGATGATGCAGGTGTAAAAATGGTGTTCAAGAAATATGCCTATAAGATGGTTCAGGGAGCACTAGTATTAATGCAAGGAGTTCGGATTGAAACTCTGTACAAGCTTTAGGGAAGCACTATTATTGATGGGTCCAACAGTTATGTGGTTCTCGAAAGTGGAGCAGAAAGCCTAGTGGTCTCTGGAGAAAAGACCATGCTATGGCATCAAAGGCTTGGACATATTGGAGAGAAGGGCCTTCAGATACTACATGGAAATGGTATGGTAGAAGGTATGTCTAATAGCTCTCTGTATTTCTATTTCTATGAACATTGTGTATATGGGAAGTAGAATCAGATGAGTTTTCCTTCTGTTGCTAAGAGGGAAAACAAGATATTAGAGCTTGTGCACAATGATGTGTTTGGACCTATGTCGGTTCCATCACTGGGTAAGTCTGTGTACTATGTTTCATTCATAGATAACTTCTCAAGGAATACATGGATATATTTCTTGAGGAAGAAATCTAAAGTCTTTGACAGATTTAAATAATTTAAGGCTCTAGTGGAAAACCAGACAGAGAAGAAGATAAAGGTGTTGAGGACAGATAATAGTGGGAAGTTTTGCAAGAAGGAATTTGAAGTTTTTTGTAAGAAGTGTGGTATAGCACAGCAGAAGACTACTCCATACACACCTCAGCAAAACAAAGTTGCAGAAGGAATGAATAGAACGATGATGTAAAAGGAAAGAAGCATGCTCAGTGGTACCGAGTGAGGACAAGAATTTTGGGCAGAGGTAGTGGAGACTGCATGTTACTTGGTTAACAAATCACCTTCATCAGCATTGGAGGATAAAACTCCACATGAGGTATGGACTGGTAAGAAACCCTCTCTTTTACATCTGAGGGTATTTGGATGCGATGCATATGTACATCTTCCAAAGGAGAAAAGGACCAAGTTGGATAATAAATCTAAAAGGTGCATCTTTATTGGGTATAAGGATGGTTTAAAGCATTACAAGCTTTAGAACCCAAAAACAAGGAAGGTTATGTACAACCGAGATGTGGTGTTTAGAGAGGTGAAATATGTTGTTAAGCATGAGGTCCTACCAAAGGAACTTGAGAAGATAAAGTTTGAGCTAAAAGAGGATCAATTAGACTCTACAACAAAAGAATACTCAGAAGAGGAAGAGCCACAAACTCCAGCTGTGAGAAGATCAGTCGGGAAAGAAAACAACCAGAAAGGTATAGTCCATTTTCTTTATGTTCAAATTTTGGTTTAACTATAACTGATGATGATCCTAGAACCGTCAGGGACGCAGTACATTCAGAGGATGGAAAACTTTGGAAGGAGGCCATGGCTGATGAAATGGCATCCTTGCATAAAAAAGAGGCATGGGATCTGGTGGAGTTGCCGGCTGGAAGGAAGCCCATCAAGAGAAAATGGGTGTTTAAGAAGAGAATGAATGTAGAAGGCAAGGTGGAGAAATACAAAGCTCGGTTGGTAGCAAAAGGTTATTCCTAGGTGTCGGGAATTGATTTTGGTGATATTTTTTCTCCTGTTGGCAAAGTTGCTTCTATTAGATTACTTTTATATGTTGCTGTTGTATTTAATTTTGAGGTAGAAAAGATGGATGTGAAGACAAAATTTCTTCACGGGGATCTGGAAGAGGAGATCTACATGAAACAACTTGAAGTCTTTATGGTGAAAGAGAAGAAATAACTGGTATGCAGGTTAAAGAAGGATTTGTATGTGTTAAAACAGTCACCAAGGATGTGGTATTAGAAATTTGATACCTATATATGGGGACTTTGCTTCACCAGAAGCAAGGAGGATCATTGTGTTTATTTTAAATTAATTGTTGACTGTGTTATTTATTTGGTCTTGTATGTGGATGATATGTTGTTGATTGGAAATGACAAAGAAATTATCTAAGATTTGAAGACCCAACTGTTCTCCAAATTCGACATGAAGGATCTTGGTGATGTAAACTATATTTTGGGCACGGAAATTAAGAGAGATCAGGTAAAGAGGAAGCTCTGGTTAAACCAGAAGTAGTATGTCAAGACTATATTGCAAAGTTTCAAAATACAAGATAGTAAATCGGTGAATGTTCTGATTCCTGTAGGTGTAAAGTTGTCTGTTGAATAGTGTCCCAAGACACAAGAAGAAGAGGAGGATATATCCCATGTTCCATATGAAAGTGCAGTGGGTAGCCTGATGTATGCAATGGTCTGTACTAGACCAGACATTGCACATGCAATGGGAGTATTGACTAGGTTTATGTGAAACCCAAGGAAGGAGCATTGGACAATAGTGAAGCGATTTTTTAGATATTTGCATGGCACTATTTATTATGGCTTGTGCTACCAGGGAAGACCAGATTTGGAAAGAGTGCCAGACATTCATGATTTTGTTGATGCAGACTGAGCTGGATATTTGGACCAAAGAAGATCTACAAGTGGGTATGTGTTTGGCCTATTTGGAGGTGTAGTTAGTTGGATAAGTAAAAGACAGTCTGTAGTGGATCTTTCAACTACAATGGTAGAATACATAGTAGCCACTCATGCAAGCAAGGAAGTTGTTTGGTTGCAGAGATTGTGTTCAAGTACCCTGCTTATCATTCAAAGACAAAGCACATTGATGCTCATTATCACTTTGTGAGAGATATGGTTGAGGCTAAAAGGGTGTTGCTACTAAAGGTGGACACTTTGAATAATGTTGCAGATGCATTGATGAAGTCTATGAGTACTCAGAAGTTCTCTTGGTGTAGAGAAACAATGGGTGTTGCAAAGCTAGGCTAATGACTTAGCTCTCCTATGGCCCCCTGCGGAAAGAAAACAAAAAGTGGGATAATGATGGGTATGTGTTATATTTTTTCCACGACTAGTCATGCATGGGGGGGTCATAGGGGTGTGATAGCCCCCCCCCTGTACATTGCACCGAGCGCAGCAGGGGGGTCATAGGGGGGGAGGCAGTGCCCCGGGAAACATTTTTTGGTCATCAATTTTCGGTGGGCGGACCCGCCCATGGTTTTGTGCATGGGTTTGCACATGGTTTGGGGCATGATGGTTTTTAGCCCCTGGTATTTTGTAGATCTGGTCAAGGGAACTACAGTTATATTCTAATCCAGGGTTAATGGATTGGGGCCTATGTAGGCTTTGGCATGTATATATATGTGTTGTAACACTAAAAGGAATATAATGAAAAATCAAGCTGGTCGTCCTGATTTGGGATCCAGGGGAAAATATCTGTGTATATATGTTTTATGTTTTATGCTCTCGTTATTGTTTATTTATGTTTTTAAGATTCCCTTGCAGATAATTTATGTACAGGGTTAAAACCTACAATATATACTGCAGCAAGGGAAATGAGAAGTCAGATGAAGCTAAATAAAAAAGAGAAGCTAGTCAAAGTTAAAATGATTAATAATTAAGAATGGGATGAAAATGTATTTGGATATTAGGTGGTATTTGGAAAATGTTTAGCTGGAATGGTAAAAAAAAATTGGTTTTATGGAGATCTGAATTAAGAATTTGGATTGATCATGCATGTTCAATCTCAAATCTTCAAGGAATATTGGAAGCACCTTTTTTAGAAGAATTGTAACGATTATTTGTTCGATCTAAGTTCTTTTAATATAATCCAAAATACCATTTATATTAAAAAGAAGAAGAAAAAAAATAATATGAGATTGAGCTATGGAGGGTTAAAGGGGTTTGGATGGGATATACATTTCTTTTTTCACCCTTGGCATGAAAGGCGCTACCAAATCTTTTAATTATTCAACTAATTTCCATCACCATAAGATTTAATATTTTTACTTTGTTACATAGTCTTCGTATTAAATTTACTAATATCTTTTTTTCTTATTTTTTTTTTCTTTCTTTATTTACCAATATGTGTCTTCCCATAATTATAACAATCTTTTTACAAAAGCTCATTTTCTCAATTTGTTTCTTGTAGATGGGGTGGACACATTAAGAAAAAATTTACATATATTTAGTACATAACTAAGAGAGTATAGTTAACATAGAGAATACAACTTATGAGCCCAGTATAAGGAGTAGGTTCATAAATACATTTATTCCCTCCATTATATCATACATTATATGAAATTTGAAACTTTTCCCTTCTTTTTTTCCTTTTTTTCCTTTTGTTTGATAGCTTGTTCACAAATCAGCATGACAAACTAGTGGCTTGAGAAACTTCAACCCAAGGGAATATATACTATAAAAAAATCAACCAAAAAAATCACCTATCTTTGGCCACACCAACCAATACTTATGGATTAAATTTTTCCTGCGTGGTAACAAACCATGACCTTTTTACCATGGAGTGCCTTAATAAAAAACCTTACCACTAATCACACCAAATGTGAGTTATGCTTTCTCACCTATGTTTCTTTAAATAATATGATTACGAGTACATATATGAATCCTAACCCATCACACCAAATGTACAACCCTCAACTTCACATTGAAATTTCTACTAAAATGGGGTTGACAATGACCACCCTCGACATTACATTGTAGCTTTAGAAGATACAATGAAAAGATCCAATATACAACATATTATATATTTTATAATATTAATGTGGTTTTAAATCTTCTACAAAATATATGTCAATGGATTTGCATGATATTAACACACATGTACTTAAAATCCAAATTTGGATTGAAAAATTAAATACACCGACCTATCATAGTGAGTGACTTATGATCCCTAGGAATTTAATGTTTTGTAAAAGTGACTTTTTTTAGTTTTTTCACGAGCTAAATTTACTTCCTCCTCACCGTGATTTAATCTATATATTGGTACAAAGGGTGTAAAGAAATTTTTTAAGAGAGCATAAAGATAAATAGTTATAAATGTGAAATTTAATATTTGTTAAATATTCAATTCCAGAAAGCCGACATGGTGTAGAGAATTCGGTGATGGGGTACACTATTAAGGCACTCCGTCGGCAAGGTCATCGGTTCGAAACCCATGGGTGATTAGGATTAATCTAAACTACCAAAAAAAAAATATTCAATTCCACAAATTAGCACACCATGGGTAGTGTCAGGTTGCATTTTAATAAGGCTTATCTTTGGAAGTGCATGTCATCATATAATTAGTGATATTCAACCAAGAAAAAAATCCATGGAACTTTTATCTTCATGATTTATAGGTAATTTTTTCGGAGGATTTTACAATTGAATTGATTTTTCCCAAGAAAAACATAAATGTATTCCACTCACATTTTGAAAAATGCAATTGTGTCTTGCATGTATATGTATTTAAATTTTATCATTTTAGTTATGTTTCTCGTCTTTTATATTTGAAAGCATTATCCCATGACCAACAATTAAGTAAAGAATCAGGAAGACCTATGTCAGATAATCTCAAGTCACATAGTGTATGTAACACTCTCTAAGATTATCCAACATAACAATGTTGCTAAGTAATCTTTAAACTTCTCTATAGACTAGATTCAAGTATAAAAATTATCATTTCTAACTTGTATTATAATATTTGTTTATATTTTTTAAGTGGTTATTGACATTACATTCTCATGGAAATTTAAGTTAATTTTTCCTTTATATGCATTGAATCTTATTATTTATTATACATTTTCTACTTTTTTTTACATTATAGAAAGGCCTATGCAAAAAAAAATATCATATCCTATTTTATATCACAATATGCTTCACAAGAAAAGGCTCAAGTTATGTCTTTTAATTAATGATCTTATTTCATTTTTTTTAAGTACCATTTGAAGTATATAGTTATGGATTAAAATTTCTCTCTATGGATAAAATATAAATATATCTATTTACTTTATTAATGATAATTATTTGTACTCAAAAAGATCATAAAGCCTCACCTAATGTATGTTAATGACAAAATATTAACATCAATAGTCCTTTTTTAGTGCATTATATAGGAGGAACAATCAAAAAATGAACTCAAAATATGAAATAAAACTACATAGATGAATTAATTAATGGAAGATAACAAAGAATGTTCAAGTAAAGAGTAAGTTAACAGAATAAATCCATATAGAATAAGAACGATTTAGAACCCTTTGAGTAGAAGTGGGTGTATTAGATTTCTTTCCAGCATAATATGTAACACAATATTGCAATAAATGGAACTTTTTAAGTCACTTTGGCTTTAGTGTATCATGATTTCTTATTTTCACAAGTCTCATCCACTAATCATGCTATGAATTTTGAAATTGCACTCTCTCATACCATAGATGTATTTAGTAGGATGATAGAATAAATAGGTGGTAGTGGGATCTTTTATCATCCTATCCTATCTTAGAACCTATAGACACATAAAAAAGAACGAAGATGTACACTAAAAATACTTCCCTGTCGATATATACTTTATGAAACTATGTGTTAGAAATTAGGATATCTATCCAATGTTCTAGCTATCTTGAGAGGAAAAAAAAATTTATATGATAAAGAAAAATAACCAAAACAAATTTTGGTTTAAACTAAATCTCCAAAATGAAGAGAATTACGAAATTCTCTTCGTTCCATTTTCAGAAATTTTACACAAATTTAGAAGAAGAAAATTTTGGGACAAAATAATATGGAGGTGTTGCATATCGTTGATATATCCTTCAAACCAAATTAATGATTTTACTTTCAACAATTTTCAACATTATATGGCTATATGACTTTGTATTTCTTTATTTTTTCCATCTTGGTATCTATTCTTCTGATTATTATAGTTTTCATTATTTACAATCATTATAATCGTTATTTATGTATGTGGAAACATAGATTATTAATTTTATTATTCGTCTTAACTTTTACTTGAAAAGGAGGTATTTGCCTATGCAAAACTATTCAATATCATATATTTAAATAATGATATTATCGAAGATATAATATCATAAACAACCCTTTCAAGCATTACTGGCATTCAATATTTTATTCACATTTGATATTTTTTCAAATGTACCACCAAATTAATGCATTAACATACAATTGGATTTATCTCAGGTAGATGAAGGAATTACTATCATCCTTCCCGCCAAGGTTTGATTCCCACATCTGACATTTTTAGCTCATAGAGAGTATATTTCTCTAATGGCTTTCATCCTTATTTTCGACTAGCCTTGTGGCCATAGTAATCTAGGGTTTTACCTATGTATCATCTTTGAAATGAGGGAAATTTTCCAAGGGTTTCTGCGAGATTTGTAACATGGAAAAAAATAAATATATCAAGGAAACCTTAAGTGCCAATAAGTTTGTCCTTTATAAAAAAGTGGTCATACTAGTGTAAGTGTGGGAGAAGCTCATATATATCTAAATGTATGCAAGGGCCAACCATTTTTATTCTTACATAGTAAAAAATACATGAAAAATTTGTGCCACTATAGATTCAACATACACTAAACATAGTATAATGTTACTAGTTACTTGATTAATTAATTGATATTTGCATATGCAAAAATACTGAAACAAATTTTGATTTCTTATAGTTGTCTTACATGATCAGATATTGTTACATTGAGCATTGTGATATCTAAAATAGAATAAAATGGAAACATTAATAATGTTAGTAATGGACTTCAAAAACCAAAAAGAATCTCATATTTTTTTCTTTCCTCCCCTCCTTATGAGAAATATATTTATATTCCATATTGGGAACATACATATTTTGTTCCTATATGGACTAATCACACTCAACAATAAGGCTCAAATACATTACAACAAACCTCGACATGTGGCTTTGTCACACCTCCCATTTACTCAAATTTTTTATTTATTTACAAGCAGTTCATGATTTTCAAGGATAAGTTTACCATAAAAATCTTAATTCTCGAACTAGTGAAATCATCTTTTATTTTCCCCACATGATTCATTTCATTACCATAACTCCAAGTAAATCTCTAGTAACTTCCTCTCTAACTTGTTTTATTTTATTCTAACTCCAAGTATGGAGTGATTTAATATCATCAAGGTCGCATCGATCACCTATAGTTAACCTTCACTTGGATGTTTATTGGCTCTTGGCTGTTCGGCCCCTTTTATGCATTATATACAATGGATTCTAGTTGGTTATGCCCACGAGGCATTCTGGATCCCTTTCCAATCTATATGTCCTCGATTTTTCCATCACGGATATGTATATACCTTTAGTTGTGAGTATAATTGAATTTAATTTACATATGGTTATATGACTGGCTATTTCACGCGTCTGGTGATCAGATGAGGTGGCATTCATAATTGTTTTCAAATCTGCGTTGATATCTTCGCATCTCATTGTACATGAGATTTCAGATCAAAATTAAATGTGAAACATGAATGCATTTATTGATTTCCATGTAAGGCGTAAGGTTTGAATCGCCTTGAGGTGCTGTGTTCATTGTGATGGGGTAAGTCTTCTCCACGTCAGATTTTATGCTACTTATGGTTGCATTGTATGGGTTATGCTGGGTTCCATCGCATTCTCCCATTCACGTGGTAGATCCACGTCAATTTTTCAAACACCATTTGAGCTTACTTGGCTTACAAGGCAATCTTCCTCATACGAACAAGATGCATGAATTTAATTTCGTATCTTGGCACCATAAATGTTATACGACTGGTTTAATTTCACCCGCCAACCCTTCGATCCGTGGCTTTCCTCTTGTGATTTTTCCAAGTGGACGATTGCGATCCTTTCGTATTAGGTTTTCTGGGGTTTCTTTTGAATAATTATATAAACCTTCGATATTGTGTAGAGACAGTTTCCGCATGCATTGTTTTTTTGTTCATCTCTTCACCTGCAAGGTCTTTGCTCTTCATGTAGTTTACTTACCCCAGTTCACGAAGGAGATTTTTGGCTTACCTACGCCACTGAAACGCTACCAGGAAATCATTTTATGTATTTGTTTCTCATTTTATGATTGGAGATAAGGTTTGTCGCTCAGAACTTGTGATGCCTCATTTATGAGGAAGTCTTCGAATGTTAATGAGGTGAATGTGTTTCATTATTGAGATTACGTTTATATCTTCTGTGAAAATTTTTCGTTGTGTTCCCTCTTTGATTTATTGTCGACATTTCTCCTTTGTCGATTTCATTAACTGATAATCAACGTATTTTTCTAATACTGTGTAGAGTTAACATTTACTTGCTTCGCCTCGCTTCAGGAGAGCGATAGTCGTTCATTCGGACTTCATAAGGTTTGATTTTCCTTCAGTATGTACTTATATTTTTATTTCAACCTATTATTATCCTATAGGTTTTCAATTTAATTGATATTCTACTTCCAATTGTTGATTACAGAGAGCTCGTAAGAACCGAGAGTCTTGGTTCACAGGTAACCCCTTGATTTTATGAGAAATTTCTCTTATTCGAACGATTTTCTATCAACAACTCTATTAACTTATTTCCTATCTTGACTGCGTTTGTTTCCATGGGTAATGCAGACTCATTCGTATGCCTTTGAAAGCAGCTATGAACCCTTTCATTTCTCTAGATATTAATCTTGTCTCCCTTGGCGTTTCAGGTCGGTATATACCTGTGGGGATAATATCACCCTCTCGTTGTGTTGTTCCGTCTCCTTGATGTAGAATCATTACTCTCTTAGGTTTTTACACAGTGTCCTTTGAAGAACTAGACTCTGTCAAAGTCAGAATGTTAATATTTTCCATTCGTATGTTGGTACTCTTTATTGTTTTAAAATTTTAATTGGGACTAGGGTTTCGGTTATCAGACCCTAGCCCTATAGGCTCAGACTCTTATGGCGTGTATTGGGAATTTTGTATATATGGTCACTTATATTCTTGTGTTGCCAAGATTTCAACGAACCTACAACTCTAAAAAAAAATTATGGACTGTCTCATGTTTCCTCACATGGAATGATTCGTTGATACGATTTACACAATTGAATTATTCTTCTTTTACTTTGCTTATCATAGCAGTGACTGTAACTGATATAATTCTCTTTATAGCTAATGTTGTTCAATTGTACAAGACTTCTCAGCTATTTATGTTTTGCATGACTCTTATAAGAGACTCTCAGGATTTCTAGACAGTTATATTTCATTTTAAAATTTTTATGTACATGTAAATTTGTCTCTGTAGCTAGATATTTCTAAATACTTGTTCTATATCTAGTTGTCATGAGCTAACAATCTCCCCATACTCATGTTTAAACTGAATTACTTTACCAATATCTATCTATACATAAAATTGCATGCATAGGTTTGTGTGTCCATTCTCATTTATATATATATATCCATTTGAAATGTATGAGATACAAGTACTATACTATCGTAGGTTCCCATGCTCTTCTTGTTTTTCCATGTTATATATTTCTAGTTGGATCTCCTTTTTATTTTCTTATAGCTACTCACATCTGTTTCTTACATAGATCTCTTGTTCTAGTTATTTCTGTAGAGCTGATCATGGTTTGGGGTTCATTCCCTTGCTACTTAATTACTTGTTACAGCATTAAGATTTCCTACTCTTCCATTCCAACTTTGTAAAAGGAAATAGAAATTATAGTAACTGTTAATATGTACATCTGTTGAAAATATTATACCTCTCTGCTCTTCACTTAGTAATTACTAAATAATTAATTCTGCACTCTATGCATTTAATTTCTCACTGCTCCATTTCTCACAGAAACAGATTAAAGTTACAAATTGTGATTCATGAGATATTAGAAATCTCTAGCTTTTACCTTAAGGATTGGTTTAGGGATTTTGGAGAATTTCTCTTCATTTTTCCTAATCATGCTCATAATTGTATAATGATAGATTAGAAGAAATTTACAGTAAATTATCTGTAGAGGATAGGTATCCTCAGATTTAAACCAACCTCGGTTTAGACTTTCTGGTGGATTCTACTATACAAAATTTTTTCTACACCCATAAAAAATTATAAGGGTGAATGCCCTATGATTACTTCTGTTAAATGTAGAACTAATAAATCTAATAACATATAAATCAACTATTATATGTAGCCAATTCATACCACAGCAAGTAAAAAGACCAATCAATTTTGACACATACCACTCATACAGTCGACCAACCTCCCAACCTTAGAGTCCTTCTGTCTCCTAGAACTCACCGCCAAGGTGAGATCACCTCCTAGAACAGACCAACCACTAATCTGTTTAGGAGCAGCTTATTTAAGCTATGGTTCCCCAAAGCCTGTTTCTAATTCTACGTCCAGAATATCAGGATGCTTTTCTTCCTGTTTTCCTAGGCTTCCCATTTTGAAGTTCTTTAAAGGCTTTGTTTTATACTTTCCTTAGCTTTTCCGACTTTTACCTCTTCCCAACTACTTTCCTCATCATTGGGGAAATTCAGATTTTTCCTCAAAAATCTAAATTTATAATTAATTTCTTTCAAGGATTTTTGAAAGATTTTGGGGAAATAGTTTCCTTATCCATCCTCATGGATTTAGCAAGTGATCTCATAAATCTCATTTTGGTCAATCTGCACAATTCATTTTATTCATTTCCTCAAATTAAATATTTAATTACATTCACAAAATACTTATCCTTTGGGGTCCACTCCCCTTAGGATTTGTTATCACTCAGGTTTTCCTAGAAGTTGTGTAAGAGGAAATTATACCCGAGGTAACTACAAACCAACCTTTTAGATGCAGAATCTAGCCAATCTGCATCCAGAGAGGGCTCTCTCTTTATGATTTATCTTTGTTCTTGGAAGGTTTTGGGAAAATGGTGGAATCCACAAACTAAGGGCAAGGTTGAGGGTTTTCAGTCCATTGGGCTATGGAGTCAAAGGATGGCTTTACTGGATTTCTATTCTAAGCACAAGATGGTATTATAGGGCAAGATGTCTAGACAGAGAACAATCCTTAAAATTTAAAGTGGGTGGGATGATCTTGAAGGGATGAAACGCAACTAAGAATATTTCACCATGTTCAAAGGAAAGAAATGAATTGACTACAAACAAAGAGCAATAAAGGATTCTTTATTATAGCAATCAACAGTGCTTAAATTAGTGAAGCAGGAGCATTTAAGAATTCATGCTTATAGCTAATTTAGAAGAAAACATTTAGGAACAATCACATTTGAAAACAGAGTACAATTAAGAAAATTCTGTTTCAATCCTTTATGTAAATTATTCAGAAATGGATATGATGGTATTATAAACTAATATCAATAAATAAACGAACTTCACACAACAGAAATAAACCAATAGAAATACAAACAACAGATCGCTCCACCAGGGCCGGGCCCTCAACCACCGGTGAAGCGTTGCTGTGCTTTACTCCAGCGCTTGAGAAATGGAACAACAATGAACTCTTTTATTAATCAGGCATTAATAATGTTTACAAACAGCTCACACTCTCTTAACAAGAGCCGATGCACAATTCTGCAAATTACAATAAGAAAAGTCTCTCCATCCCCCATACACAATACATGCTTCTCCTTTTATAATCAGAAGGAGGAGAAATTAAATAGCAAATAGGATCTCTAATAATAATATTGAATTTCTTCCAACCAATTGATCAACAATAAAATAGATTTACATCCCTCTTTCAACAACAGAAAGTCGAATTTGGCTTTGTAGCTGAGATTTGGAGGACGGCCGCAACCACAGATCTGAGAAAATCGTGCTCAAAGAAACCTGCGTTTCTCTCAGTACAAGCCGAATTTGGGCAAACCGTTCTTTACTAAAGTTAATTGGGTCCGTTCTGAACAAAACCCATGTTCCGGATTTTCCAGATTCTTCTTCATTTGCTCAGAATCTCAACCGCAAAACTGTCACTCCTTATTCCAGCGCATTTCTGAGTTGGCACTTTTAATGATCAAATCTTCAATCTGGAAATTATCTTGGAGGCTAAAAATGGTGAATAATGTTATAACCAACTTATTAAAACTATCATTGATAAAATGATTCATAGTCATCAATTTATTAGAAATAAAGGAGAATAAATAACATTCATTCATAGAAGCATAAATCATCATAAAATGGATTTAAATAATAAATTATAATAAATGACGTGATGAAGAATGGTAGAAATGGGTGGAATAAGCATTCACAAGTGATAATAATAATGGCATATTAACGGCCCAACATACCCCTACACTCAATATGTTGCATGTCCTCATGCAACGAAAACCTGAATATATTGCATGTCCTCATGCAACCCAAAGACAAAAACCCATGTGTTAACCAAGCAATAAAAAATATGTTCATCTCAGCTCATGAAATGGATAGAACAAATGAATTTTTCCTTAATTAATGAATATTCACTTTTAGTAATCTTGATGAAGGCATAACAATTTTTATATTGACATTCAACTATATGTATATATGAAGTTGCAACAAAATATGATATAAGTAACAACAAACTTCATTAACCATTTTCTCAAAAACTACAAACCAACTTTTGTTGAAATTTGGCAAGTAAATTTATAATATATGAATGCATTTATGATCCAAAAATCAGATCGTTTTGATGCACGGATCATGAGATATAAACAAAATGGCTGTAGGTGAGAGTGCATGATTTCCGAAATTTTATGAACCAATTTATCTTGAAATTATCCGGGTTTGTATTAATGATACGTCTGTGTTTTCCAAAAATCACAAGAATTGAGTTCATGGTTTTTTAAAAATATTATGGAAATCAATTTCTGCATTGTGTAAAAATGAAATTGTATGCCTTAAATGAGAAAGAAAATTGAAAACATCCATCATGCGTAGCAATTCCTCCCCCTCTTTGAAAAATTAGCATGCCCTCATGCGATGCTAGAAAAAAATTGAGGTGGTTGCTACCAGCGGTTGAATTCTATGCTTGGTGTAAAACAACATGGAATAATGGAGGTGTTGAGAATGAATAAGAATAGCAATGGATGATAAAGAAGATGAATAACATAGTCATAAGAAAGAAATGAATGAAAGGAACACTCCCCCATACTCGAAAATGATATGCTGCTGAAAAAGGGAAAGTGGTAAAGATGTGGAATGAAGGATGATAAATAATGCTCAAAATGGATTTTCATGAAATTCTCCTAAATTCGTAATAAATCATAAAATTATGCTATTTTACCTCAAGTTTTACCTCCAAAAATGTGGAATGACATATATGGACTGGCAGTTGTTGAAGCTGATGTAGGCAGAGTTGGTGCTGAAAGTGATGCAAAAGGTGGAATCCAGGTAAGCACATCATGTCTCAAGAATTGTTCACGTTCGCGAGTTGCTCGAGCCTCTTCTGTTAAGTGCAATAGTGTGGTCATGCTATGAATAGAATTCTGCCCATACTTGTTGTTTTCCTGCAAACAAAGCACTATTTGGCATACAATGTTCTTGAATCCATAGTGTTAGGTTTGAATAGCAACAGATAAGATGCATGCAAAACTTTCAATCAGAAAAAATTTTGTCAAATCAACAAGTTATGGCAGAGTGCAGTAATCATATCGCATGCAATCCCATAATGCATACCTTCCCCCTCCAATTGGAAAAGGAATTCCATGACCATAAAGCGTATGAGAGGTGTTGTGCTGATGGCAAGGCAAGGGAATGAACAATATAGCAGTGAATGAAGCAGAGTACACATATCAATGATAGGACAACGAGAGTTATGATTATAATGAGAGCAGAGTGTGTAAAGATAGTTATGAATAAGAGATAGGACGCTTTGGATTGATGATAGTTTATGCAAAACGAAAAAGGACGACAATACGCTAAAAAAATGCTTAACTGACAGCATTCTAGCTGAAAATGATGTGATTGATCTGAAAACAATTTCTCATGCATAAAGGTTCAAAACAGGGAAAAAAAAAAAATTAAGGAAATAACTTCTCTGATAAAAAGAAAAAATAAGAAAAGGGTATTATAGTAATAATTGACGATAAGATATAACTTCAATACCATAAGCAGAGCCACTGCTGCCAGCAGGCGTCCATAGCTTCGGCAGGGTTGCTTTTTAACCCATATGAGCCAGGATCCTCAATTTATAACTAGAGAGTTACATTGTTGTTCTACAGAAGAGATCAGTGTGCTGGCGTGGTAACCAGATAACCACACTGCCATTCACTGGGATGTAGCAAAAGTGATCAGGCCGGCTCGTGATGAGACCTCCTGTTCCAAGGATAATGTGACTATCCAATGGATCATAACCCTGGTGTGGTGGCCATAATGGGAATGTCACTTTCTTACAACCTTATGAACATGGTAGGCTGGCTCGTAATGAGACCCCCTATCCTCCATCTGTGAACAAAATTTTGTTGTTATTACACAATTTTATGATAAAAAGAGGGAGGCTTAGTACTCCTTAAGAGCAGGGATGGTGGAAGAAGTTGAACATGTCAATAGAAAAATATACCCATAATCTCATTTATTACAGACAGAGAAGATTATAATCCAGAAGGGTGGAACCAGCATGGTATTAATATGATCAATCAATATCATGTTCAATAGAAAACAATGCAGTAAAGTTGTATATAAATAATTGTGTCCCTTTTGAAAATAATCTATCATCAAGGAGTTGTCCTGTTAAAGATCATAACATGAATGATATTAACTCGCTTCAATAGAATCCATAATTCTTGTCCTCATAAAAGTAGTGTACTTCATGCCATGAAAGGGAATCAGTAAAATGTGGTTGAGATGAACTAGGAATAATCCCACAAGAGGAAGGAAGGGTTGCTCCCAAAGTGTTGCTTCTTTGAAGGAACAACAAAAACACTAAAAAAAAGTGTTGTTCCTTGTAGGGAACAACAAAGGAAATGCACACCAAAAAGAAAAAATACACACAAAAAAAGTGTGAAAATGCAAATGTCGTTCCTTTGGAAAAAGGAACAGCAAAAACGCAAGTGCCGTTCCTTTGGAAAAGGAAAAGCAAAATGGACAGTCATACAATGCAAACATGCAAAAAAAACAAATTTGTTGTTCACGGTATTGATGCTGAGGATGAGTTACGCTTTGAATGAAGCAATACCTGAAACACAAAATATAAGAGAAATTAGAAAAAAAAAACAACAAAAACAGTATGTAAATAAATAAATTAAGTTACAACAGCTATGATGTTATGTCAAAAAAATGATTTATTCGAAAAATGTTTTGGCAGCAAAGACATGACATGAATCTTCAAATGGAAATCAATTCTTCATTTCTTCTATTACGAATCCGTTGGGTAATGAGTTAGATGAAATTCCTTTGTTTCATAAAATTTCTTTCAAAAATCACTCGTCCATTAATTGACTTTCTTTATTTTCCCAAGACCTGCAAAAAACGAGTGTCTACCTGCAAGAAAACATTAAATCATGGAGAAAGAGAGGTGCGCGGACTCACCTAATCCAAGAATTATGCAAAAAAACTAACAAGTAGTTACTCTGTAGAACAAATCCACGGAGAAAATAACAAAGTAAAATATATTTGTTACCTGCGGGAGAGCAGTGGCCAATCATGCTAACCTGCAGTGTTTTAGTCACAACTTCTTTGTTTTTTGTCCAAATTGAGTGATTCCAAAGCCAAATGAGAGCTAATTCAAAGGTTAATCTCCAATAGCAACAGGTTTTAAAAATTCAATGATATGATATGTCAATTTTACTTAGAACAACCTGCATAACAGAGTCATTTTCGCTTACCCCACTTAGAACAACAGTGAATGTTTTAAGCATAGATTCTTCGTTTGATGTCGGATTTGAATGATTCAAATTGGAAATGAAAGTAGATTCATTTATTTATCTCCAATAGAAACAGGTTTTGAAGAAAAAAAGAATTGATAGGTGAAATACTGTAAGGAACATCCGGAAAAACAGAGTTTTAAGGGTGCTGATTTACGATAGACAGTCAGTATTTTGATCATAACTTCCCCATACGATATCGAAAATGAGTGATTCCAATTGCATTGGAAACTAGATTCATAGGGGAATCTACCATAGAAACAGGTTTTAAAAATATGGTCATTTAGGCCTCCAAAAACTGACTGTCCCAACTCTGTTCCTGAGCTGCCCGCTGGACATCCGGTCAATGTTTTGGTTCTAACTTTTTCGTTTCAAATCCAAATTGACTGATTCAAATTGAGTTAGAAAGTAGACATCAAGGGCTATCTAGGGTAGAAACAGGTTTTAAAAATATGGTCATTTAGGCCTCCAAAAATGGACTGTCCCAACTCTGTTCCTGAGCTGCCCGCTAGACATCCAGTCAATGTTTTGGTTCTAACTTTTTCGTTTCAAATCCAAATTGACTGATTCAAATTGGGTTAGAAAGTATACATCAAGGGCTATCTAGGGTAGAAAAAGGTTTTAAAAATATTCATTTTTGGTCCCTCAAAACATGACTGTCCCGACTGTTTTTCCAGAAAGTTCATCAAGCCCGCAAGCCAAAAAAATGATATTCAAGCATTTTTTCAAATTGGTGATAAAAAATGAATATGAGTGTTTGTAGAGCCATTATTTCCATTATAATTCATCTACATACACAAATGAATTAAAAAATTATCACCAATATTGATTTGCATAGCATGTTGCAACAAAAAAACAACTAGTTTTACATAAAAAACAAAATGCATTTATTTATTCCCTTATTTATTTTATGTTCTATACTAACCTATTTTGATTTGAAAAATGAATATGACTACGTATATGAGTACTTCCAGTGGAGCCATTTTCGAAATAAGGCTTCATGTATACACATACCCAAATTTGAAAAATGCATATTAGTGAAAATTAGGGTACGAGAAGCCAACTTCCCTTGAAAAAATGGTATCAAAAATTGTTGAAGTGTGGAGCAATGTTGCAAACAAGTGATGGAGTGAAACCAATCTTCAATATATCCTTTATTTTCTTGATTTCCCATCATATCATGAGGTTCTTGAGCTTTTAAAATGGTTTGTTGATGCAAACTAGAAGTAGGCTTATTTTCTTCCATAACTTCTACAATTTTTGAATTTGAAACATTCTGAATCTCATTGTAAGTTTTCTCTAATGGCGCATGTGAGATAGAATGGGTGGGAAGGGTGGGTAAATTTGGCAGTTCAACACTGTAAGTATGTTTTACTGGTTTATTGCGGTGAGGGTGTGGAATTAGTTGAGCAGGAAATTGTGTATGGAATGGAGCATTGTGATGATGTGGTTGGTTGGGTTGAGTGGATAAATTTGATATGCAAGCAGGATGTTGTGGAAGAGCTGGTGGAGAATATGGAGAATGTGCTTGTGCTACAAGATGAGGGAGAGTAGTCATGCAATCATAAGGTGAACCATGCCAAACTTGTAGATAAGATTGGTGGTTATATTGAAATTGACATGGCTGCCCTAGAACATGAGTATTCCATAATGGATTATGCAAGTAAGAGAATGGAGAAGAAGTGTTTTGAACCATACATGTAGGCCATGATTTCCATGGTTTTGACCTTGTTGCAGCTTCCTCACCTCTTTGATATGATACTTCCATCCTAGATAAGGAAGAGTAACCATCTATGGGCTGCTCCTTTCGGTCATGAGGGAAAAACACTTCATCAAATTCTTCATTTTTATGAACCTGCAAAACGTCCAATTTTGAGCTTAGAGAGATAATAAAATCAACTTTAAAATTTTCAAATAAATCATTGATTTCAGCTCTTATGTCTCCTATTCTTGTAGCAGATTTGGAAAAGAAAGAACAAACATCTCTAGAATTCTTACCAGCCTTGGAGATTCCTCTTGAATACCTTATGCACAACTCACAAACATCATCATATGATAACCGAAAAACATCACCTTTTCCTATCAGATTGAAGAGTTCTAAAAATTCATCTTTGATTCCTTTAAGAAGGAGTGTTTTTAAGATCTCTTTTTCCAAATGCTTATGCTTTGATTTTTGAAGGTTATAATGAAATCGATTTACATAGTCCTCCAAACTTTCATCTTCCCCTTGTATCATACCTAAAATATCTTCATTGGATTTGCAATAGTCTTGGTACTTCTTCAAGAATATGTTCTTCATGTCCTCCCATGATTGGATGCAATTCCCACCTAGGCTCATGAACCATCTGAGAGCTGCTCCTTTTAGAGTAAGAGGAAACACTTTCAATCTTTGATCATTAGTACAATAATCATATCCTCTACAAAGTATTTCGAACTCAAATAAGAATGTATCTCGATCTTCATTTGCTAAACCATGAAAATTTGGTAAAGATGGGGGAATTATGTGCATTTGTGTCACTCCTCCTAGATCTTTGATAGGAAATTCAAAAGTAGAAACGTGAGCCATTTCTTACCATAATATAAGATGTTTTTCATGTGTTTCTTCGAGGCTCCTTCTTCAAATGCTCCTGTCAATTAGTTAGTGAAATGGGTGGTGCTTACATCACCACTTGAGTGAAATTATGTGATTTGTTTTTTAAAAATTTCTATCTTTTTCCTAATCATTCACACAAAAATTCAAACATCTATTTCTACCTAACAAAGCAACAGCAAATCTGTTAGGAAAGCGGACAGTGGAGCAGGGCTTTTACATGCTCCGCACGTAGGTTCTTACCTTCCGTTTTTAAGATCCAACTCTTCCCTAGCAGGCACTCATCAGATTCACACTACTCTTTAGAAATGGCTACACTCTCCCAGGCAACGGCGCCAAAATGTGGAGCGATAAAAAAGTGTCTTTGTAACTCCTAATTACCTCACATTAATTGTCAACCCAGGGACGACTTTTTGTTTCAAGAGTGTACTCAGTCTGAGGCGGCTATTTACTCAAGAGTAATGTTTGTGAAGATGTAGTATAAAAATACAAATGCAGAAATAATAAATGCTTGAAAAGAAATCTGCTTGAAAAGAAATCTAATTACAAATGACAGAAATGTAAAGACTAAACTACAGCAACCTTGCTAGACATAGATTAGGGATGCAGTAGTAATAACTCTTTCCCCTAGAAATCGATGTGAGATGACCAAATCTGGGGACCTGGAATGATTAGCTCTGCCCTCTACAGTTTAGAGATCTCAAAGCAAGTGAAAACAACTCAAAGGAAATGAAATCTAAAACGCAAACCGGAAAGGAACAACAATCTAAAAGCAATGAACAGGAATTGAATAGCAGCGTAAAATAAACAGTGAATTCAATTCATAACCAAGCAAACTAGATTTCTACTCTTTAATCCTGTCGACAGCCACGCAACAATCAACTATCGTAATTCATAAACAAAAGGAATAACAACTGGAATCAGATACAGAAAAACAACATTTTATAACAATTGAATAATGAATCATGCTTCTTGTAAAGAATGGAATAACAATGACTCTGCATTTGATCCAATTAGCAATAACTCAATAAATAAACGAACTTCACACAACAGAAATAAACCAATAGAAATACAAACAGCAGATCGCTCCACCAGGGCCGGGCCCTCAACCACCGGTGAAGCGTTGCTGTGCTTTACTCCAGCGCTTGAGAAATGGAACAACAGTGAACTCTTTTATTAATGAGGCATCAATAATGTTTACAAACAGCTCACACTCTCTTAACAAGAGCCGATGCACAATTCTGCAAATTACAATAAGAAAAGTCTCTCCATCCCCCCATACACAATACATGCTTCTCCTTTTATAATCAGGAGGAGGAGAAATTAAATAGCAAATAGGATCTCTAATAATAATATTGAATTTCTTCCAACTAATTGATCAACAATAAAATAGATTTACATCCCTCTTTCAACAACAGCAAGTCGAATTTGGCTTTGTAGCTGAGATTTGGAGGACGGCCGCAACCACAGATCTGAGAAAATTGTGCTCAAAGAACCCTGCGTTTCTCTCAGTACAGGCCGAATTTGGGCAAACCGTTCTTTGTTAAAGTTAATTGGGTCCGTTCTGAACAAAACCCATGTTCCGGATTTTCCAGATTCGTCTTCATTTTCTCATAATCTCAACCGCAAAACTGTCACTCCTTATTCCAGCGCATTTCTGAGTTGGCACTTTTAATGATCAAATCTTCAATCTGGAAATTATCTTGGAGGCTAAAAATGGTGAATAATGTTATAACCAAATTATTAAAACTATCATTGATAAAATAATTCATAATCATCAATTTATTAGAAATAAAGGAGAATAAATAACATTCATTCATAGAAGCATAAATCATCATAAAATGGATTTAAATAATAAATTATAATAAATGACGTGATGAAGAATGGTAGAAATGGGTGGAATAAGCATTCACAAGTGATAATAATAATGGCATATTAACGGCCCAACACGTCATCAATTTATTAGAAATAAAGGAGAATAAATAACATTCATTCATAGAAGCATAAATCATCATAAAATGGATTTAAATAATAAATTATAATAAATGACGTGATGAAGAATGGTAGAAATGGGTGGAATAAGCATTCACAAGTGATAATAATAATGGCATATTAACGGCCCAACACCAACCTCCCAACCTTAGAGTCCTTCTGTCTCCCAGAACTCACCCCCAAGCTGAGATCACCTCCTAGAACAAACCAACCACTAATCTGTTTAGGAGCATCTTATTTAAGCTATGGTTCCCCAAAGCCTGTTTCTAATTCTGCGTCCAGAATATGAGGATGCTTTTCTTCCTGTTTTCCTAGGCTTCCCATTTTAGGGATTCTTTAAAGCTGTTTTATGCTTTTCCTCAGCTTTTCCAGCTTTTTACCTCTTCCCAACTACTTTCCTCATCATTGGGGAAATTTAGATTCTTCCTCAAAAATCTAAATTAGAAATAATTTCTTTAAAGGATTTTTGAAAGATTTTGGGGAAATAGTTGCATTATCCATCCTCATGGATTTAGCAAGTGATCTCATAAATCTCATTTTGGTCAATCTGCACAATTCATTTTATTCATTTCCTCAAATTAAATATTTAATTACATTCACAAAATACTTATCCTTTGGCGTCCACTCCCCTTAGGATTAAAGTTCAAATGTCTAGCTTTGAAATTCAAATATATAAATTGGGGGTGTTACATTGTTATTGAAAAAAAGGTAAGAATAGAGGATGAAAATACTTATGTTTCAATTATAGAAACAATGCATCAAAAGGCTATTGCACAAAGATATGTCTCTAGATAATTCTTTTTTTAATAATTGGATAATTATTAATAATTGATGTGTTGATTTTATATTAATTCTATTTTGATTATAGAATAATTATAATTATAGGGACATCAACAATAAAAATTATTTGTTGAACCATATTATATTATTCATATATATAATTATTTGTGTACACTTTTGTTATGGTAATATAAGTAAATATCTAGTTTTTTATAGTTGAAGACATAAATTAAGAATTATTTTTATTATATTGCTTGTTTGTATCAAATTTAAATCAATATCATTTAAGTATTTAATTTATTTTCATTAATTATATTTATTTTAATAATCATTTTTTTGCAAAGATTTACTCCACAATTCTAAAAAAAACAGTGAATATAGCATTACCATTAAAAAAAAACCAAAATTAAACAAAAGTAACATTATCTATAACATAAAGAATTATTTAATATTTATTTTCAAACTAAAATTCATTACAAAATTTGAAAAATAACATAAATTATTTTTAATCATTGCCACTTTATTAAAAATCAATATTAATTTAATCTAACTAGTATCTCCACTCCATGGAATCAAAGCAATAGCAATGCCACACCTAAATGAGCTATCATTCAAGCAATATTAGATTGAGATACATTAAATAGTTAATAAGCATTTAATATGAATGTCAAGAAAATCTTATTAACTCGACACATCGTAAGGAAGATTAGCTCAGAATCATTCAAAATATATATATATATACGAGGACAACAAAGCATTTCTTCACATAATAGACACAATAGATACAAGATACTTTTCTTGAAATAAATATAATAATAATTTTCTTCAAAATATATATATATATATATATATAAATTTTAAAAATATTTTATTTTTTTAATATTTTTAATTTTATAAAATTATAATATTTGTTTTAAATTTAAATGTAATAATACACATTGAACATTCAAAATCTCTATAATGTTACTTTATAAACCTAATTTTAAAAAGTATGTTAATTTTTGGTTTATATATTAGGTATTAATTTAGAATTATTTTTTAATGAGAAGAAAAATTCACTTTATAATCAATTTTTTATTTTATTTTATTTTGCAAATGCGAAGTATACCTGATTTTGTTTTTGTTCATAAAAAATAAATAAAAATTCATTTAAATTTTAAAATATTTATTTTTAATAAATCAAATAATATTATTTTAAATACATCATACGAAACATTTATAAACGTTAAGGAAAGGTATTTAATACTTAATGATTTATATATGACAGGAAAACCTTATAAGATCGATTTTTAAATTTTAATTTATAGACTGAGCAGGAGCGATCAGTTTCGTTTGAAAGACATCATAAGAAATATGCATTTCGGAAAACATACATGAGCAACTTACTCTTTTTCGTGTAAATCAAGAGCCTCCTTTTTATTCTTCCAACTAATCATCAACTCATTAATATATATATATATATATATATATATATATATATATATATTATTTCAGGACAGGGAACGGTCAATAGAAATACTAGAAGAGCACTAGAAAAATACGATACAGATCAAAGTATATCCTGAGAAACTACGCGAATGATCAAAATATATTCTAGTGACAGAAGGGCCTACGTTTTACAGCGGAATTAAACCATCGAACCAGACAGATCTGCTGACTTGTGCTTTCCAGTGTTAATGGAAGACTGATGATTCCTCATTATCGCTGGCTTGTCATTCACCTTCATCGGTTGGTTCTTTTTTGTTTCTGAAGTCGGTGGACATGGAACATTATTGTCGTGATGAGGGCCGCAAGAATATCCTGCTACCTCCACTTTGGATGAAGAATGATCATTACTTCCTTTAATTGGAGGTGCCGGTTTTGCAACACGGCCGTTGGGTTGACTATGTGGAAGTGATTTCCATAGGGCTAAATCTTCTACTGTTGCCGCCGCTTCAACGGAAGAATGAAAATTAAAATTTTTATGAGTAATCCCATGCAATTGCCTTCCTGTGGCGAAGACTTCCTTCAACAACAACGTCGTCACAAATAAGCTGAGAGCAGCAACTACAATAACAGAGAAAGTGATTCTCATTTGAATGGGCAATGACATTATCAATTTCCTTTTATGAGTTAAACACGATGTGTCAGAAATGACAACTTTTGTGCCCTTAATCTGATATCGGTAAAAAGATGTGCTGCTGAATGATGATGGATGGTTCCTAGAGATAACAAAAGAAATAACACGTATGCCCGAAATGCTCTGTAGGGCTGATTTCCAATTGCACATATACTATTCCATGCGTATATAATACTAACAAGAAGGCATAGTCTTTAAATAGATGACAGAGGGGAGGGGAGAGGATGCGGATCCGAGTTTCACGCTCTGAAATGGGTAATAAACCTTTACATGGAATTCAATTCAAATTAATTTGACCATGGACTGTGAATGGAGTCTCCTTCCTTAGAGCAGCCGGGACAGAACGTGTATGTATTTATTTCCTAGAAATTGCCGCGGCTCAAAGTTATTTTCGGGTTCAATGTTGGAGATTTTAGAATAGACCGTTTCAAACATCATGCGTTTGAAATTGTGTAGGGAGAGCGCTAGGAGTATGAGCTAGGGTTTCGAGATCTATATCAACTTTGTTCATGGGGAACACAGAGAGACTATTTGAATCATCCTCTTATTGAATTGGATAAACCTTAATCCATCAGTGTAGAGATCTCCTAAAGGAATAGGAATGCGTGACCGTCGTAGGTATGTCCGACTCAACATCGCTTCAGGCTAATCCAAGGAGACTATTTGACTCATCTACTATATTCATTTCACTATCCGGATTTCACCCTAGAGAAGTGGGAGAAGAGAGGACACTTTAGATTCTAGATATATATGACCAGAAGCCCTCTTCCAGCATTTCAAATTAAGTATCGTTCTCGTAATTAAATATTTTCAGTAATAGTTGGTTTTGCTAATTTGAAGTGATTGTTCAGAAAGTATGTAATTTTTTTCACCAGGCGTACATTGTTGAACTGAACTTTAGAAAGAGCTCCTGAAATAACGGGACAAGCATTTTTCTCCAACTAGGTTGTCTATTACTTTAAAATATATTATTGGATCAAATATTTTTGTGTTTTTGTTGATCATGTATATTCTTATATTATTGGCTTTAGTTTCCATGTAATATAAGTTATATTTGTTAATATGATGTATTATTAAATATACTTGAAAAAGTAATAGCAATTTGATAATATATTTAAATAAGAAAGAATATATATATATTAAAAAATGGTAGTCGTCGTGTTTCCTTTAATACTAATATTAATATAAGGAAGAGAATGGAAGTTAAAATTATATGTGTTTTATTGAAACATTTATATATATAATATATTTTTGTAAGAAAATAATGAGATTTATTTATTATAAGTTTCGTTATGTTTTATGTTTTATTAGTAGAATTCGTCTAGGATGGTTTTTTTAAAGCAAGATTACATAGGATTAAACTTTAAGGGCTGGTTGTGGTTGTGCTTATGCAAAGGGAAGAGACATACTAAAAAGATATTATGAGTTTAGATACGATGACAAATAATTTAACAAATAAAAAATAAATTATAATATTATATTTAGGATAATTTTTTTTTTAAATATTTCTTTGTTAATATTTAGAAATAATATATGTTTAATGTCAAACTCTGAACTATGTTAATGTTATTTTTTGCAAATAATATATAACTAATCTTCAAACCATTTTGATATTTGACTTTTTGTTACTCTATCATAAAGGTATGTCATTTTTCTCATTAAAATATATGTAAATATATATGTAAATATGAAATAAGGTAATAACATTTTTATAAAAAAAACATAGCAAAAGAATAAAAAATTCATTATATTTAAATTATCTTTTTGGAAGGTGGTGTATTTCTTTGAAATACCTTAATATTTTATAAATATTTTATTTAAACTTTTTATATATAGTTATATTTTTTATTGTAATAAATAAACAAGTTATTGTTAAACTTTTTTACCAACTATAATAATAATTATTTCGGTAGTGGTTGTCACAATGATGATTGTGAAATTCAACAATCATGTCTTAAATATTTTTAATGGATTTAGTACAAGAAAATGCAACAGAATCTTGAATGTCCGAAGAGTTCATAGATATAGATAATATATCTTATTATATGGGCATATTAACGGTCAGGATTTCTGACATTCACCATCACTTTCTGAACTTCATTTTAAAAATTATATGAACATAATGACATATGAATTCTAATGGTTTTTGATATGGCCGTGAGCTACACCACTCCATGACACCCCTCAATATGAAATGCACTCTCAAACATACCACATAAATGTTGAAAATCCCTGAATATTTTGTATAAAAAACATAAATAAATAGCTGCATTAAATGTCTTAATAAATCTTAAAGATGATGAATAACGATTTTAGAGGAAGTTACCCTCTTAGAATTGTTATCTTATTAATAATTAATAATTACATAGACCGTTCAATGATATCAAAACCAACTACCACTATGGGACATACTATGGAAAAAAAATTAAATCAAGCTACCTTCAAAATTTGACATGAAGAATTATTCATCATGATAATAATATTGATTATGTTTTTCATCAATAAAACTTAAAATGATATTGGATATAACTACTTCTAAAACATGAAAATTTATTTATCTATATTGTAGTGTGAAATATTTTTTTTAAATTAAGAAAATAAAAAAATAAATACTTTAAATTTTTGAGATAATTTTACATTATTAAAATATATTAAATATATTATTATACAATTGTAACATACCTACTCAACCTTATGCATTTACACATGGTAAATCAATTTTACATTAATGTCATTTTAATTGTTTAATCAAGAATCGGTTGAAAACAAATTCTTGATAACAACCCTTGGGTATATGTTATTGATGAGAGATCTCTGGAGAGTGAGAGAGTAGCCTTGAGCTAGCCGAAACAACCCACTACCTCCCAAGATTGGCATTTCTCACACTTCATCGAAAACCACATTCTTCCCACCATGGCGAGGGTGCTCCCATTGTACTTTCCACTCTAAAAAACAAACATCGTTTCCATCAGCAGTTGTACTTTTTGTTGGTAGGATGAAACATAGATACCCTGTGCTCTGCCAACCATTTTGGAGGTCACTTCTGGCACTTCCATCAGCCAGTTTTCCATAACTCTCACCAACCTGAACTATGCGAAGGAAGAGTCAGTGGTGGGAGGTGAGGCCAACTTCACGGTCGTCACATTTTTGTCCTTCCACCTAGTCGTGGAAATAGAAATGCAGGTGAATGATATTCTCCCCCTCGAATTCAGCCTTTGCCACTGCCACCGCTATATGCAGCCAAATGGATAACAGTATAATGACCAATGGAATATTTATGCAGAGATGGAAGAGACCATTCAATATAGTGTTTCCTTCTCTCCTCCAGAGGACTGTGATCACTCAGGAAATTCCTACCTTGAACCTCTTGTTCATTGTATGCTTACCTCCAACTCAATACAGTATGGATACCATGAAGGAAAGCAACACATCTCTAATCCAGGTTTTACCAACGTGTTTCAAGAGACAAGTATTCTTATCCTTCTTTTCTTGAAAGAATAATTTGCATGCAAACTTTATTATGGTATTGGAAAAGATCCATATTAAATTCATTATATAGCTTAAGCATAGTAAAATATAAGGAGGTTAGCTTGTCTATATATATATATATATATAATGTTAAAATATAGGATGCTTGTTTTATTTTGAAAGGGATTTGATACATGTGTATGTAATTATAAATAAATCCAATTTATTTTCTTGAAAGTGAATATAGATTAAAGTGGATAATTCCTAAATATTTCATGGATTGAGAGATAAGTTAATAAGTTTTCTTGGAAGAAAAGTCATGAAGAACCCATAATAGTTTCACATAATTGTTTCTTTGGGAAAGATCATGTTGAAGTTTGTGTGAAAGGAATAATTTTTACTTGGGAAAATATTATGTTATTTTATATATGTTATTCTTACTTGGAAAGAATAACTTCTTGGGTAATTCCTGAATATATTTCATGGATTGGGAGATAATTTAATGAGTTTTCTTGGAAGAAAAGTCATGAAGAACCCATAATAGTTTCACATAATTGTTTCTTTGGGAAAGATCATGTTGAAGTTTGTGTGAAAGGAATAATTTATACTTGGGAAAATATTATGTTGTTTTATATATGTTGTTATTACTTGGAAAGAATAACTTCTTGAAAAGAGTGCATGATGACTTCTTGATTTGGGTGTAGCTAACCTTCATATTGTTTCCTAGTTTTATGCATAAAAGAAGGTTATCTATGATAAATTCTTGAAAGGGAAGCGTTTGAACTACATAAAGAAACTAAGTTATATTAAATTCATTCTGAGAAATAATTATGTATATCCTTACATGAAAAGAACAGTTAATGAGGTGTAATTCCAAGAAGGGAATTTGTGTTCTGTACATAGAAGAAGAGCTATTATGATAAGCTCTGCATCGAAAAATAATAACCATTTTGTTATAGAGATATGTTCTTTGCATGGATAGACGAAATATTGACTTATCATGTTTTCTTAGGAAAACTTATATGTGAGTACTTTATGCTATCATAACTATTATGTTAGTTTCATTTGGAATAAGATCATTCATGTGCATGCAATATTTGTATTCGCTTTTGTTGGAAAGAATATACATATTTGTAAGTGGGAAAAGAGAGCATGTTGTGTTAGACTATATTGGAAAATATTGTTAGTGTAATCTTTGAAAAAGAAGACAGGTATTTGTATGCTTTTTTACATTAGTGTTACAGAAAAGAAAACATGTGTTTGCATGCTTTCCTATGTTAAGCATTCCTTTCGAAAGACTCTTTTGGAAGCTATGTGCTCCATTGTGTTAAGAATTCCTTTAGGAAGACTATTTTGGAAACTATATGCATTGCATGCATAGGAACAACACTCAACATGTTAGCTTTATTTTATTTTCATGCTCCAAAAGAAATAGTTGAAGGTTTTCGTCTTTTGTTAAAGTTTAATTAACTTGAATGCACATTGTGTCTTTTTCCATTAAAGGAATTGCTAGAAAATTGTAGTGATTTTTCATGTACAAATGTGAGCGTGTGCGAGAAGTTTCATAATAATGTGAGGATTATGTTGACATGAATTGATAATTACTTGGTTACATTAAGGTAGTGATGTTAGAAGAAAACATGTTGTGATATTGTATTTAGATTTCTTGTATGCACATGAATAAGTGTTAAAGGATTTCTTACAGATTGATTATTGATTGATTAAGGGTGAAAATGTGAAGTTGGGTTACACTTTTGTGAGAATCGAGGTCGGAAAACCTTTTTCCACAATATTTTGGCCAATCGTTGGCCAAACTCGTTCAGTCGTTTATATTGACAGCGTACTGACTTTGTGGGAAAACATATTTTTGGTCAGAGATTGGAAAACCAACAACAACAGTTCAGGTGAACTTTTAAGTTGGCCGGCCTATTAGTTCGACCAAAATTTTAAAATAGTTAGGCTGAACTGATATTTTATAAATGTATATTGCCAATGAACTATTCTCATTTTCACTGTTCTATTCTCATTTTCTGTGGTACTCTTTTTCATGCATTTTTGTTCTCATTTTCTGTGGTGTTGCTACTCTGTTGCACTATGTCCATTTGAATTGCTGCTCTGTTTCTTCTCTGGAGTTGCATCGCGATGACGTTAAGTGAATTTCTAGGTAACTAATCCACCAGCTTTCCTTCTAGTGTGTAAGATAGAGTCAATATAATTTTCTCCATTTAATTCCAAAGAAAAATTAGGATATTTTCTAATGTTAGATAAATGCTTTCCAACTCTTACATAGATAATAATGCAATGTTAAAGAAATAAATAAATAAAAAATCCAAGAAGGAATGGGATGCATTCTTTGAACGAACAAAGTTTCTTGTTTTAAACTTCACAGCTCAAATGCTACAAAATCACACAGACAACTTTCATAGTGTAGAAAAGAATAATGTTAAAATCCTTTTCTTTCCAAGCAATGAATAATATCCTTATGCAATCTGATATAGTAGCACTTTAAGTTGAGAAATAGAAACTAATGTTTAACTATGAAACCCATCCTATTCATTCCGTAGTCATTATGATAATATCATATTTCTTTCATTGCAGCTCCAATAACATGAAACAATCAATATTGGAAACTTGTAATCTAACTAGTCATCCCATATTATAGAAACACTATTTATCTCTACTAATTTTTTATCATGGACTTCTCATATTCACTGTGCTCTAATTACATACTGAATTTATATATTGATAGCCCTAATAAGTGGTTACAGAAGATTCCAGAATATTCTTAAGGGAATTTAGATTTGGATGTCATCCAGAGGCTTCATCGTAAGGGTGAATTTAGATTGGTTGTAGTGTGAAATGATCGTGAAAGAACGTGAAGTGAAATTGGAACCTGGGTTGAGAAATATCCTTATTTCATGCAAAACAACAATGCAGTGATGATCTAAATACAAAATTAATAGGATTTATGGGGATCAGGTTCAAGGTACTTGAAGGTGAACTTCATTAGACAATTCATATTACTTTGTGAACGGGTTCAATTGACCAGATGCATCCAGTATTTCTTGAATAATAAGTACACCACCACCTTTTATATTTTGGTCTTGTCTCTTTACTACAACAAGTATCTGTCTTCCAAAATATTCTTGTAGAAGACAGATATAGCCCTTGCATCCCTAGAGGTCCACTGAGTTAATAAGATGCTTGATATGCACAACAACTTTCACACATTGAGGAACAAAAGCCTCGTCACTTGCTTCACTTAATGCTCCGTTGTCTCTCACACCATTCCCATTCCCATTGGCATCCATGTTGCTATAAATTACCAAGGGAAACACATAAATCAGATCTTAGCACATTTGATTGATTTTGATTCATACAATAGTAGCAACAAAAAACACAGATTGTTGAGGACCAAAATGTAATCAGATCTGTTTTCAGTCACAGAGAGGAATTTAAATAACTCTTCCTCTTGAGTTAGATGATAGTCCTTAGTTCAAATCTCTATATTGATAGTTATCTCAACAGATTTATTAGGGGAATACAGATTAGTTTGAGAAAAGGGAAACAAATCATCGGTTGTTAACTATCACTGGTACTTTACGTTTAGTAATAATAGTAATGGTTACATATTAGCTACTAAATAAGATTAATCTGTGGAAACCTATAATCTACCTATTCATCCCATATTATAGAAACATTTCTTATCTCTACTATTTTTTTATCATTGAATTCTCATATTCGCTGTGTTGTAATTACATATTGACTTTATATATTGATAGGCCTAATAAGTGGTTATAGAAGATTCCATAATATACTTATGGAATCCACCAGCTATAACACACTTATACACCAGGCTCTGCATGCTTTCAGATAGAATAAAGATAGATTACAAGACCAGGAGAGGGATTAGATCGTCTTTCCATATTCATATTTATTTACCATATTCAATGTGCTCTAATTACTATATACAAAGGGATTGGTACTAGTTACATATGGAAAAAATGCTATAACTAAGTTGGTAATATAGAGTCAAATTATGCTCTTACTTCTATACATTCATACAAAGTACCATATCTGTACCCATTGTTGATGGCATCAGCTTCCATGTCACTTATAAGGTCAACACCCTTATTCTACATATTAACTATAAAAATAACCAAATGTGAAATAGTGATCCTGAACAAGAGGTATAAGGGAATTTCTCTTACAACTTATTTAGCTTAGATTTATTACTTATGTATAAGGGAGATTCTATCTTGTACATACTGGAAGGGTAGTATGGATAAATAACACAGATTAGGTAGTGTAAGCTCGATCTTCATAGTACTCATAACCATTCCACTGTAATGGCTAGTTACCTATTAGACAAAGAATTACATGTAATCAGGCTTAACCATATTCAATTACATGACATAACCTTATCTTATCTTATAGTTACTTGCTTATATGTAAGGGTTTTTTTCTAGCTTATACCTTATCTAAGATTACTCTAATCACAGTGTGTCCATACCTAAGCTGGTAATATAGAGTCTAATTATGGTCTTACTTTTATATGTATGCATAGGTTTGTATTACTGGTCTATTTTTTTGCTTACTTTACATTGAATGTATATAGTTTATGTGATTTACTAGGGGAATACAGATCATCATAAGCAAAGGGAAACAAATCATCTATTTTTAACTATCACTGGTACTTTACTTTTAGTAATAATAGTAATGGTTACGTATTAGTTACTGAATAAGCTTAATCTATGAAAACCTGTAATCTAACCATTCATCCCATATTGTAGAAAAATTTCTTATCTCTACTAATTTTTGATCACGTAATCGTATCAACTTCTCATACTCACTATGCTCTAATTACATATTGAATTTACATATTGATAGGCCTAATAAGTGGTTATATAAGATTCCAAAATATACTAAAACCAAAAGCGATTTGATAAAAGCACATTAGCCAATAAACAAACCACTGAAACCAAAAGTGATTTGATACAAAACATAGGTTCTAACCTTATATGGTTAATTGTTTCAGATAGATTCTTAATTTAAGATGAAAAATATTCAGTGTAAAAAACATGCATTCTTATACACCCTTATGTCTACGTAAAGTAGTTTGAGTGATTCCTTGTGTCCTCTATACCCTTCATAGGGTATAATTGGAACAGGTAGTGTTAACTTCTACAAGTTCTATAGGCAGAGTCTATAAAGGGCTAGGTAGCCTCTAGATCTCATCTTTTATGAAAGGTGACATATCCAGTAAATGCCCCTACATTCAATCTCTAGAATAGATCTAGATAGAAGTTTTTCATTTTCATATCCATGGTCTCAAACAATGAGAGAAAGAAAAAAACATTTTATATTCAATGTAAAACAAAAATTAGAAACAAAAGTTTCCCATTGAAACCAAAAGTGATTTGATACAAAACATAGGTTTTAACCTTATATATTTTAATTGTTTCAAATAGATTTTTAATAAAATGAAAATATTCAATGTAAAAAGCATAGTATTTAGAAACAAAAAGTAATTTGATAAAAAACATAGGTTTTAACCAAGTATATAGTTAATTGTTTTGAAAATAGATTCTTAACAAAATGAAAAATATTCAATGTAAAACACATGCACATTAACATATAATTGTGATATTTTCCCTTCTTTCCAACTTAGTCCATCCTTCTAGAAATATCTCTTTTAATGAAGAAATATATCCATAGTGATCCACTGATGTTTGTTCACCAACAACTATTCCATTTTGGACTTATATACCTCAAAACTATGCTCATTGAATTTATGCATCTATATATTTAAACTACTTGAAACTATTTTATTTCGCCATAGGAGTCATTTCGATATGTCTCCCATTTTAATGGGGTGTATCACATTTAGAGAGAAAACACATTAGCCATAAAATTTTCCCATTCAAACCAAAAGTTTGATACAAAATATAGGTTTTAACCTTATATAGGTAATTGCTTCAAATAGATTCTTAATTTAAAATGAAAAATATTCAATGTAAAACACATGCATTAACATATATAATTGTGATAATTTCCCTTCTTCCAAACTTAGTGGACATCCTTTTAGAAAAATATTTTTTAATGAAGCAAATATATCCATAGTGAACCACATATATTTGTTCACAGAAAAATATTCCATTTTGGACTTTTATATCTCAAAACTATGCTGATTGAATTTATACATCTATATTTTTAAAATACTTCAAACTATTTTATTACACCATAGGATTCATTTCAATATATCTCCCATTTTAATGGGGTGTATCACATTTCGAGAAAAACACATTAGCCATAAAATTTTCCCATTGAAACCAAAAGTAATTTGATACAAAACATAGGCTTTAACCTTATATAGTTAATGTTTCAAATACATTTTTAATGAAATGAAAAATATTAAATGTAAAACACATGCACATTAACATATAATTCCGATACTTTCCCTTCTCTCCAACTTAGTGGACATCATTCTATAAAAATCCCTTTTAATAAAGAAGATATATATCCATAATGGCATCGATATGTGTACACAAACAACTCTTCCATTTTGGACTTTTATATCTCAAAACTATGCATATTGAATTTATGCATCTATTTCTTATTACAACATAGGAATCATTTTGATATATCTCCCATTTCAATGGGGTGTATAACATTTCTAGAATAACACATTAGACATAAAAGTTTCCCATTTAAACCAAAATTGCGTTGATATAAACATATAGGTTTTAACATTATATAGGTAATTGTTTCAAATAGATTCTTAATTTAAAATGAAAAATATTCAATGTAAAACAATTGCATTCTTATACACCCTTATGTCTATGTAAAGTAGTGTGAGTGATTCCACGGGTCCTCTACACCCTTCATAGGGGATAATTGGGACAGGTACTATTAAATTCTGCAAGTTCTATAGGCAAAGTCTATAATAGGCCAGATAGCCTTTGGATCTCATCTTTTATGAAAGGTGATATATCTAGTGAATGCCCCTACAGTCAATCTCTGGAATAGATCTAAATAGAATTTCTTCATTTATCTCATGATCTTGTGTCATCTCTCCCATGCATTTGCAATAAATGTCAATTTAATATATATTTTTATTGATTTTGTTTTTTTCAGGGATAGGAAAACCATTAAATATGGTTGAGAAATGGAAATTATGCACAGAATTTTCTTTCTATCCCAATCCAAGGAAAGCAGTGATTACATATCTGCTTTTCAATATTGCGACTAGAAAAGTCAGCCAAAGGAAAATTAATATACCGGGAAGAACAACAAACAACGAAGCATATTATATTGGAATGGTAGAAGGCTTTGGAATACATATGGAGTACGGATCAAATGGAATTGTAGTTTTCACCAATTCTAAACTTGTGTGCAACCAGATGAATGGCATGTACAAGGTTAAGAATGAGAGGCTAAAAGAACTCCATGGAATAGTAAACAACATTGTTAGCCAATTTCAATTTTTTAGTATAAGATATTGTTCAAATCTGAATAAGATGTCTACTGATCTACTGCGTGGGGCAATTCCAATTCAGGATTCATATATCAAAGATGAATTAATAGATGAATTAGAATTATATGGGGCAATTCCAATGCAAGATTCATCTCTCAAATATGAATTAGTTTTGAGAGGCTCTTCTTCAAAAATTCAAGATTCATCTCTCAAAGATGAATTGGTGTTGAGACTCTCTCCTTCAAAATTTATTGATGGACATTGTAACATATCTTGGATATGTGTGTGCTTTGTACTGATAAATGTGTCTTTTTTAATGACCATGTGCTTTTTTCAATTATATACAAAGTGTGCTCCCACCACACCATGTAAAGCACAACTTGGTGAACTTCACATTTGCAATAACTGGTGAACTTCGCATTTTAATTATTCTTATAAAACTAAAATGCGCGGACTTCAACAATATTTTTTTTTAAATGGAGTTTGTTAAAATGGAGTTTCACTTCTTTTTTAATGGCAATGTGGTTTTTTCAATTTTATACCAAGTGTGCTCCCACCATGTAAAGAACAATTTGGTGAAATTATCATTTTTATAATTTTGTTTGCTTCAATTGAGTTTCACACATCAATTAGTGCTTTGAAAGTTGTGTTTTAAATAATTTATGTAGAGTAAATTGCATTAATTTTCTGAAATTTATTTTGAATTTATTTTAAATTCTAGTCATTTAAAAAAATAATTGTAAATGTTTACCGTAGATATATATATATATAGCATGGAGGATGAATGAAGAAGATCAACAGAATCCCATATCTCTAGGAGAGGGGGGGATTAGGGATCGAGGGATGTTCATGGTATTTAAATATAATCTTAAATCTCCATACATGTGTGTACATATGGAATTGATATTTTATCGACTTTGTGAGTTAAACTAGTTGTTAATAAACTTTTAATTTTTTTATTTTCTAGGAGATGAGAGGAGAAGGGTCTCTACTCCATCCATGGAGTATGCTCATGGTTCACCTAGTCATGGTATGTTTCACACAATTTAGTCAATGAATATGTACGTGTATTTATATGTATGAATGTATTTTTCAATTGATTGTAAATTTGTATTTGTTTATGAAGCTTCTCTCTTGTCTCGAGAGGTTGTTGGTGGTTCAAATCCCCTTAGAGGGCCATCAATATGTGGTAGTAGGTGGTGCTGGTTCTCAACAGGGTCATTCTAATTCTCAACAATTTTAGGGTGGGGAAGATGCTAGCTAACCACATCGAGGTTGCCATCAATTTGAATATTTTTTTCATTCAATTTTTACAAATTTGTTTACATGTGTTTTTCCTAATATACAAAATTTTATATATTGATGTAGAGGCTGAAAATGCTCCAAATGTTGGTCAAAAAAGATGTAGGGTAGAACACTTTATTGAAGAATAAGTTTTTCCACCCACCACGACTTATCCGGCTGACATTTATGATATAACTTTGGAATGAAACATGGAGCAATGCACCTTAGAAAGGTGTCAACAACTTCATGAAAAATTGCAGAGAGATCTTCTGGCTTTGACTCTACCTGCTAAGATTCAATAAAGCTTTGAAATAGTTACACACTCTCTAGGTGAACTTGTAGCTGTGTACCGAAAGCTTGAGCCAACGACTGATACATTTATAGAAGTCATGAGAAAAATAAAGGAAATATTAATGGGTCCTAATAAATGGGAGGATGTAAAACAAAGAGTTACAAAAGAAATCACGAAGTCAATTTTTAATTTCAAATAAGGACCAAAAAGAAATAAGAAATATGTTGAAGGTGCAATATTTCAAGCACCCCAATATAGCTCACTATTTGTATGATGGACACCTTGCGGCCTATGGAAGACTCCCATGGAATGACGAGGCTCCTCTTTATTTTGAAAAATTGTTTTATGTAGAATTCTTTTTGGAAATGAAATCCAATTACAATGACCTTCTGTCTGAATTTTTTCATCCTCGGAAAGGTCAATTATGTGATCGTAAGGGCATTAGGTGTGATGTTGAGTTGCCTCACCCTAAGCCACCAGTTTTTAGTCGACCTTTTCGGGTCAAACATTTGCAGTAAGAGATGGAATCCACTTCTCAAATTAGTCGAGAAGCAAGGCATTCCATCATTGACAATGTTCATAGTGGATTGGGTGGAGTCAATGTTTGTCCGAATCGATAAAGAGCACATGAGAATGCACGGGCCAATTCTGTGTATTGTAAATATGAAGATATTGACAACATGACTGTTGAAGATCTCCAAATATATGAAAATAATTGTCGCAATGGTTGTCAAGACCTAATTCTTCATGACGAAGAGGGCATAGGAACTCTATGTGTTAATGGTTAGGGTTCAATTATTTTAACACATACGTGTACAATTTGTAATAAATACACATACATATATGTATAAATTTATTTTTATGTACATTAATCTAAAAAAAATGTATAATTATATGTTAGAACACCATTTTCAGTTGTCATGCTTGATAAATGACGAAAATGTTAATATCACATTCGGCTCCTCTGGTTCAAACAATCAAGATGGGTCTCACCATCAATATATGTTGACAAATTTTAGTGTTTTTTGAAAGTGATATTTTTAAAATAAATAATTGTGCACACATGTACATGTACATATATAACTAGCAATTGCACCATCACCAAATGTTGCAAAGGAAACGCCGTAAGATTCTTAAAGATACTTAAAGAGATCCAATAGTTGCTAAGCAAGATATCTGTAGTGATTTTGGCCAATTTTAGAAAAGGCAGGAAAAGATTGTGCACTATCCACTGACTTTTGTTGGTGGTTGTTCATTCATTTAAAGCAGAACATTCACCATTTATAGCTTTAACTGTAATTAAATCTATAATTTGTATTTTTGTCAAGCTAAGAAAATTCAAAAGAGAGGTTATGGTCCCAAACACTAGAGCAACCACTATAGTGAAGAAAAACTCACAACATTAGTGTGGATTCCTCCAATATGACCAATGTTTCTTCCAAAAGCATGCCAAGAATTGAACCTTGAAGGACTGTGCATACTGTGTTGGAAAACTCATATCCTACAAGCTAGGAGTATTGGTGCTTAGCTCTTGAATAAGGGCTCGATTCCAACTGAAATCATAAAAACCTAACAGTGAAATAAGGATTTAAAAAACTACAGCTCCTTGGGAGAAATTATGTTAGTAAAGATAAGTTAAAGAAATTAGAGATGCACAATAAAAAGGGCTCTTTTTCAAAAAAACACCTACAATTATAGTGCCGATTTTTTGTAGATGTCAGCAAAATCTAGACCAAGTTTTTGCCCAGCAGCTATGGAACTGAGATCAAACTCTAGACCAACCTTTTCCTCAGCAACTATGGAATTCACTTCCAATACCCATGTTGCTGGATTGTATCCTTCTCTAATCTATGATATTCCTGGAACAACCTGATCAAACAAACAAGAATCAGACAAGATCGTTTTTTCCAACCATGAATTGATAATGACAAATACTAAATAGCTTATAAAACACTGAATAAAAATTCACTTATACCTCAAAACACTCAATGCGTTTACGAGAATAATGACCCAAAAAACTCACGTAGATGGTTTGGCCACCCCTTTTCAGGAGCAAGAGCTGCAATTCAACAAATCAATAAAACTGAAAATTTAGCAATTATACTAAAATATAAATTTTGTAAAATATGTAATGCTTAGTATAAAAAATATCCAGTTTATTAATTTGGATTTAGTTGAATTTTATAAAATCTGTAATGCTTATTATTATAAAAAAAATTCTAGTTTATTAATTTGGATCTACTTTTCTTTTATTGTGGAGATACTAAAAGTGTTTCAAAATTAAAAATTTAAAATGTTTAGTTTTTTCGGGCAGACTACCCTTCTTTAAAAACTTGTATTTGATTTTATCGGTTTTGGTTTTGCTATAAGTAAAGACAAATTGATATGGATATCACATGGAAGCAAGGTAGAAATTATAGAAGATAGAAATTATTTATTGGAAAATAAGTTGTGCTCTACATTTTTCTTATGCATTCACTAAGCGAGTACATATATAGATAAAACTATAGTTGAACATAATCTTTGAATATAGTATCTAAAAGCTAACAAACCTTAGTTACACGGGAACGGTTACTGACATATAGGGAACCCGTTCCAGCGGTACCCGCGTTCCTGGGAGCTTTCGAACGGGACAGAAACTTTCCACTTTCTTACGGAATGACCATTAGAACGCAGACACATTTCTGGTACGTGGAAGGGTTTGACATGGGAACGTGGGAGTGGGAATTTTATTTTTTTTAGTTTATCATGTTTTGGATTCCAATCAAATATTCACTAAGCACTCGCTCAAAGAGTTCATATAATCATTCTCCATTGACTAGTATAACGGGTTGTAGATTTGACTGTAAATATTCACTAAGCACTCGCTCAAAGAGTTCATATACTTATTCTACATTGACCAAGTATAACGGGCTGTAGATTTGACTGTAAAGAGTTTCCCATTAGAACTGTTCATGACAAGGCTAACCATGTCATGAGCTCTGGCCTCAATATCCAAACTCCTCACCCATCTCTATTGACACCCAATCTAACAGAAGATGAAATGTTATTTTGTGAATTGTGCAGACCCTCATATTTTTTTGGTGTTATAAAGAGTGGGGTGGCGGTGCTCTTCTTGGCACCCAAATTAGCTGGGTTGCTGCTTGCTCACAGTTTTATTTCCTAGCCAACGAAATTATTTGGATGTAGTCATTTTTGTTTTTTTTTTGTTTTTTCTTCTCGTGTTGAATAATAATAAAAAAAAAAGTCGACATTAGCACTTTCATAGTGTTAGAGTGAATGATATATATGGTAAGTAAAACATTGTCCACAAAAAAAAAATGTGTTTTAGGATAAATATAACAGCATTAATATAGTAAAAGATTATCCATTTATTATAGCAATTTATATATTAGCCTTTATTTATATAAAATCTGTTTTATGACAAATATAACAGCATTAATATAATAAAACATTATCTACGTATTATAGCGATTTATATACCAGCATTTATTCATATAATTTTATTTAATATATATCATCAGTCATATATTAATCTAGCGATAATATGTTAACACTTGTAATCGTAACATATTTGGGTAGTTTTAAAATTGTTAATAATTAAAATTTAAGTTTCAAATTTTAAACATATAAAAAATTTAAATTATAACAGCATTAATATAGTAAAAGATTATCGATTTATTATAGCAATTTATATATTAGCCTTTATTTATATAAAATCCGTTTTATGAAAAATATAACAGCGTTATGAAGAATGTTTCACCACGCTTGCTCCAGTGGCTAATCTATTGACGTGTAAGCTTTAAGGGAGATTTATGTGTGAGTCTTGCCATGAGATTCCCGAGAGTGTGATTGAAACCATGAATATTATGGTAGCCTCATAGGCAACGCTGGTATCGAGAGTAAAAGCGAAATTGCAATTTTCATAGCGAATGAAGCAGAATTGGAACTGAACACAAGCACTTATGGCGTTGAGGCAGCCTTGAAAAGCCCTCTGTGACACTGCAGCGGAACAGATTTGGCAATCATGGTCAGAGACGTCGGGCCGGCATTGCACAAGCCCATGGATTCCGCCATATGTATGGGCCAGCGCCATCCACCAGGGATTGCAATACCCTCAGTGATTTTGATTTAAAGAAAGTTATTTTCATCAAAGAATTAGTTGCAAAATCTAATGAAATTACCTTGGCATTCAGAAATTCCTCAACGCGGCCATTAGGGAAGGAACCTAAGAGACGGGTGCCCTGCCCGAGCCTGGAAATGCACTGAAATGCCGGAATCTCATATTCTCAATCAAAAAACACATTTGCACTCACATCTCCATAGATTCAAAGCAGGACCTTCCTGGGATTTTTTTGAAGCAAAACCTTCCTGGGATTTTCCCCCTCTCTGGTCTGCCAACTGCACTTGAAAATCTCATTGGTCATGCCGCCCGTGAGAGGCGTGATTTCCATTTTCTTTGCATCAATAACGTCCGCCCAATTCAAAGCGAGGATTTGCAAATCTTCAGGTGCGACCACCTCGATTACTCAGCGTTCCGACTGCAATAGCCGGGTCCAACAGCTCGACGAATACCATACCAGCACAGATTCCTCGTCGACGCTGTAGGTACGATGGATGAGGAAGCGGTCATTACAGACGAACAGTTAATCACATGGGAGGCAGGTCGTTACAGATTAACAGATCAAGGAGCAGTTGAAAGTTTAATTGGTGGATCCAAGGGCGGAAGACGTTTCAATCGTCTAAAAAAAGATCAAAGGGTTCATATTATGACACGAGGACACCGAGGATGGTTGTTTTCAAATAAAGACGCCTACGACGTAATAATAAAATGTTTTAACAGATTCCAATTTCATCCGATTTTTTTGGGATGGTGGTACCTTCTTCTTCCTTAGGAGATGTACCTTCTACTTACTTAAGAGATGTGCTAGATCCACAACAAGTATGGACAACTTTTCATTTTCAAAATTTATGTTTTTAAGTTATATAAAGTCCACCTCAAAAAGTTCCATGAAAAAATGAGATATAACTATATCTTGAGTTATTTTAAACTTTTTGAATTTTAGATTTTTGGAGATTTACTTTTGGAGCCTCACATAGGAGATGTCCCAAATCCACCTGCAGAAGTATTCAATTTTTCACTTTTAAATATATATGTTTTTTTAAAAGTTATAATTTATAACTTGAAGTTTAAAATTTTTATTATAAATTGAGATCTTGATCTTGAGTTATTTTATAGTTTTAAATTTTTTGAATTTTAGGTTTCTATAGAAGATTTCTTTAATCCATAAACTCTAGCGATGGAGATAGGAACATCCACACCATTTCAACCATTTGAACAAGTTGTCTAACTTTTTTCTTAATACTATTGAAAATAATTTTATATATATATGCATTTTCGTCTGAATTTTTTTAATATATATATATATCTATATATATTGTACAGTTTACTATTGGAGATGTTCCCGTGGGGGAAGTTGTAGCAGGCGAGTAACAAATGGAGAGGGAAACTCATGAGGTATTGCATGATTTTTTTATTTATATTTTGTTTTTTACATGAAGTTCTATATATTCTCACTCATTTTTAGAACATCAAATTTTAATGTTTGTACGTGCATTTTGTACAGGTTCCCCATGCTTCACAAGATAGCTCATGGATTGAGACTCTGCTAGGAAAGACACTACATCCATCTATATTTGATGGATGATTTCTAGATTTGATTGAGATTTTTAGTCTTAAATTTACTTTTTTATATATTATCTAGATGTGGTCATATATATATATATATATATATATATATATATATATATATATATATATATATATATATATATATATATATAACTTGATACTTGATACCTGTGAGATATACAATTTTGGTACATATTTTATTGTGTTAATATAATTTGTTTTGTTTTTAAAAGTTAAGTTTTGCATGGTTGAAGTAATTTTTGTAAGTAAAAGTGAATTAATGTTGTTATAATTTTTTTGGCTTTTAAAAATTAAGTTTTGGATGGTTTAAGTACATTTGGAATGTGAAATAATGTTGTGATCTATAATTTTTTGTTAAATAAAAAGTTAAGTTTTCGATGGTTGATCTTCATTTGGCATGTGATATAATGTTAAAAGTTTTTATTGGATAGTTGAACTACAATTGGCATGGCATGTAAAGTAGTGTTGTGATATAATCATAAAGTTTTTAAAACTCAAGTTTTGGATGGTTGAAGTACATTTGGCATCTGAAGTAATGTTGTGATCTATAATTTTTTGTTAAATTAAAAGTCAAGTTTTGAATGGTTGATCTACATTTGGCATGTGATATATTTTTAAATGTTTTTTATCGGATAGTTGAACTACAATTGATAGGACACGTGAAGTAATGTTTTGATATAATCAAAAAGTTTTTAAAACTCAATTTTTGGATGGTTGAAGTACATTTTGCATTTGAAGTAATGTTGTGATCTATAATTTTTTCTTAAATTAAAATTAAGTTTTGGATGGTTGATCTACATTTGCCATGTGATATAATGTTAAATGTTTTTATTGGATAGTCGAACTACAATTGGTATGACATGTGAAGTAATGTTTTGATATAATCAAAATGTTTTTAAAACTCAAGTTTTGGATGGTTGAAGTACGTTTGGCATATTAAGATTTATTTTGATCTCTACATACTCTTGTTTGAGTGAAAAAATATCCAATGGGAATATCATAGCTTTTAAATCCAACTAACCATATCAATTGAGCTCTATTTGAAAAAATAGTAAAGAAAAGGTAACATGCCAACAAAGCATGTCAGAAAAATAACATTCGTGGTTGTTATTTTTTATTGGAATAGCTAAATCATATTAAGGATTCTCCATCGAAAAAAAAAATCAATGAAGAGAATCCCTAATATGATTTAGCTATTCTAATAAAAAATAACAGCCAAGGATGCTATTTTGTTGTACTTTTGGTTTTTTTTTTAATTTTTTTTCAAATAGAGCTCAATTGATATGGTTAGTTGGATTTAAAAGCTATCTTCTTTTCATTGGAATTCTTTTCACTCAAACAAGAGTATGTAGAGATCAAAAACAATCTTAATATTACTTTCAAGTACAATCAAGTGTTCCAAACATTTTCCGACATGATGATACCTTCATTGACCTCTAAAAAGTAGTTGATGGGCTATATGTTCTGCCTCTTTCCCATATAAATCCCTTTAATTTTGATTGGAAATATAAGAAGTAGATATATGTTTGTTGAAATGGAGTAAATGTCATTAATGCGCTCAATTAGGTAGCCTTGTTGATTTATAAATTGGTAAGTTGATGACATTCAGTTAATTGCATTCTAGAACATATATATTGAATACGTGAAACATTTTTCATTAATGCACATGGGAAAAATACATGAACAATTAATTGCATTCTAAGACATATATATAGATATAGATATAGATATAGATATAGATATAGATATAGATATATATATATATATATATATATATATATATATATATATATATATATATATATATATATATATATATATATATATATATATATATATATAAATTTTGCTTATTTTCATAAATGCACATAGAAAAGCTACTTCCAGTTAATTGCCTAGAACATATCCAACCATTGGACATAAAAAAATTTTACTATATTTTCTAACAGGAATAGAGATGTGGGTCAAATCCCACCAAAAGTTGGAGAAGTGCTCTGAGTCTCTTTTCTGAAAGGAATCTTTGTACAAAACTATACTGTGGATGATTTATTTACATTTCCATACTTTGCAGAAAATCACGAGAAAAAATGGTCACATTCGGTCCGTATATATATTTAGTCCATGAAACATTTTTCATCAATGCACATATAGTAAAACTACTTGAACATTTAATTTCATTCTAGAACAAATATATATATATATATATATATATATATATATATATATATATATATGTATCCAATACATGCAACATTTTTCATCAATGCATTTATATAAAATCTACTTTCAGTTGATCCGAGTGTGCAAGTATGAAAACAATTTTTACATGTGCAAACACTTGCACAGATAACATAAGAAGGAAGCTCAATTTTTAGTTGAGTTCTGGAAGTTCTAAAACATAATCCAAAGAGAAGAAATTTTTTTCCAGTTTAATCAAAAAAATTCCAATGGAATGCCGTCTTGAATGATCCGTTCATGATTAGATTTTGACATTTTCCATTTCTTAATTTTTGTTTTCTTCTTTGATTGAACCTCTATCAAGTTTATGTATGCTACACACACCAAGTGACTATATTGACAACTTATGACATTAGGTTCATAGTCTTCAAAGTAAACAAAATCCCCACTTTGATTAGTTTGTCTAAAAAATATCCTTTCAGTATAATAGATTCTATTTCATATGGAAACCCGTGATCATTATAGTTTTCAAATAATTTCATTTTTCATTCAGTGCAATGCATCAAAATAATACTTCACATTTTCATCATTGTCAACAAGTGCAATTAAGAAAAAACATATCCTACACAATAAAACAAACTTAACAAACTTATGTATTTAAATTTATTCCTATATCTTTATCATTTGAAAGCAATTCAAATGTTACCTTCTATAACAATATCAGAAACTTGATCACCATCGGATGATATTGTAGTCTCCTCTGATTGCATTTCTTTAAACATTTAAACTAACAGTTTTCCCTTTGTATTTAGCTCTGTATGTTTCCAATATTTTACATACATTTTGTTTTCACAAACTTTATTAGATTTTGTGTTGTCTATGCAAACATGACAAAAACAAGAATATTTTCTTTTATCCAATGTGAACACATTTGTGGACAAATTTGTTTTAATTGAATGCAATTTTCGAGTCCCTTTTATTGTTTCAATGTCATTTCCAAGTGATCTATCTACTTCTTCGATCCCGATGTGCCAAAATATCCTTTATATGTAAAATTCAAAGAAGAATGCAAATATGATATCAAAATACAATAAAAGATAATCAATGAGAGATAATCAAAATGTGATATATGTACACTGTTTAAAATTAGATATCCAATAAAAATTAAAATGAATGTACCTTCACACTTCACTTGATCGGTTAGTCTCATGGCTTAGAGCAGTGGTTCACTATTAAACAACTTCTTTAGCATCCACAAGTTGGCTTGCAAAGGGATTCATTTGATATATTTGAATTTCTTGTTTTACGCATGCCCCTGAACCGTCATTTTCTCCTTTTCCATGACCAGTCTCGAAGAAATTCCAACAATGTTTAATGCAAGTTTTCTTATGAAGACAACACAACCAAAATAATGATCGTGAAAATTTGAATTGACCTGCACATCCATTTCACTATATCCAATTTTCATTGAATGTTATTCCCCGAATTTTCAAGGAATCATAAATTTTTCCAAAATAGTGTTGTACAAAATATGTATCATGTGTACGATCATCACTGATATAAAAGTGATATTCTTTAATAACATGTTGATTTTCACTGGTGCTTTCTATGTAATCGACCTTTTGTTTAGCATGTCTACATATAATATGGACGAGCATGGAGACCTGGTCAGAATGATAGTATTCACTCTGAATTTATTTTGTGGAACAAATGTGTAGTTTTCTGCAAAATCAATTACTCAAAAAATTGTCCCTGGTGGAAAAAATTCATGGGATTTTTGAACTGCAAGTCTTTCCATCAAGATCTATGGGAATGCTTGGTGTATTTATAAATTTCTTCCTCAAACTTTCTCAAAAATTCTATCACAAAAATTTCTTCTTCACATAATTCAATTATTTTAGCACTATTTGCACCTTGAATTGATGTATGGATATATTCATATCTCTTCCATTTCACTTTCATGTTGGACAATGATTGATCATTTATATAAATACGATATTTGTTTTGAAATTTAGTCAAATTTCCACAATCATCGCATTTTTTTACCACCAACACATTTCTTTTCGTAAAATAGATCTCACTTTGTCTTTCACATAGAATTTGAGATATGAAATCATGGATAGTGGAAGAAGGAGTTAAATCGTTCCAAAATGTTCTACCAAAATTAAGGAATGTGTCATAATATAACTCAAATTCAACATGATAATGACAACAACAAGTGTCGCGTACCCCATGGTTTTTGTTGAACAAAAGCACTAATTGACACATGAATTTCATGATTCTCTTCTTTGAACTTGTTGAACAACTCTATTTGAGTAATTTCCAAGAAATGCTTTTCATGTTCTTCATACTTATTTCATGCTATTCTTCTTCACATCACATCCCTTGCATTTGGCAAAAAATGTAAATTTTTCTTCCAATATTCATATATATTTTTTTTTTAACATGTTCTCCAAGTATATCTTTGTATGGTTGCCTACAAATAGCTCTCCAAGAAGCGAGTTCATCATTTACATCTATTTGCAACCAAAATTTCTAATGTTTGTGCAAATTTTTTCGTGAGGTTCCTATTGCTCATGCCATAGATTGTACCAAGAAATTCTCTTTAGTACTTGATGAAACCATTGCCATATGTATTTCTCTACGTACAACTGAAAAATTTTTCTGTCTAGATCTTCTAATTGAATTTATAGCAATATTTATATTTTGTATCACATTTTCCTTCATTTTTTAATCTTTGGTTAATCTTTGAATACCGAATAAAGTCGTAGCTTATTTTAATTTCCTTAATGATAGGAGACCTTTCAACATTTGGGCTTGAACTATCACATTTTCCTTTATGAAGTACGTATTAAGAATGTGGTTAACACGATATCGTATATAATGGTTAGCTTTTTTTATCTCCATATGTGTGAGTGTCAACATTTTCTAACATCTCATCATCGACATTGATTTCATCTGTACATATTCAAATGAATAGTACATATAATATGTTTACATATTCAATAAATAGCTAAATTAATAAATATATGTATAATTTAAATAATATATGCATGTGTTCAACATATATATATATATATATATATACCTTGTGATTCAATTTCTTCATCCTTTTCAACATCATCAATCATTGGTTAAATATCTCTTTCACTTTCTCTTTCGAAATTTTGTATCTCATCATTACTGTTTTGAGGAATATCTCTATCTGTTTACATTGCAAAATATTTTTCAAATTAGTTCATCAAATAAAAATTAATCTTCACATTTTACACTAGGAAAATTTTAAATATATCAAAATCGTAATATTTACATTTACATACATGCTTCAACTTCTAGTTGAGGTTCATTATCCCCTTCAATATTTGAGAGTGCTTCTATCTTTCTTTTGCGAGATTGTCTCATCTCTTCTCTACGTTCCTCAGGGTCTATTTTTCAATGATATTTTCTCGTACAATTCCTTCGATTTCCCATGATAATAGAGTATGAATTTCAAAAAATTTCCTTCAAAAATTTAGACAATAACTCAATTAAAAAAAAATCAAAAAAGGTTTAATTTATAAAAAAACTCATTTTAATTTTTTTGCAAAAACTACGTACTTCATTCCAAAACACTTTCCTCAAAAAATCCGAGAAAAAAATGTCTTATAAAAATGAAACAAAGATCAAAATATTTCCTTCCAAGTCCTACAAAAATATTTCATTTAAAAATTTAGACAAAACTCATTTCAAAAAATCATTTTAAAAGATTTACTTCAACCCAAAACTGTCACTTCAAAAAATCCCTCCAAAAAATGTCTATTGAAAATTAATTCCAATTTCTTAAGAAGTTCCACTTTAAAAAATACTTCAAAAAAGCCTCTAAAAAGATATCACTTTAAAAAATACTTCCAAAAAATGTCCAAAAAATTTCCTTTGAATATTAAGCCTAAAAAGATTCCTTTCGAAATTAAGCTCAAATCCATACCTTCAAGAAACAATGACGCCCAAAAAACATCCAAAAAATGTATCACATACCTCCATGAAAATTAAGCCTAAATCTATACTTTCAAAAAAAATGAAGCCCAAAAAACATGCAAAAAAATGTATCACATACCTCCAAGAAATGTCCTTTGAATGCTCCTCCAAGAAAGTCCTTTGAATGTTCCTCTAAGAAAAGTCCTTAAACCTAATGTTCTTTGAATGTACTTCCAAGAAAAGTCCAAAAATCTAAAACAAATCTTTGCAAAATCACACCAAGACCCAATACCTTTGTCAAATCAGACCAAATGTGTGAAAATATGTGAAAATAATGAATGATTTCACGACAATTTATATTGCCTCGATTTGTTTTTTGGAGGGGCTCCGCGGTATTTTCTGGCCTTCCTAAAGTCAGGTAAAATTTTGGTCGAACTTTTATGTCATTAGACTTGACAGGCCGTCGACCTGTCAGCAATTACGCATAGCCAAGATCTAAATATGTATCTGCAAATTTAGACTAATTAAACTCCATGAAACATTCTGAATTAACTATCACAACCATGACAAGAATTTTTAGAATTGAATCTACTTTCAGGAAATATAACTTTTATGAAATTTCATAAATATTTACTCATTTTAATTAATTTTGTAATAAAATGTGTGCAAACAATTTCTGAAGGTCATTATGATTCAGTGAAATCATAATTCTGTATCGTCTCTAATGGGTAGCTTTTATATTTTTAGTTTATAACTTATATTTTAAGAAATTTCTTGCGTCGAGAAACATATTCAAAATATGTTGTTTTTTCATATTGGACCAGTCCAAAAAATTCTAGTAATTATGATATGCATCCATTGGCTTTGTAAATATGACGAACCAGAAGTAGACTCTGGCTAGATTGTTGTAACACATTTTTTTGCTCAAAAACACAAATTTTCAGAGAATACAACATTGTGTATTAACATGACTTCTTATGAGTCCTTTGATTGTTAAAAAACTCACACTCAAAGAAACACTAAGTTGGCATATCAAATGTGTATAAAAAAATTCCAAAAAATAAGTAATAGAAAGCTAACAAAATTTCTAACAAATTTTATTTTTGTCGCAAAACGAAATTCTAAACAGAAAATTTGTCTTAGCTTGTAGAAATTTGAAGAACCAAAAAAAATGAAAGTTTTTTCTCAAAAAAGGGAAAAATGTCTAACCCAACTTCACATATCATTACAATCCATCAATATAGAGCACCCATGGATAATTTTTTTTTGTAAGAAGGTCATTGGACATGTACTTCAAGCTTAATGTTGGGAAGAAAATCTTAGTGGGTGTCACTTTCAGTTTATTATGGCTATGTAAATTAGAAAATATATTTAAAAAGGAAAATATGCATAAATTCACATTTATTTATGAAAACAAATGAAATTAGGAGAAAAGGGAGATGAAAGGTCATAGATTTGGGTGAGACAAAAATTGAAGGAAAATTAAAGAAAGTAGAGACCTTACTTGAGATATTTTCTGGTTTAGCTTTTGTTAGTTCATTTTTGGATCTCTCTCTATTCTCTTACTATTGCACACTTAGAGAATTCTTAGAGAGCTATATCATTGGATAAAGGAATTCAAAGGAAGTAAAAGAAAAGAAAAGGATAAGCAAGGAAAGGAAGGAGAAGGCTGGGTTAACAACTTTAGCGGGAAAATTTTGCATGTAATAAGTTACATGTGTGATTTATTGGCTGGCTTTACAATGCATGGTACATGCATTTGCATATTTTGTTTTTTTTTTTTATCTTTGGCATGGGTATTTACTTGTGCGACGTCCATTTCCATTCTTGGATAACTATGGTGTGATGGGATTATTTTTTGATTGAGCTTTGGATTGTTATAAGGTTTTGTAACATGGTCATTTGGTCTAAGGAAAAATCCCAGGGGTTGTGGGTGAAGGTGATTTAATCATTGGGAAGCCCTCAATAGGTGGGCAAAGAAATGAAAATTCCTCAAGGTAATGGTGAAGAAGCATTAAGGCATCCAACATTGTTTTTGGTATTGTGATCTCTTGACTGGTTCAGGTTGGATCACGGTAGAGTGAGGGTGGAGGTGGCTCAATACCTGAGAAGCCCTTGTGGTTTATTTTTTTATATCCCACATTTATGCTTGGAATATGGCATATGGGTGACTGGATGAAAGAGAGATTTGATTCATCCCAATCTATTATCAGGTGGTACGTGGAAGTCCCTGAGTTTGTTGGCTTTTACATAAGTTAATAGGAGTTATTTTTCCTATTGTATTCTATGAGAACTTCAACTTATTATGGTGATTTTATGGTTTTTCTATCATGGTTATTAATATAGATATATGTTGGTTATAAGTGTGTATTTGTAATGTTCTCTAGCTATGACTTATTCATTATTTTATATGTATTTTATGGGTAATGAATGAATGAAATAACAAATGTTATGGCATGTATTATGAGAGGACATTAGGCCTTCTTGGTGATTCTCAAATATGTTTGAAACTATTATGATTAAACATGCATTCATGACCTATAGTTTACATGTTCACCATATGTTTGATAAAATAACTACCATTTGGTTTTGGTTTGTTCAAGTTCTTTTTCAAGTTCTGTAGCATTAGAATTTCCATTAAGTTACTTGTCATTCTGAAAATTATGAGGAAGTTCTCAATAGTGGTCAGGAGGCAGGACTGGAATTATGGCTCAAATATCGAGAAAATATCCTCTAGATTAAGGATTTTTGGTTACAACAACACTCAGTCATGATTGTGCATGCAGATGGGGGGTTACATATGTACCTTTTTATGCTTGTGCATGTGGTTGTAAGTCTAGGTCATTCAAATTAAAATCTAGCTCAGTTTTGGGTCACCTGGGGTGGTCCTTTGACCGTTGGGTGTCCTGTAAGGATTTTATAATGTTAGGTTGTGGTCACTAAGTATTATTTGTTAGCCTCACTTCTATAAATGAAGCTTGGATGTTGGGTGATGTCATAGTGCACTTCACTTCACATTTATCTAGATGGATTTTAAAAGTAGGTAAATGTGGGGACGAGGTGTTATAAATTGGTATCAGAGCATGGTTCAAATACTTGGAATGGATGGGATATATGCATGTCATTATGCATGCATTTTCATGTTTACGGTTGTCTTGCATTAGGTAATTGTGTGTAGTTAATATTATTATGCATGATGGTGATATATATATTGTGCTAATATGGATTTATTTTTCAAATTAGATTACATCCGTTGAATTTCACTGAGGTGTGGTTTTTCAGTTTATATTTTTTCATGTGACGTGTAGTAAGAAGAGGAAAAAATATGACTAGTAGAATGGTGGATTAAAATTCACGAGACTCTCTTTATATATTAGATGATAAATATTGGAGATGATTAATCTATTGAAATATTAGACACTTTGATAAGTCTAAATGCATAAATTAGAATTTGCAAGGGGGACAACGACATGGTCATTTAGTCAAACAAAAGAATTATTAGGGAACAGGTAAAACAAGTAGAGGAAAATGCATTTATCATTTAGAGTTTTAAGGATTTGCATAGATATGGAAGACCATGGATCAAATATGGATAGGAGGACAAGACTAGTGGATTAGATGGTAATAGGTCTCATGAAGCATATAGTAGTAGGTATCATGTCTAGCACGGATAACATTGTTATAGATGTTAGCTTTTTGGATACACCTAACATGAGAGACAATGGCTATGAGTTATATTCTAGTTCTGGTACAAACATGTATCATGGTCATAATCACTATCATTCTTACATAATAAGTGAGAGGGGATACTTTCCAGATGAGTTCAAGAAATTCTAGCCACCTACATTCGATCGAGAGTTAAAGAAGCCAAAATGTGTAGAGGCATGGTTTCTTGTGATGAAGAAGTTTTTTGAGTTTCATGACTATAAAGAGAACATGAAGGACGAAATAGTTCTTTTTAGTATCAAAAGGAAACCATATATATGATAGGATGATCTGAAGAATGTCAAAGATATCAAAACAAATTATTTGAGTTGGCATGAATTCAAGAGACTCTTATGGAAGAAGTACTTTTCTGAGTGGTACTATGATGAAATGGTCAGGGATTTATGTGGGCTAAATATGGCATCTATGAAAAATGAAGAGTACATTACTAATTTCCTAGAGTTTTTGAGATCTATGCCTTACCCCAAGGATGAGAAGATGAAGGTTTAGATATTTATCAATGGAAATCCATTAGCATTCAAGGATCAGATTGAGTATTACGAGCCTTGATCTCTTGAATAACTCATTTGGAATTTTAAGCATTTCTATGAGTAATCAAAGCATAAGACTGAGTCTAAGAATGTTTTTAAATGGAATAATAATACTAAAGGAAAGTGGTCACTGAAGCACGGAAGACCTGAGGATGTAGGTCAGAAGGAAAATATTTCTCCTTACAAGAATTTTAATGCAGTTGAGAAGGGACATGGACCTCAGCATGGAGAGAAGAAGAATAAGGGTAGTGGTAGAGAACTATTATAATGTTGTATTTGTTGCAAATATCATCAAAAGAAGGGTTGTCTTTTTTATCAGGGTGGTAGATCTCATATCTACAGTGTTCATGAGGCACAAAAAATTGGGGATGTGGGTTAGATAATTCCTCAAATCTATGCAAATTTTGATAAAAATAATACATATCACCAAGAAACCATAATTTTTATGGAAGGTAAGATATGTGATCGAGTTGTTTCCATTTTTATTGATCCTAGATATAATTATAGTTACGGTAATCCTAACCTAGTATATAAGTGTGGTTTGAGAAAATAAGTTCACACAAAGTCTTTGTTGGTGCAGTTGTCTAAAAGTATTAACAAAAGAGTTTATCATTGGGTAAGATATTTGGTATTGTAGTTGAATGGTATGTATACATCAAAAAATATAAATTTTCTTCCTTTTGGTTCATACAATATGTGGTTGGGTGTGGATTTTTTGTACCTTCATAGGAATAAGGTGGATTGTTATAATAAGGATATCAATTTCTTGGATGATGATGGAAAGGAAAAAAATATTATAGGCTGAGAAGTATCATACATCAGTGAGAATGGTTACAACTATTCAGGAAAAGTCAAGTTGCAGGAAATGGTCGGTATTGTTTGTAGTGCATGTTTCTAGTGATAAAGGTAAGGATGTTGTGGATGTGGAAGCCTTGAAAGGGGATACATTTCTGCAACAGTTTCAATATGTATTTCCAGTGGAGGTTTCAAAGCTACCTCTACATAGGGAAGTGTATTTCTCTATTGAGTTATTATGAGAAGAAAACTCAACATCAGACACCACTTACAAGATGACCACTCCAAATTTAGTGGAACTAAATATGCAATTGAAAGAAATGATTGACAAGGGATAAATTAGGAAAAATCTTTCACCTTGGGGTGTAACTGTGTATCTTTTGAATAATACGAATGGTACTTGTGATGATCACGAAGATGTAATCATTATTGAGGATCAATGATTTATTTGATAATTTGAAGGGAATGGTAATGTTCTCGAAGATCATCTTGAGATCAGGATATCATCAGGTATGCATCAAATAAGAGGACATCCACAAGGAAAAATTTTGGACCAGGTATGGGCATTATGATTTTGTTATTGTTCATTTTTGTTTGAGTAATTATGTAGCTACTTCCATGTGTTCGATGAAACGTGTCTTGTGTCCTTATCTAAACAAGTTTATGATAATATTCATTGAGAACATATTGATATATTCTAAGAATGAGGAGGATCAGGCTTCTATAGTGATATTCAACCTCATATATGTTAGGTCCCTATAATACTAGTATAGTCCCTTGTTGTTGTTAGTGTAAACCCCTTATTGTTATTATTGTACCCCTTTAACCCCCATATTGTTATTATTGTGCCCTTAAATTATTATTGTTAGGTCGGATAGGATTACATTGCAGCCCCATGGACTCATATATATAGAAAGGAGGTTTTGTAATTTGTATCATCCAAGAATTTTTCAATCATGTAATGTATTTGAGGTTTCCCCCTCAAAGTGGCTTATTTATAAGGCGTTGATATCTCTTTTCTCTTGTTTTTGGAGCTAGTTCCACAATATTTGGTATCATAGCTTTGGATTCTAGGGTTTCGCTGCTCCAAATAGGTCATCGTGGAATTTTTCTATAAATTTTTTTCTACGAAGGTTCAAAAGCTGAAATTTTTAGATTGCGAAGCTGAAATCTAGAGGAACATTGTCACAAAATTTTAGAGCTTGTTTGCAATATTTTTAGAGATATTATTTGTGAAAAGTGGCGATTTTTGCAGGCTCCTGAATTTCACTTAAAAGGTTCATAGCGGAATTTTCACTATAAACTTGTTTCTACAAAGTTTCAACTTGTTTCTACAAATTTTCAGAAGCTGAAATTTTTAGAGCGTGAACTGAGTAACATCGTCGCAAAATTTTAGAGCTTGGTTCACAATATTTTTGGAGATATGATCTATGGAAATTAGGTCGTTTTCAGCCTCCTGAATTTCATCTCAAAGAGGTGATCATGGGAAACTCTTCATAACTCTCTCTCTCTCTGAGCATCAGATTGGAATTCTCTAAAAAGTGACTAGAAGTACATGGATTGTAGTTTCCTGTCTATAAATTTCAGACCCAAAGGAGAAAACAGTGACATGTGGAAAGTCGTACAAGTTCGCTCTACTGAACCAGTCCATAATTATGTCATTGTGGGAGATTGGACATCACTTTTCCTTGAAGAATAAAAATCAAGTCTGCTCTGCAGCATTTGAAAGAAGCTTCAGAGGACTACTGTAGGGCCTAATTTTAGATATTGAGGATCTGCAAGTATAGAGATAAGTCAATTTCAATATCGAGGTCCTCAAAAGTAGGTAAAAGGTGTGTATTTTTTTCCCTAAATTTCATAAGTTTTATTTGAATAATCAAGTTGAATTGATTCGAAAGGCATATTGTAGAATAGATATCAGTATTGGATTCTAAAATTTCCCCTAAAAATAATTCAATGCTTATTAAGCCTTTATAAGGCTCTAGTATGACTCATGAAGACAAATAATGGCAACATGAAATATAAAAATTACAAGAGAAAGTGCAACAAATTTCGCTCTCGCAAAGAGCAACAAAAAATTACATGGTTGTTTTGAAGAAAGGCATGGAAACTAAGATGGATGGTTTGAATAAAAGCATGTAATCTAAGATGGATGGTTTGAATAATGGCATGGAAGCTAAGATGGATGGCATGGAAGCTGGCATGGGATCTAAGATGGATGACATGAAAGCTAAGATGGAAAATGTAACACCCCTAGTTTCTATGTTTTTCAAGTTAGGCATAAATCCAAAGGGGAGTGGACCCCAATGGATAATTATTGTGTGGATGTAATTAATGAATTATTTAATTATAAAAGATAAATAAAACAATTCTATGCATATTGACGAAATGAGATTTTTGGGATCACTTGCCTAATCCATGAGGTATGGAAAGAGGCTAAGACTTTCCCCAAAAATATTTCAAAAATCCTTGAAAGAAATTATTTCTAAATTAGATTTTTGAGGAAAAATCTAAATTTCCCCAATGATGTGGAGAGTAGTTGGGAAGAGGTAAAAAGCTAGAAATGCAGAAAGCAGCTTTAAAGTCCCTAAATAAGGGAAGCCTAGGCAAACAAGAAGAAAAGCATGCTGTAATTCTGGACGCAGAATTACAAATAGGCTTTGGGGAGAGTATAAGCTTAAATAAGCTATTCGAGAACAGATTGGGGTTGGTCTGTTGTGGGGAGAGGATCTCAGCTTGGGGGTGAGTTTGGGAGACAAAGGAACTCTAAGGTTGGGAGGATTGGTCATCTGCAGAATTGGTATGCTCACAAAATTTTTATGAATGGTGAAAATATATGTTGTAGTATTGTACTGGTAAATAATGTAGTTATTATTTTGATTTCAGTTGAGAGTACTATTAACTACATTTAACATAAAAAAATAGGAGAAATAAATCTTCTACTGTCTGTATAGTTGTAGGAATATAAATTATGGAAATAATATCATCCAGAATCTCTAAACCATGGTAAGGTCTAAATCTGGAGATATGTATCATTTCCAAATAACTTGAGTATTATAAATTTTAAACTGCTGAGAAAGATTAAGTGTTACAATAGAAAGATAGATGTCATTGATACATCTATAAAATAATTTATCTATTTTAAACATATATATTCAGGAAAATTTCAAAAGAGATTGATTAATGTTAAATTGAACATAGATGGTAAAGCCTGAATTAAAGTGAAGATTATTAGACATGATTATTAATTGCATGCATAGTGTAAAACAAAAATTCCTCTCAAATATGAACAAAACATATATACTAGTAGTGCTGAAGTATGTAAATAATATATTCAGCCTAATTGGAAACATGTTGAGTTAGAAAAAAAACCATTTCCATTATACTTCATTAAGAGAGGTAACGAGAGAAAAACTTAACTAAGAGAAAGTCATTACACTATTCTGGGAAATACAAACATGTTGATGTAAGACAACTTTTGTTAGCTGATATAATAGGAAACAGAAATATTATATACATTGCAGTATAAGTGATTATTCTGATAGAAGAAAACCTTTAAAAATCTTCTGAAATCATTCTTAGTGAAAGAATAATGATAATCGAGGAAAGCACATAGGAATAAGGAAAAATATTCTAGTCATTGGGATATGGAAAATCTGAAGTAAATAACTGAGTCCTAATTTAATGCAGAATTAGAGACATATGAGAGTAAGAAATTTTGTAACTCTACATTAAGCATCCTGAGGTATACAAAAGTATATGTAGTGTTTTTAAAAATCTGTGTAAACCAAAATCATTATACAAAGTATCCAAATGTTTGGATCTGAGTTATATCCATATCGTTTATAAACATAAATCCATGTGCGTTTAATAGGAAATGATAAATGTCAGAATTAAGAACTGGAGAATTTATCCAGAGGATAAATCATTAAGGCAAGCCAATTGAAGCGAAGTTAACAGACCTAGAAGGTAAGTGAAGTATTTGTTAAATATTCCTTGCTAACGAATAAAAATTTAAAAGGAAGGTCGACAAGATTTAAAGACCATAGATACCTATATGCATTTCACAAGGGTAAGAAAGAGAGTTAATATTTATTTAAATCAGGAAAGTCTGTAAATATTTCATTAACAATCACAGAAAATCAATAGCTTTGCCTAAGGCGAAGACTACATATTTATCTCGAAACGACAAGGGAATTCTGGAGAAGAAAAACCTGAGTCACATATATGTGTGAGGCAAGATGAACTCGTATAAAATAACATAGAAATTTAGACAAAATAAACACAACCCTTACAGTCAAACTCGGTTCATGAAGAATCGAACTCATGGAGAATCAAAGTAGGAATCACCATACAAACGATGGAGGTTTCGTCCTACGTCCCAAACGAAATACACAAATGACATTTCAATTCTATTACAAGGACTACTGGTACTAGAGCGGCTGTTTGTGTTAATAGAATGCTCGGTCAAATGAACTCTCTTTAAAATCGAAGAGTAAGCAGGTGGAGAGCGATATTACAAAAACTAAATACTTAAAATAAATATTGACTAAAACCAATGGAAAATTAACAACCATTACGACTGTGAGTAGATATCAGTAAAACAAAAATATCAAAATTAATCTTATGGCTATGAGGGCTACACCAGAAATCGAAATGCATTGAAGATAGAAATCTATATATCAATGGGAGACACAATAATAAAATTTCATAATATGGATAGCAAAATATGGTATCCATAACTAAAATTCGTTCAAGAAAGCTACGAGAGAAATTGGTGTAGAACCATCAGAAGTCTCGAACAGTGGACGTAAGTTCCTTTGTGAACACAACAAGGCATATGGTGTAATGAACTGGTGAAAATAAGCACACCATAGAACAGAGGACTTAAATAAAAAAATTTAAGACTAAAACCCTAATTTGAAATCGACTCATCTGAACCATACACGTGTCTACAGATCCCCATTGTTGTTTGGATCAATGCGTGTATCTCGAGATTAAAATCAGGAGATAGTGAAGGCAATCCGAAGAAATATTTCATGAAACACAATTGTACCTCTGTTCCATGCTACAAATTAAAACGTTTAAGTGACGTATATCAACAATTATGAAAAAAATATATATATAAATCCCATGGTACCGAAGGGTAGCTCAACGAATGTAAAGAGTACATAGAATGAATTTAAAATGCTCTTTGAAAATACAAATGAGAGTTGCCTTCATCATTACATATTACGGACAAATCACATCGAACTCAAATGCCAACCTAAGATATTTGTATGGGAAGCAAAATACAAAAGGGTGAATAATATAGAAAAATCAGATCAAGGTTAATGACTAAGTACTCATAGCGTACACGCTACAATGAGGCCATTAATGAAACGTGCCTCGAAAGTTATGAAAACCAAATGAATGAGAACCATCAAAAGCAAGTGTACCTCCTATGGGAATGGAATTATCAACCATTGCCCTCAGTTATACTCATATCAAAATTCGATGATATGATTGTTGAGAATTCATAAACGGCTAGTAAAGTTCTAATGTTATGTACATAACCATATATATATATATGTAAATCGAATTCGACGTAAGGTTATACAATTAATCACCCTTAACTATAGATAAAAGGTATTTATAATAATCCGATCAATAATATATATGTAAATAGAGAGAGATACATATACAATCCTAGAAATATAACGATAGTGTCGAAATACATCGATACCATATATGTTATGAGAAATAAAACGAAGTGGCAAACTAACACATAATTGAAAAAAAAAGGGTATTTGTCTATGGGACAATTAAATTGTATATTACCTATCCATTATGGTGAGATGAACATGATGTGAAGAGTATCATTGGAGTATGCAAACATTTGGAAAAGGAATTATATAATTAATTCCATAAACGTCTTTCCTTATTAATATGAAGAGAATAGTAAGTATTAATGACAAAATCGTAAAATTTAATTGAAGAAAAATGTTCAATCATCCTTACAAAAAAAAAATTTGGGGGTTGGATGAGGGTTTTTACAGAAAATATGAAGAATGATCTAAAAGCAGACATGGAAGGTTTGACAAAGTTGATACAAGAAATGTTTATTAATGATGAAAATATAGTAGAGGAAAATCATGATGAGAACAAAATAAATGTTAATCGTGATTTCATAAACTCTATTGTTGGAGGATAGAACAAGCATATTCCAAAAATTGATATGAGGAAGTTTGATGGAAAGGATCCTGTAGCATGGATACTACAAATGGAGAAATATTTTGATCTAAATAATGTACAAAACACACAAAAGGTACGCATTACAACTTTACATTTAGAACAAAATAAATTTGTATGGTATCGATGGCCTTGCTCCCGTAAAAAATTTGTCACTTTGTCAATTTTTACAGAGGAAATGATAGCACATTATGAGGATACAAAGAGCAACACTTTCTTTAGCCAATTGATAAATCTCAAACAAAAGTGTTCAGTGGGGGAGCGCATTGAGGACATCCAAAAGTTGAATATACGGGTAACTGATATTCCAGAGGAACACATGATTGATCTCTTCATAGGTACTTTAAAGGATAACATCCAACATGAAGTTCGCGTTTTGGAACATGATTCATTGGAGAAGGCATTCAGGTTGGCAAGAAAAATTGAATGTAAAAGTATGGCGACAAGGAAGCCTACCACTCACTTCTATAAAGATGGAAGTGTTGCTACTCCTACATTTCCACAACCTACAAGGTTGACACCACAACAAAAAAGAGTGAAAGGACTTTGCGACAGTTGTGATAGCAAATAGACTAAAGGTCATAAGTGTGTTCAAAAGAAATTATTTTACATAAATTGTGAAGAGGAAGAAGAAAATGAACAAGAAGAGGATATACACCAAGAACCAACCCTAGAAGAGGAAAAAATGAGTCGGACCATATTGTGTAATGCATTGGAAAGAATTACCACTCCTCAAACTCTCAAGATAGAAGGACATATCAAGAAGAAAAATGTAATAGTATTGATTGATTCAGGTAGTACCCATAATTTTATTCATTGTAAGGTATCCAAGGAATTGAATTATTTCCTATACCCAACACCAGAATGTCAAGTGATGGTTGCAAATGGAGGAGCTATAAATTTATCTGAAAAATGCCATAATATCAAGCTAACCATGGGGGAATATGTATTGAATAGTCCAATGTTTTCCATTCCTATGGGAGGTGCTAATCTTGTACTAGGAGTACAATGGTTACAATCTTTGGGGACGATAGCTTTTAATTTTAAAGAACTTTTCTTGAAATTTTTTCAGAAGGAAAGGAAGTCAAACTACGGGGTATTGCAGGGAAGGTAGGAAAGATAATAAGCTCTAATTTTATGACAAAGCTTCTAAAGAAAGAACAACAAGGCGTAATTAAACAATTATGCTCACTAGAAGTTCCAACATCAAAATCATATATTTCTCCAGAACTCCAAAAAGTCTTGGAAAACCATTCCAGGGTGTTTGAAACTCCCAAAGGACTCCCACCTATTCGTGATCATGATCATGCTATTCATTTGGTTGTAGGAAGTGTTCCTCCAAACATCAGGCCTTATAGATATCCTCATGTCCAAAAGAGCGAAATTGAACATATGATTGCAGAAATGTTAGAGGCTGGTATAATTCAACCTAGTCAAGGTTCTTCCTCTGCTCCTGTAGTATTGGTACACAAGACGGATGGATCATGGTGCATGTGTCCAAATTATAGGGAGCTCAATAAGCTCACCATTAAAGAAAAATTTCCATTAGGAATTTCCATTCACGTGATTGATGAATTATTGGATGAATGACATGGAGAAATTTATTTTGCAAGGATTGGATCTTCGTTTAGGATATCATGGAAATTAGAATGAAGACTGAAGATATTCCAAAAACAGCATTTTGAACTCATGAGGGTCATTATGAATTTTTGGTCATGCCTTTTGGCCTTACCAATGCACCTTCTACATTTAAAGGGTTGATGAATTCCATTTTCAAACCCCTCCTCAGAAAATTTGAGCTAGTATTTTTTGATGATATACTAATCTACAACAGGTCTTGGAAGGATCATGTTCAACATGTTTACAGGGTGTTCAAATTATTGTAGGAGAATAAATTATATGCAAAAGCATCCAAGTGTTTCTTTGGATTACAAGAGGTGGAATATCTGGGTCATATTGTATCTCACGAGGGTGTTAAGGTATACCCTAAAAAAAGTAAAGCCACTAAGGAATGGAAAATCCCCACATCCATAAAGCAATTGCAAGGATTTCTCAGGTTTACGGGGTATTATTGCAAATTTGTTAAGAATTATGGGAGAATAGCAGCACCTATAACAACGTTATTGACGAAATATGCATTTTCATGGACTCTTGAAGCAACTAAGGCCTTTGAATATCCTAAAAAGGAAATGTTCCTAGCACCGGTCTTAGCTATGCCAGACTTCACAAAAACCTTTATTGTGGAATGTGATGCCTCAAGAAATGGAATTGGTGTTGTTTTAATGCAAGAATGAAGACCCATTGCTTTTAAAAGTCATCCAATCAAAGGAAAGTATTTACAGAAAGGTATTTATGAGAAGGAAATTTTAGCAATACTGCATGCACTAAATAAATGGGGACCTTACCTAATGGGAAGACACTTCAAAATAAAAAATGATCATGATAGTCTTAAAAACTTTTTGGAACAACGAGTATCTTTAGAAGAGTAGCAAAAATTTATCGCAAAGATGTTGGGTGATGACTTTGAAATAATCTACAAAAAAAGGAAGCTAAATGTTGCTGTAGATGCACTCTCAAGAAAGAATGAAGAGGTGGAAGCATTGCTTTGTGCCATTTCTATTATCCAACCAGATTGGATAACCAAAGAAAGGAATGAATGGAAGAAGGACAAAGAAGTGTGGACACTCATCCAAAAGTTGCAGCAAGATCCTAGTACATCTGATACATTTAGTTGGAAAAATGATTCCTTATGGTACAAATATCACTTATATCTTTGTAAGATCTCCCACCTAAAACAAAAGGTTCTTTCAAAATTTCACACTTCTCCTTTAGGAGGACACTCATGATTTTTAAAAACTTATCACAGGCTGAAGAAATTCTTTTTTTGGGATGGCCTTAAATATAATATTCAAAAGTTTTTGGTGGAATGTCAAGGTTGCCAACAGAATAAGACGGACACGATTAAGACCCCGGATCTTCTATAACCTTTATCCAATCCAAGTCAACATTGGGAGGATATTTCAATGGATTTTATCACAGCTGTTAAAGTTGGTCTGGTTATACCTCCGTCAAAGATCAAAAACTCTTTTATTGCATTTCATTTTTAGGTGTCTCATTCATCCAATCAATTGCATTCCATTAGAAGCATAGATTATCTGATGGAAGGGTCTGGTTTCTCATTTTCCCTCATGTCATGTATCTGTTGGCTTCTGTCTGATCATTAAAGTTCATCAAAATTCATCAAGGTCAATTTTACAGTCATTCATAGTCATGGTTGGTCTTTTAGTCAGCAAAGAGTCTTTTCAGTCATTAGGTCTAGGTTTTCATCTTCAAAAGTGTCAAATAATGCCAGCAGGCCAGAGGGAGGCTCAAAATAAGTTTTCATCGCAAAATTTCATCGTTATGATGATTGATCATGACTTTTCTTCAAAACTCTGTTTTGAAGAAAATCATCATTTTTCCTTTTGTAATAAATGCTATGTATATTTTCAAAATTTTTCATTTGTTAGATTCTTCAAGGCGCAACCCTAGTTGCCTTTGCCAAAACATGCCAGTCATCCCTACAAAAAATTGACAAAGGAGCCATCATTTCAGTCAAAAGTCAAGTGGAAACAAGCAGAACAAAGTTTGTATAAAAAGTGAAAAAGTGCCAATTTCAAAACATTACAAAAATGGGTTTGTAAGAAGAAAAAATTAAATTCTTCACCATATGAGATATTTTCCACATTTATCAATCCATTTGCATTCAATAAGAATCGGAGAAGTCGAGCTCAGTTGTGAAGAAACGAAATTGTGAGTTTGAAGGCGGACTGTGTGTTGGAGTGCTGCGTGATGCATCGGGAGGAAGGTGCGGCACACATAGACCATGCGGCCCATTGGGCCCATTTTCACTCTGTAAGATTGCACTGTCGCGGCGCATGTAGGAGGCGCGGCACACTAGGTTTGTGCACAGCGCATAGAGCCTCCAAAGCATATTCTCGCCATTTCTTCATCAAATTTCCGAAATGACTCAATTTTTTTGCTCCAAGTAAGTTCACGGGATTGTGAAATTGCCATTGTCAGTGTTTAGTGTTGTTTCAAAGGTTGGTTGGAGAATTTGAATGGTGTAAGCATAAACCCTATCTTTTTGACAAAGGCTGCTCCATAGGGTTTATATTTGAATTTTTAAAATTTGGTTTTGGTGCTGAACCCCTGTCATATGCCACAATATTTTCCCTTTCCTCCATAGTTCTAATGTAACTACAGTTCATTCCTATTCCCCTATATTCCACAATCACTCATATCACTTGTCCCCATTTTTCCTATTTCTAAACCCTACCATTTCCTACCATTTTCCCTCTCCCATATCATTTGTAGCAAATTCCCAAATATCACATCCCTAAACACAATCAAGTAACTGTTAACACATTTCAAATCTCACTTGACAAACTCCACAATCCACTTTTCCCACTGTCCCATATTCCTCACAGTTCCTTATTACTCTTTGGCATATTTGGCATTGAAAACAAACACCAATTTATCATTTTCATAAAACCAATCATACACTTGTCATACACATTGCAAACACCATGAAAGAGACCGATTCATCATATGAATAGGACAATGACTCAACCACTGAGCTTAATGTACCAAGAAAGCCTCGTAAAGGGGGCAGACACGTCAGAGAAGATCCCACCTCTTTGACTCAGTTGCAGGCTTGCCCACTTGCAATGGCTTGCTTTCAGCAACAGCCATGCTTTCAGTACTATGAGATGATTTCTCAAACTCAACATCATCAGGATTTGGTTCGCTTATTTGTTTTACATTTGCGTGACATTCATGTAACTCTGGCTGGTGTAAATTTCACCTGGACACCAGAAACCTTTTCTCAGGCAACGGGGATACCGAATGTAGGTGAGCAGTGGAACAGGAGACAACAGCTAGACAAAGTGTATTATGAGCCATACATCAGGCCTGGATATATGAGGCAGCTCAGCAAGGTGTTCCCTTTCAGATTCTTGAAGGAGTCCTATGCGCCATTGATGAAACTCATCATCAGGTACTTCAGCTGTGAGGGCCGGTTCTCGCGCCTTTACGCTTACCATATCTGATTATTGATGCATTCACGGGAGTGAGGATGCTGGTTATTCCATATTTCATGTGTTGAAACATAGAGCGGATGACTACTCTTGTGTAGAAGAAGACTCCTAAGCGGCAACATAACAACATTTATCATTATGCGCTCATCAAGATCATTGTGGTACATCAGCTTGGATTGTAGGGCATTGCATGGGAGGAGTTCATTTCCCGTGACTTCTTTACAGCCCCTCAGCCTCCTCCAGAGATTTTTCATGATGCAGGTGAGCCTTCACATCAGTTTGTGGGTCCTCAGACAGAGCCTATCAGTGTTCCAGTATGTGTTACCTATCAGAGAGGCACCAGAGCCTTATTTGTAGCAGCACGACAAGTACTATCTCCACCCGGGGTGGAAGGGGTCTCGTCACCTTCATCAGCAGCGCGAGTACTATCTCCACTTGCGGTGGAAGGGGTCTTGCCTTTGAGATCAGTATAGGTGCAGGGATAGAATAGAGGCAAGAGGCCTATGCAGGATGAGGGCCCTTCAGGAGGCCGAGACACTGATTTTACACTCATTAATGTTGATTTGACCTCTCCCAGCTCAAAGCTAAAAGAAATCATCCAGGAGAAGAAAGATGAGATCGACAAATTGACCAAGAAATTGAAGAGAACTGAGCGGGTTATAAATTACTTGGAATAGCGGAATAAACAATTGGAGGATCAACAAACACTCATGGAGTTTCAGAAAATCCGTGAACATTGGGAATTGGCCTGAAAAAGACCAGGTGACATGACACCATTTGAGTGGGAGATTTGGCTTACGAGAGTCAAAATTCATCTTGAGAAACTATTGGCGAAGGAAAACAAGGAAAAGGACATGCTTATACATATGAAGAACCACTATTGGGCCCGCACACATGTTTGCAAAGCGAGGATCAAGATCTTGAAGGCGAGGCTAAGGAGGGCACTGAAACGTCGGAAAAGGCCTGATCCACTATGAATCTTGGCCAAAGCTTCTTTGGATGAGCATGACACTTGATGGGGGACCTTCACTCCAAATTTCAGCAAATTTGGAGAAAATTTTGTCATTTTTTCCTTTTTTGGTCACAGAACAGATCTTTCTGCCCAACGCGTAGCACCACCTTGCGTGTGCTTACGATTGAGAGATATTTTGCAGGAAAACTTGATATTTTGGGTTTTTTATGAAACTTTATGTATGCTCAAGAATGGCCTGAAGATCTCATCAAGTTCTGGGTGGCCCAAAGGGTCAAAAACACCTTGAAAATGGCCTTTCTGCCACTTTTTGCACAAACAGGAACCAGTCTTGGGACATTGAACATTTGGAGGGTAAAATGACATCCAAATCTAGAAATTCCACTTGGGTTGGAAAGTAGACAGGAAGGGCTTTCCAACGAACTATCATGAGCTCAATTTGGACTTCGTTAAATTCATTAAAATCAGCTCCAAAGTTGTGCTATGCATAGAGATATTGGATGCGGCGCATAGAGAATTTTGGCCTATTTTTCCCTCTTCAGCTCAGAATTTCGCCCAATTTTGACTAGTTTTACTTTCTGATGTAACTCTTGATCTCTCTTGATGTAATTTCATGATTATGATGTAAATTTGGCACATTTTTACTTGTTCTAGAGGATTCATTCACTAAAAAGTGAAAATTAAATGAATGAATTAGTTTCCTACCATATAGAGGCAAGTTGTTTGATTGCCTAGATTTCAGTTCCTAGTTTAGAATTGGTTGAAATAGCTCCTAGAAGGATGAGCTCGACCCCTAGAGGCATGGGAATGGGTTAGGCTGGTATATATTATGTATTTTCTGATACATTTTAAGGGTTGGACTCTTGGGAATAGTTTGGCACCTCATTGTATATTCACTTCAGCATTTTTGGCAAAGGAAAGACCAGGGTTTTGCCGCACTTGTTGGGATCCTTGTGGCTCTGAGTTTTGATGGTGTTTTTCTTCGTGTAATTATAATTTAATTAATGTTTTATGTATGCCATTTCCCTTCTCTTTTCTTCTAAGATTAAACAAATGAGTGACTAAGGTAGAATTCATTAGTTTGATGGTGCTCTGCCTTAAACTTTTGTTTAGTTTTATATGTTTTCATCAGTTTGAAGAGGATCCTTGCAGCCTCTTGCCCTCTTCAGCTCCTCAGTAGTATGATCCATACATTCATTCAATCTAAGACATCAAATACATTGCCTTCCTTGCCCCAACTTGAATTCTGCAAAAACTAGGCCTCATCCCCAAGCCCAAAACTGCCTTTCCCTTTTTCCAACAAAAAACCCCTAAAAATAAAATCAAACCCTCCTACTTGTATACCTAGCCTAAAATCAGTATTCATTTCAAGTCATCTCAGACCGTATTGGTTATTTTAACTGAGTTTGACCCAAAGAGAGCCCTCCCCTGTTCTGGTAGGGCTAGCTACCAGACTGAGCGTGGTTTGATGTTACCCTGACTCTGCCTTCCTTCAGCCTGAGGTGGATTTAGGCCATAACATAGTGGCGACCATACTGGGGAAAGAATGGTTTGCTTGTTGGTGTTATTTGTTTCATAAGATATAGACGGAGCCTGAAGTTATGTCAGGTAGCCTTCGAAACACTTTTGCTTTGCATTAGCGGAAGTAGATAAATGTTGCTTCAGTCAATCTCCAGTCTAGCTTGTGAACGTAACACTTGACTTGTGAATTACCCCAGTATATCAGATCATTCTGGACTTTTGGGTGATTGAGTTTAGAATTTGATAGGCTGAAACAAGTTGGTTTTATCCTTTGATTTTTGAATAGATCAACACACTGGCTTCCAGAAGACATACTAGAGAAAATCCCGATCCTGATCTGCCTCCAGTGTATGAGAATCCCAATCTGATTCCAAGAATCCTCCATCGATAAAGTCCCGTGATCCCTTTTTTTAAATCTCATTCATGCCCTACTATATTTGAATTCCTTGAAGATATTGAGTTTGATGATCAATTCGAGTTGTCGTTGTTTGAAACTAAATCTGAAAGTGCTACTGGTTCTACTGTCATAAATCCCGAGTTTATCAAGTATCTTGAGATTGAACAAGCTAATAGATCCATTGATAGCTACATTTTGAACATTCAAAACTCTATTGTGGCAACGAATATTTCTGAATTTATCGAATCTACTTCTGAAATTCTTGGTCCATCAGCAGTTACTTCTGATTCACAAGTTCACGCTGAGCCTTCTTTCATTCCTACTATTCCCGTGCAACCATCTATATCTGATCAGCAATCTGCAGTAGTTCATCCTCCATCCCCACCACATACACCTCATACATCTACTGCTCCTACTCCACCCATTTCTCCAAGACAGATTATAAATCCACCAAGAGCAATGGCTGCTAGATTTGCACCTCTTACCACTTGCTTCATGAATAGCCTAGTTGCTACTGCACTATCCTCTTCTCAGGACGTGATTCACCCAGCCTACATCCATTATCACATACAGCACACCATCACCTCATGTAGTACCCACCTTACTCACCTAGATATCTTCTCCTACTTCATATTTTCACCTAGTGCTTCAACCAGGAAGGAATGAGGCTTTGTCGTAGCAGCACTATCGTGCCTCTTTTCGGGCCGGGATGAACCAACCCCCAGATACACTTTCAGAAATATGGAGAGAGAAAATATCTAAAAATAAATAGGGGTGTAGTCCCCAATCCCAATGGTTTATTCGAAACTATTGCACCTTGTCCAAATGGCTTTCCCCCGTTACCCCATTTCAGCCAAATTATTATGAAAAAAAGTTTTCAGCCCCTGATTGTCACAAAAATGTAACCCAACTTCATGGATTTACCTGATTCATTTATTATTCTCATTTTTAATCATCTTATATTAAGAGCTCATGCATGTATAATTTTGTGATCCTCGTGGGAGTGTTTAGCATTTTTTGAACTTTTGATTGCAAACCAAGTTACTCTAGAATAATCTAACCACTATGTATTACTCTTCCAAATGTGGCAGGATATGCTTTGTATAGCATTTTGTGAATATATTCACTTGGAACTGGGCAGTCCTGAACATACAGTATATGCCAAGTAAATTATCAATTTCATTAACTTATGATAAATAACATAAATTCTCCCCACATATTGATAGTTTTTATAGAATTTCAGATGTTGTTACCCTTTTTTTAATAATAAACTATAGCCATGCCTTAAATGTAAAATGGCTACCCTACAACCAACCTGGAAGAATTGACCTGAAGCCACATTGTAACCTGTAAGTGGCACTCCAAATTTCCATGTGGCAGATATGGCTAGGAAGAAGTCTTTAGGGGCCAAATGGTTGAAAACTAGAGTCATATCTTAGATTTACAAAACTTCAAATTTATGTAAGGGTGGATATCTATAACTTTTCTACACTTTCATATGAGATTTAAAATCACTTGACTGCATGTATACAGGAGATTGTCTGGAAACATAATTTTATGAGATTTCTCTATTTTGTAGCAATTTAGAGCACATTAGATCTTGGTTTAGGATGATTCAAAAAGTTCGGGTTATTCATCTCGAGTCTTGGGATGTTTTGGGAACAACTTATTATTTAATGAATAGCTCATTCCTTGCAATTATATACTTCGCCAAATTTCATAAGTTAGATTTGAAAAATGGAAATGCAATGTCAAAGATTTTCAAACCTCATTGATCTTGTTGATTACGTTTTCAGTGTGGAGGCAAGTCGTTTTTCTTGCATTCACAATTTGACTTGTAACCATTAGGTACATATTGAGTAAATGAATGCAGAGACCAAAGCATAAGGCACAGACCAATTTGCATCTGAAATGCAAGTAGGATGTTTTACACGTGCAAGAAATGAACCATGTTTGACATAACCTATTATATTAGTTTGTTGAATTGATCTTTAGAAACCCCTGAATTTTTTTTTATGGATAACTCTGGTTGCAATGCACATTTCTTTTCAAGTTGCTACAATTGTTAAAAAAAACTTGGTATTTCATCTTTCGGTATCTCCCTATATATTTTAATCAGTTCATGTTTATTATCTTCTTGTAAGTCTCCATTATAAAACATTATTATCTATTGTAGGACTCCATTTGTCTCAGCCATGCATCAAGATGAATCTACATATTTGGGAGAAGTTGGTAAAGTTATGAAAGATGTTTTAGGGGTTAGTACAATGTTTATCTCAATATTAATTATCATATCACTCATTATTTCATTGATCTTTTAACAGTTTATGTAGACTTAATATATAAAAAAAACTTTTGGATTTAAAATTTCCCTTTTAAAGTACGAAGGTTGATTGTGGAAGTTTGTGATTTAGTCACAAATAGAGCAACTTGGTTGGCAGTAGGTGGCATTGTGGGAATACTTGAGAATATTATCATAGATGGAGCTCTCGACATTGTGGGTGGCAGGGTGAAGAGTGATGCAACAAACGAAATGATTAGAATAGCTGTTGCAATAGATGGTGGTCTTTATGAGCACTATCCTGAATTTAGAAACTATTTACAGTTGGCTATTTTGGAACTCCTTGGAGAGTAAATATCTCAACATATCATCATTAAGTTGTCCAATGATGGATTTGGTATTAGCGTTGAACTCATTGCTACCTCTTATTCCATTTATGATGATAATTAATGGACGTGCTAAAAAATTGATTTTAGCTGTAAACAACTTCCAGAATTTGTTTCCAGTAGGAGTTATTCTAGTTCTTAATGTAACACCCCCAATTTATGTGTTGAAATTTCAAAGTTAGACATTTGGACTTTAATCCTAGGGGGAGTGGACCCCAAAGGATGAATGAATTGTGAATGTAATTTAATATTTATGAATAAAATTATCAAGATATAGATTCAAGAATGAGATTTTGAGATTTGATTTTGGTAACCATGAGATGGATATAAGAAATCTCTGCAAGCTTCAAAAAATCCTTGAAAGGAATTATTTCTAATTTAGATTTTGAGGAAGAATCTAAATTTCCCCAATGATGAGGAAAGTATTTGGGAAGAGGTAAAAAGCTGGAAAAGCTGAGGAAAAGCATAAAACAACTTTAAAGAATCCCAAAAATGGGAAGCCTAGGCCAACAGGAAAAAAAGCATCCTGCTATTCTGGACGCAGAATTAGAAATAGGCTTTGGGGAATTTTTAGCTTAAATAAGTTTCTCCTAAACAGATCAGAGGTTGATCTGTTTCAAGGAGATGATCTCAGCTCAGGGGTGAGTTCTGGGAGACAAAAGGACTCTAAGGTTGGGAGGTTGGTCTACTGCAGGAGTGGTATGTCTTTAAATGAAATGTTCCATTTATTTCAATCAGTATGAATTGGCTACATATAAAAACAAATTAATTAATTGATTTTATATTCATTATTAGTTCTACATTTAGCAGAATGAACCACAAGGAGTGCACCTTTATCATTCTGCATTGTTGTAGAATATTAACATGTAAGGGTAGAATCTTATAGAATCTCTAAACCATGACTGGTTCAAATCTAAATATACTTATCTTCCCAGAAAAATATGATGAGTTAGATTTAATCTACTTCTATTTCATAGAATAATACTAATATATCCATACACAGAAGAGAGAGGAATTTAGATTAATTATGCTACAGTGGAAATAGCCATAGATGAATTGAACTTTAAATGTGCATGCCAACAGTAACTACTATAACCGAAAAGGAAACTATTGAAAATTATATACATTCTCATAAGTTATTATCGAAGGGAACCTCCTTAGCAGCTGAGTACAACACTTAGAATTTCATGTATTAGTTTTCTGGAATAAAAAGGACTTTCGAAAGAAATGCATCATATAAAAAAAAAAAAGAGCATTTCTGAGATCCTAGATGGGTACTGAAATCAACACTATAATCTGGACAAATATAACATTTTATAAACTATTTCAATTACAAGAGATTCTGCATGCGCTCGTACCCGTGATATTGCGATTTACCAAATTATGTCAATTACAAGTTATGAGATTTCGTATAAGACATATATATATATAAATATGAGAAAGTTCGCAAATTTTATCTAATTACTATTAAATTCTTCTCGTTGTATACTAACCATAAAATCGACTGAAGTATTGATGAAAAACATAAATTCATATAATAATACTCGTAAGCTTAAAATTTATACTTCCAGTGGTGACAAGTTAGTGACATACAATACAAGAGAAAATATTTAATTTCTTTGTAGACAGAGCGTGTAGGTGCATATGCCATAAAGCACAACGAACAGATTTAAAATAGGTTATATCTACTAAATGGCCTAACAGAAAAGAAGCCAGAGTAGATAAAAATCGGAAATACATAGATATTAACCAAGGTTTGATAGCAATAGGAATCCCCAAGTGATAATAGATTCAGGGAAGTTTTTCTGTTAGTAGAATTTAATGGTAATTTATACAGAAGCACTAGATTATTCACTCTTTTCATATATATAAAAACTTTTGTAAATTTCATGCAAACATTGTCCTGAAATGGTGAGTATATTGTTACGCTTACGATTGCAATAGAGTGAAGAAAAACTCATAATAACCGTGTTAGTTTATGCCCAGGGTTTCTATGTGCAAACGAAATAATATCTCACGTAATTATCATCAGAATAAAAACATAAATAGTAAAAGCAGTGCGTATGTGTGGGAATCGTTTGGGCAATAGCCGATTTCTTCTGCCCAGATTGAATACCCTGAACTTTGCCATCGATTTACTACTGACAAGGGGGCGAACTCGAATGAAAAACATATTAATGTAGAAATGTTATTACGCATAACCTACTCCAGTTAAGGAGGATATACAAATGATGGAGAAATGTAAACATAAATCAACTGAACCACAGGAGCGCGGCAAGAAAATAATATTCACAACTCTTAACCTTTTTATACAAACATAAATGCCGGACCCTAATGCACATACTAGAAATGAATGAAAGGAAAACACGACAAATAGAACTGCGTCTCAATCTCGTGGTTGGAGAATCAAAAGGGGGAAAACCTGTTCAAGCTTAGCCAGGCGTAGAAGGAATTTGACGAGAGTCATTTAGGCGCTATCTGCAACCAAAACAAACCAGATGTGCCATAAGTAAGAGGAAACTTTAAATAAATTCATTAATATTGGTAGCCAAGAAAGAAGGGTAAATATAAAACAAGAATGGGATTGCTTTCCAGGGAAGAAATCAGTGAGCAAGCAAACTATCGTTCGGCCTGTAGAAATAAAAATGACTCCTGCCTGGTTTGCAAACCCTTCATTCACCTTAGGGCGAAAACCCAAATTTACCCTCCATAAAACCTGAAATAGGCAACGTGGGGGAGCAACAAAATGATGGAATGCATGATAAGAACGATAAGCATAAAACCCACAGCTTCAGTGCAGACTATATCAGAAAAATCAACGCTATACGCCATAGAAAGCCACGAGTAAATGAATGCGGAGGGAAATGGCCAGGAAAGTGGGGTTACCAGTCGGTCGACTGTGAGATGCAAGCTCTGCATTGCTCGGCAAGAAATTCTGGATCCCTGAAGTCTGAAAAAAAGGGAAGGGCGAGACGAACCGAAATGAACATTAGAAATGGTGCATTTAAAATGGAAATCTGAAACCCTAATGTAAAACCTACACTCCAAAGCCGCAACGACCAAGGGTTTACGAAATCCCGAGGGGGATTTTAGCAATCAAGTCGAGCAGGAATATCAGTACCCTCCTGCACGATTTAATATTATTCAATGAAATTTCAAAGTACCACGCCAGCGGCTGTTCGGCGACGCTGGGAGCATTATACCTGTCGAAATGACCTTTACGGACTTTTCTTCCAGCTGTTGGTGCAACGTGACAATTGCTCCGAAACAGTGGTACCATCGCGGAAATAAATTCTTCCGAGACTGAAGCGATAACACGCAAAGCTGTAAATCGTAACTTGTAGCAAAGGAAGGTTGGACACGTGCGTCACGCCAAGTCCAAAGGACAGAGTAACATTCGGCAACCGGTACCCCAAATTCATGTGTGGTATATTGTCATGACAGGCAAATCAAACGCAGAGTCACAACATCAAGAAATTTCTCATTTAACACACATACCTGAAATGATGAAATTTTCGATATAGTCGAATTACATATGATTATACATGGAAGAGCTCGCACGATAGGGTTGAAATGAATATGATAAGTTTCATAGATTTTATGTTTGGAAGGGTAGCTATCGATTTTCATCACCAGCCTATACAACTTTAATTTTATAATGGGAGATCATACCTATATAGGTAATGCCAATATAAATAGTGTTAAATAATATGTATATTACGATTTGGTAATACCAACATCATATGGTATGATATTTTGATTTTTTTTATAACAATTTAATACATGTGTGTATGTATAGTGAAACGAAAACATACCCATGAAAGATTGTAAGTGGTACTATAACGAATGGATTGGAAAGGGATATTTCATCCCTTGACCTTACTTAATACACCAAGGTTTTGAGAAGAGAGAAAAGGTAAATCGAGTATATGAGTTGGTGGAATAGTTCTGTAAGGAAACCAAAGTTAGTTCGGCACTACAACTAATGTAATAAAATAGAAAAAAAAAATTAAATGGGAGGTGTGACAAATGGTATCGGAGCCCAAGTTACAAAAAACTGGGCTGTCGTTATTATGCTCACTGTTGTTACGTGTTTTTTTTGGAGGAAAAATTATTTTTATAAATTTTGTTGATGTGTGTTATGAGTGTGTACAGTTGAAATGGCTGAAGGTGAAGGAATTTATGTGGATTTGCAGGATGAGTCTGCTACACCAGATCCCAACGCTACGATGATGGCCATGTTGCACAGGTTGCAACGAGAATTGGCTGAATTAAGAAGCCAGAATGACAAGTTGTCATCAGCCAGCAGGGAGCAGGAAAAGCTCATCAGATAATTAACTTCCCGGAATAGCAAAGAAGGTGAAGGTTCCGGAAAGAGAAATATGGATGAGTCCGATGATGAGGAGGCTACTAGACAGCAGCATAAACAGAAAAAGGAATTGCAGGGAGAATTCCAGAAGATCAAACCTCCCTCCTATGATGGGGAGAAGGAGGAAGATGCGGAAGCTTGGTTATTGAACATGATCAAGTATTTCCAGGTCTATGAATATGAAAGTAATCTGAAGGCCAGATTAGCTGTGTACTAGTTACAAGGAAAAGCTACATTGTGGTGGGAGGAGATGAAAATGGTCCATGCCATTGATGAAAAGACAGTTACTTGGGAAGATTTCCAGGTTAAGTTCAAAAATCGCTACTTGAATGAGCGTTACTATGATGACAAAGCAAAAGAATTTCATGAAGTTAGGCTGGGACAACTCACCATTGATGAGTTTGTTACTAAGTTTACAAATCTACTGAGATATGTACCCTACATAAGGGAAGAGAAGGCAAAAGTTTAAAGATTTTTGAATTGTTTGCCTATTGCATACAAGGAGAAAATTGATTTTGACAACCCAAAAACAATGGACGAAACTGTTAGAAAAGCCAGTTTATGTTATCAACAGTTCAAAGGAAAAACTGAACAAGGGAAAAGTTGGGTACAGAAAAATGAATTCAAAGGGAGGAAACAGAAACCAACCTATTTGAAAAATTTTGGCAGGGATCATCAGCGGAAAATGTTTAACAAACCCAGAGAAATTCAAAATGCTCAGTCCCAAGTGGCTTCAAAGCAAACAGAGGGAGATAGCAAAAAGGAGGGGACAATCAAGATGAAGGAACCCTTGAAATGTTGGGGATGTGGAGAACCCCATATTTTGAGGGACTGCCCTCATAGAAACATTCATATGCTCATGAGAGATCGAGAGGCGACAACAGTGAATGATATAGCCAGAAATATACCAACTATAAGTGCAGCTCTGGAAAATCGGCAAGCAGAACATCAAGCAACCATGGTGGAAATAGAGGGTAATATTTCTGACCTATCTGTTACTGTTCTGATTGATCCAGGTGCTTCTTTGAGTTACATTAGTCCAAAAATTGTAGAAAAATGTAATCTTAAACCTAAAAAATTTCAGCAGTCATGGTTGGTACAACTAGCCACTGGAACTAAGAGGAAAGTAACACATAAACTGGCTCGAACATAAATTAAGTTAAATGATTTTCAAACAGAGGTAAATTTGAATATTTTTCCCTTAGGTTCATATGACTTGTTGATAGGAATGGACTGGCTGGAAAAAAAGAAAGTCTTGATGAATTGTTGGGATAAGACTCTGCATTGTGTAGATGAGGAAGGGAAACCTTTTATTCTCAAAGGGAAACAAAAACCTATTTCTGTAAGACAAATTTCAGCATTACAATTAAAAAGAACAGCTAGGAAAGGTTACCAAGTTTATGCAGTACATGTGGAAGAAATAGAGTAGAAAACTGAGGAAGAATTAATGGATGTTGTACCAGTAATCAAAGAATTTAAGGAAGTCTTTCCCAGGGAAATCCCTCATCTTCCCCCCAAAAGAGAGATTGATTTTTCAATCGATCTGGTACCGGGAGCAACACCTGTTTCCCGAGCGCCTTATCGAATGAGTCCTCCTGAACTCATGGAACTGAAAATGAAATTGTAGGAATTGTTAGATAAAGGGTATATAAGACCAAGTGTGTCTCCTTGGGGAGCCCCGGTCCTATTTGTGAAAAAGAAAGATGGAACTTTTAGGATGTGCATTGACTATCGTCAACTGAACAAGTTGACCATTAAGAATAGATACCCTTTTCGTAGAATTGATGATCTTTTTGATCAAGTGAGAGGAGCTTCAGTCTTTTCCAAGATTGACCTAAGGACTGGTTATCACCAGCTTAGAATTAAGGAAGAAGACATTAGCAAAACAAATTTTCGAACCAGGTATGGGCATTACGAATTTGTAGTCCTACCTTTTGGTTTGACGAATGCCCCTGCCACATTTATGTGCCTGATGAACAGTGTGTTAAATAAGTATTTGGATAAATTTGTTCTTGTGTTCATAGATGATATCTTAGTCTACTCCAAAAATGAGGATGAACATAAGGAACACTTGAGAATAGTGTTGCAGACTTTAAAAGAAAACCAGTTATATGCCAAGTTCAGCAAATTTGAACTTTATAAAGATAAAATTCAATATTTGGGTCATATTATTTCTGAAAAAGGGTTGGCGGTTGATCTTGAAAAGATAAAAGCCATTAAAGAATGGCCAGTCCCAACTGATGGTTCAGCAGTAAGATCATTTATGGGAATTGCAAGCTATTACCGCAGATTTGTGGAGAGATTTTCTGCTATAGCATATTCCATAACCTCATTACAAAGGAAGGGTGTTAAATTTGTGTGGACCGAAAAATGCCAAAATAGTTTTGAGAAATTAAAGCAAAAACTCACTACAACCCCTATACTGAAAATTGCAGATCCTGATAAGGAATTTGTGGTATGCACAGATGCTTGTAGAGAGGGGTTGGGAGGAGTCCTGTTGTAGGAGAATTCAGTTATTGCCTATGAATCTAGGAAACTGAAAATACATGAACAGAATTATAGTGCCTATGATTTGGAATTAGCAGCTGTTATCCATGCTTTGAAAATGTGGCGGCACTATCTTCTTGGGAAAAAGTTTACATTGATGATTGATCATATTAGTCTCAAATATTTCTTTTCCCAAACTGATCTGAATGCAAGACAAGCCAGATGGTTGTCCTTTTTAAGCAAATTTGATATGAACATAAAACATATCAAGGGAAAAGAAAACAAAGTTGCCGATGCATTGAGTAGGAATGCTTGTCAGAATATAAACAACATTGGAAGTAGCGCCCAGATCGAAGTAGAAGAGTTGGTGAGAAAATTAGGAAATCAAGATCTAAACTATGAAACACTCCTAGTGAAATTACAGAAAAAGGAGAAAACTGATTTCACTCAAAACCAAAAAGGGCTGATCTGCTATAAAAACAGGCTGTATATTCCCAATGTAGAGTCCTTAAAAAAGGAAATTCTGGACGAATATCATAGACAGCCATATGCAGGACATCCAGGATATCAGAAAATGTTAACAACACTGAAAAAGAAGTTGTTCTGGCCAGGAATGAAGAGAGACGTAGCAGAATATTTAAGTAGATGCATGGAGTGTCAACTAGTCAAAGTTGAGCATCAACATCCAGCAGGTCTTTTAAACCCCTTGCCAATTGCAGAATGGAAATGGGACACAGTTTCCATGGAATTTATAACAGGATTACCCAAAACCAAATATCAACATGATTCTGTAATGGTAGTAGTAGACACTCTAACAAAAGCTGCCCACTTTATACCAGTGAAATCTACCTTTGGAATAGCTCAAGTAGCAAATGTGTTCCTGAAGGAGATAGTAAGGCTTCATGGAGTTCCCAAGGTAATCGTTTCAGACCGAGATGCTAAGTTTACAGCATCTTTTTGGAAAGGATTATTTGGAGGGATGGGTACTAAGCTGAGTTTTAGTACTGCCTATCACCCTCAAACTGACGGGCAAACAGAAAGGACTAATAAAATTTTGGAGGATATGTTGAGAATGTATGTGATGGATAGGCCATCAAAGTGGGAAGAATATCTGCATTTAGCTGAATTTGCCTATAATAATAGCTATCAATCTTCTATTAAAATGAGTTCGTTTGAGGCACTATATGGAAGAAAGTGTCGTACTCCTTTGAGCTGGAGCCAACCAGAGGATAAACTAATGTTAGGACCTGATGCCTTACAAGAGATGGAGAGGATTGTTAAGCAGATACAAAGAAACATCAAGACAGCACAAGATTGCCAGAAAAGCTATGCTGATAAGAAATGAGTACACAGAGAATTCAAAGTGGGAGACCATGTGTACTTGCGTATTAAACCAAAAAAGAGCACACTTTATGCCGGAAGTTGTGCGAAACTGGCTCCTAGATATTGTGGTCCTTTTGAAGTGTTAGAAAGGGTGGGACCAGTGGCTTACAAACTGGCCTTACCACCCCATGTTAGAGTGCATGATGTGTTTCATGTTTCATTATTAAAAAGATATGTGCATGATGCTTCTCACATAGTTGATTGGAATGTTGTACAGGTGGAACCAGAAGGGGAGTTTCTGCCAGAACCACTTCAAATATTGGAGCGGGAAGAAATTGAATTGAGAAACAGAACAGTAGCCAGAGTAAAAGTGCAGTGGAAGCACTTTACTGCTGAAGAAGCTACCTGGGAAAGAGAAGCTGAAATGATGGAAAGATATCCATTTTTGTTTAAGTGAACTCTGGTAGTGAAATAATAACACCGAGGACGGTGTTTATTTTCAGAGGGGGAATATGTAACACCCCCAATTTATGTGTTGAAATTTTAAAGTTAGACATTTGAATTTTAATCCTAAGGGGAGTGGACCCCAAAGGATAAATAAATTGTGAATGTAATTTGATATTTAAGTTGAGGAAATAAATAAAATTTCTGGTGTGCATATGGACCAAGAATGAGATTTTGAGATCACTTTCTAAATCCATGAGGATGGATAAGGCAACTATTCCCCAAAAATCCTTCAGAAATCCTTGAAAGGAATTATTTCTAATTTAGATTTTGAGGAAGAATCTAAATTTCCCCAATGATGAGGAAAGTAGTTGGGAAGAGGTAAAAAGCTGGAAAAGCTGAGGAAAAGCATAACAGAGCTTTAAAGAATCCCAAAATGGGAAGCCTAGGCTAACAGGAAGAAAAGCATCTTGCTATTCTGGACGCAGAATTAGAAACATGCTTTAGGGAATTTTAGCTTAAATAAGCTGCTCCTAAACAGATCAGGGGTTGATCTGTTTCAAGGAGATGATCTCAGCTCGGGGGTGAGTTCTGGGAGACAAAATAAATCTACGGTTGGGAGGTTGGTCTACTGCAGGAGTGGTATGTCTTTAAATGAAATGTTCCATTTATTTCAATCAGTATGAATTGGCTACATATAAAAACAAATTAATTAATTGATTTTATATTCATTATTAGTTCTACATTTAGTAGAATGAACCACAAGGAGTGCACCTTTGTCATTCTGCATTGTTGTAGAATATTAACATGTAAGGGTAGAATCTTATAGAATCTCTAAACCATGACTGGTTCAAATCTAAAGATACTTATCTTCCCAGAAAAATATGATGAGTTAGATTTAATCTGCTTCTATTTCATAGAATAATACTAATATATCCATACACAGAAGAGAGAGGAATTTAGATTAATTATGCTACAGTGGAAATAGCCATAGATGAATTGAACTTTAAATGTGCATGCCAACAGTAAGTACTATAACCGAAAAGAAAACTATTGAAAATTATATACATTCTCATAAGTTATTATCGAAGGGAACCTCCTTAGCAGCTGAGTACAACACTTAGAATTTCATGTATTAGTTTTCTGGAATAAAAAGGAATTCCAAAAGAAAGGCATCATATAAAAAAAAAAAAAGAGCATTTCTGAGATCCTAGATGGGTACTAAAATCAACACTATAATCTGGACAAATATAACATTTTATAAACTATTTCAATTACAAGAGATTTTGCCTGCGCTCGTACCCGTGATATTGCGATTTACCAAATTATGTCAATTACAAGTTATCAGATTTCGTATAAGACATATATATATAAATATGAGAAAGTTCGCAAATTTTATCTGATTACTATTAAATTCTTCTCGTTGTATGCTAACCATAAAATCGACTGAAGTATTTGATGAAAAACATAAATTCATATAATAATACTCGTAAGCTTAAAACTTATACTTCCAGTGGTGACAAGTTAGTGACATACAATACAGGAGAAAATATTTAATATCTTTGTAGACAGAGCGTGTAGGTGCATATGCCATAAAGAACAACGAACATATTTAAAATAGGTTATATCTACTAAATGGCCTAACAGAAAAGAAGCCAGAGTAGATAAAAATCGGAAATACATAGATATTAACCAAGGTTTGATAGGGATAAGAATCCCCAAGTGAATAGATTCGGGGAAGTTTTTCTATTAGTAGAATTTAATGGTAATTTATACAGAAGCACTAGACTATTCACTCTTTTCATATATATAAAAACTTCTGTAACTTTCATGCAAACATTTTCCTGAAACGGTGAGTATATTGTTACGCTTACGATTGCAATAGAGTGAAGAAAAACTCATAATAACCGTGTTAGTTTATGCCCAAGGTTTCTATGTGAAAACGAAATAATATCTCACGTAATTATCATCAGAACAAAAACATAAATAGTAAAAGCAGTGTGTATGTGTGGGAATCGTTTGGGCAACAGTCGATTTCTTCTACACAGATTGAATACCCTGAACTCTGCCATCGATTCACTACTGACAAGGGGGCGAACTCGAATGAAAAACATATTAATGTAGAAATGTTATTACGCATAACCTACTCCAGTTAAGAAGGATATACAAATGCCGGAGAAATGTAAACATAAATCAACTAAACCATAGGAGCGCGGCAAGAAAATAATCTTCACAACTCTTAACCTTTTTATACAAACATAAATGCCGAACCCTAATGCACATACTGGAAACGAATGAAGGGAAAATGCAACAAACACAACTGCGTCTCAATCTCACGGTTGGAGAATCAAAAGGGGGAAAACCTGTTCAAGCTTAGCCAGGCGTAGAAGGAATTTGACGAGAGTCATTTAGGCGCTATCTGCAACCAAAACAAACCAGACGTGCCATAAGTAAGAGGAAACTTTAAATAAATTCATTAATATTGGTAGACAAGAAAGAAGGGTAAATATAAAACGAGAATGGGAGTGCTTGCCAGGGAAGAAATCGGTGAGCAAGCAAACTATCGTTCGGCCTGTAGAAATAAAAATGACTCCCGCCTGGTTTGAAAACCCTTCATTCACCTTAGGGCGAAAACCCAAATTTACCCTCCATAAAACCTGAAATAGGCAACGTGGGGGAGCAACAAAATGATGGAATGCATGATAAGAATGATAAGCATAAAACCCACAGCTTCAGTGCAGACTATATCAGAAAAATCAACGCTATATGCCACAGAAAGCCACGAGTAAATGAATGCGGAGGGAAGCGGCCAGGAAAGTGGGGTTACCAGTCAGTCGACTATGAGATGCAAGCTCTGCATTGCCCAGCAAGAAATTCTGGATCCCTGAAGTCTGAAAAAAATGGAAGGGCGAGACGAACCGAAATGAACATTAGAAATGGTGCGTTTAAAATGGAAATCTGAAACCCTAATGTAAAACCTACACTCCAAAGCTGCAACGACCAAGGGTTTACGAAATCCCGAGGGGGATTTTAGCAATCAAGTCGAGCAAGAATATCAGTACCCTCCTGCATGATTTAATATTATTCAATGAAATTTCAAAGTACCACGCCAGCGGCTGTTCGGCGACGCTGGGAGCATTATACCTGTCGAAATGACCTTTACGGACTTTTCTTCTAGCTGTTGGTGCAACGTGACAATTGCTCCGAAACAGTGGTACCATCGTGGAAATAAATTCTCCCGAGACTGAAGCGATAACATGCAAAGCTGTAAACCATAACTTGTAGCAAAGGAAGGTTGGACGCGTGCGTCACGCCAAGTCCAAAGGACAGAGTAACATTCGGCAACCGGTACCCCAAATTCATGTGTGGTATACTGTCATGACAGGGAAACCAAACGCAGAGTCACAACATCAAGAAATTTCTCATTTAACACACATACCTGAAATGATGAAATTTTCAATATAGTCTAATTACATATGATTATACGTGGAAGAGCTCGCACGATAGGGTTGAAATGAATATGATAAGTTTCGTAGATTTTATTTTTGGAAGGGTAACTATCGATTTTCATCACCAGCCTATATAAATTTAATTTTATAATGGGAGATCATACCTATATAGGTAATGCCGATATAAATAGTGTTAAATAATATGTATATTACGATTTGGTAATACCAACATCATATGGTATGATATTTTGATCGTTTTTATAACAATTTAATACATGTGTGTATGTATAGTGAAACGAAAATATACCCATGAAAGATTGTAAGTGGTATTATAACGAATGGATTGGAAAGGGATATTTCATCCCTTGACCTTACTTAATACACCAAGGTTTTGAGAAGAGAGAATAGGTAAATCGAGTATATGAGTTGGTGGAATAGTTCTGTAAGGAAACCAAAGTTAGTTTAGCACTACAACTAATGTAATAAAATAGAAAAAAAAAATTTAAATGGGAGGTGTGACAAATGTCCTCTATATTGAGTACAATTTTAGAAGAGGGAGTGATAGGTCTATGCTCAGTTTCTGTGACGTTGCCACTTATTCCCGTGCTCAAAAATTTTATTGTCTGTATAGGGGTCTGTATATTCTTTCCTTCCACATTAATCAATTGATTAAAATTTTCCCATTCTTTGTCCAATTCAGTCCTGACTGTCGGTTGCTATACATTGAGAGGTGGAAGATTCAACTGTGGACTGGTAAAATTTTGTTGTTGTGAAAGCTCTTTAACTGAGTTGTATATTTCACTGAGCTTTCAGCATTATCAATATTTTTAGAATGCTCAGAAGTCTCTTTGTCAGACTTTGACTTAGAATTTTCTGTATTTGAGCTGCCACTAAGACTGACACTAGGAGTTGGTTCCCTTGCAGGTTCCAAGCGTAAATTTTCCAAAGGGATAATAGTTAGTCTTCTCTCTCTATAAAATTTAAATTCCTGAAAATATTCTAGGGATAACTGTGTTTGAGCTAAATGAAAAACTTCTTTAAATGAACATTGTGTTTGAAACATATCATCAAAAGGATCTTCTTCTCCAGAAAACACGCTTACTTTGATTGTAGTGGTGAAATTTTTAACAACATCAATTGGATCAAATAACCTTCTCGAAAACTTGAACAGTTGTAAGCATGTAATATTGCTTACTTCTTTGAATGCGTGACTAAAATCAAACAATGAAAATTCTCCACAAGCTACGGGAAATTGTGGCCAAATTCCCTTCTTCTTCTCCTTTAATTCCTTTGTCAAACCTCCTTCACCACAGGGTTGATAAGCAATTTCCCGAGATACAAGTTTATCTGGAACATACAGTGTTGCAGTGCGCATGGGGAAGAAGGAACTGCAAAGAACATCCACATGAAATAAACAAACCATCTCCCATTCATCTGTGGAAAATGTGCTTGGCTTAGAGATCTTGGAAGCGTCATTATTATAATATTACATGGAGTAGCGTGTGCCATGGCAGAAATTTGAGAAAAATGAAGATGTTTGCAGTTCCCAACTCACCTTGATGAACATAGATGAAGTAAAGGATCAAGACAATTGTCCATTACCAGCCATGGAAGAGGCCCAAAACAAATTGAATCCATAACATAGGCAGATATATTAAAAGGAGGATAAATCCTCTGAGAAACGGTCTGTTTGGATCGGTAATTGAAAATATCAGTGGCTAAATTATCAGACAAGATTTTGGCCCAGTCTACAATTGTAGCGTTAACAGTAGCATTCAACAAAGGGAGCCATTCAGGCAAGACCATATTTATGTCATGCTTTCCAAAAATCCTGCCTAACATAACAGCAGCAAAACAATATGGAGAGGTGAGCGAACCAGTACTGTACATACCGTGTTTTTTTTTCTTCAATGGTTCCTCTCTTTTGGTCCATTCCTTGGTGCATTCCGCCAAATTTGCATTTTATCTGGTGAATTTCTTCATAAATTGTTTGTTGTAAGTCGCCTAAGGTTCCGGTAAGTGATACATAAGCTTCAAATCTTCTGTAGTGAATGACCCGATGATTTCTTGTCCTAGAGTTCTAAATTTCTTGTCCAAAATATCGGTGTTATCCAGCACCCATTTTACCATATCTGTATACGGAAGAATTCTCGGTATTGCTTCTATTCTGTGCGGAAATGGAGAAGCCAATTCTATAAGAGATGCTTCAGAGGAATTACTTGATCCTGCAGTAGCCCCGACTTCCATTACCCTGGGATTTTCTTCTTCGAGAAAATTATGCATTCCATCCCAAGTGGTGATACTGGCGTCCTTGTTGCAAGCAGTGTCTGCGTATAAGGAAGCCATCTGTTTGTTTTCAACACTCGGAACTTTCTCTTTCTTATCCATAATGCTCTGTGAATGCTTTGTATAGTCTTCTGCTCCTTCGCGCCTGCGGTGTTACGAATTAAGTGAGAGTAATGATATGAGAAAGGTGACGGGATAGTTTTAAATGCTGAAGGCAGATGAAAAATATTATTTTAAACATGAAGCAACGTTTCAATCAAAACAAAATCCTTTCCATCAATGATTAAGAATCCATTCATTAATTTTGACATCAAAGCGCATAACGGATATTTATTTATGAAAAGATTTACTTTGGACAACGTGCTAGAAGAATCTTCGATAATGTGATCTGCGATTTGCTGTGCAATATCGCAAAATCGCAATATCGCGGATCACAATCATCGCAAATTGCAATCATCACAAATCACAACATCCACAAATCGAAATCTAATATTATCGCAAAATCACAATATCACAATTTCACAAAATATAACTTATTAAACAACTTTTCTGCGATATGCGGTTTGCGATCAATACTTTAATGTATAGTTCTTTGAGATCGTGCTATCGCAATATCGCGGAATCGCAATTTTAAAAGATTTTTCTTTTACAAAGGATTATCCACTTTTTGCGATGGATGCGGTATTTTTCTTCAAAGAAAGATTATGTTTTGATCTATCATAAACTTAGGTTTATTTTCAAGATTTTCAAAGGAATTTCCCTAAGTTATGATAGTAAGTTTTATTTGAGAAAGGAAATAAATACTAATTAATTTTTTTGGATTTTTTGACTAAGGGTCCCCACTTATTTAGTATTATTACTAATATTAAATAAGAAGGGGGGTTTTTTCTGACCACAACAATTGGCGATTCACTTGGAAGAACAAGTTATCTCTGCATTTCTTTTGAATTTTCTAAATTTTTCAAAACAGAAAATTTTCCAGAAAATAAAACTTTATTATAAAAAGACAAAGTACATTACACTTTAATATATAAATGATATTTCATTTCTTCTATACTCAACTTTTGATTATTCACTTCCTCCAGCTAGTCCTTGTATTTACATCAGTCATTACTTGGTTTAAAAAGATAAAAACAAAGGCTTCTCTATAAATCAGCTGTAAATATGCTCATTTGTCATAGGTAGAGCCACTGCTGCCAGCAAGCGTTTATAGCCTCGACAGGATTACCTGTTACCCAGCAATGATCCTGTATCCTACTTAGAGAAATATACAATTTTCAAAGAGAAATCCATATTCACACTTATTGCTTTTGCTTTTCTTTTTTATTCTTAAAGAACAATGTCTTGGTTTGGTAGCCAACTCATGACAATGCCATTCACTTGATTTATAACTTTGCTGAACAAGCTGGCTCGTGATGAGACACCTTGTCTTTTGATTGCAACAATCTTGAGTCATTGCCCTGTTATGGTATGCGGTATTGGCAAAGTCAGCAAGCTATAATATCTATGATCATGATAAGTCGGCCCGTGATGAGACCTCTTACTCTTTAAGTTAAAAAGTGTATCATTGGATAATTCTTTGAAGATTGTAATTTTCCAAGCGGGGAGGATATCATTGTTTCTTTAAGATAGCTATGGACGACAATGGTAGAGTTTTTGGAAGGAAATTTTCTATAGAGAAACTTCGTTTTTCTATCGATACCTTTCATTGAATTTATATAAAACAAATTTTCACTAAAATTTGCCTTTCATCAAAGTTTTCAAACTTAAAACTAGTATCATTTCTAGGCTAAAGTTTTTAACTATAACTTTGAATAATAATGATCAATATTCTGAAAAGAATTCTTATTTATAAAAGTAGAAAAAAAACAAAATCTAAAAAGATAATTCGTATCTTCTTTGTGAATTCCAAATGTAACTATTAACAACTCGTTTTATTTTGACAATAAAGAAAAATAATATACAAAATAGAAGAATGATATCCTATGGAAAATATTTTTTTGAGAATTTGTCCATTAATAGGTAAAGACTCTCTTTTGCCTGTTAAATCCTGTAACATAAAAGTAGATGGACCTATGATTTCTGCAATTTGAAAAGGACCAAGCCACATTCGTTGAAATTTTGTATGTTTTCCTTTTTCCTCATGAGCCTTGTCCCATTTTAAAACAATATCTCCAACTTGAAAGTCTTTTCTGGTTATCATGTTTGAATCAAGGGAAGCTTTTACTAATGCTTGATGATGAGCTTGAGTTATTTTGGCTTTTTCTCGTTGTTCTTCTAACTTAATTATTTCCATCTATCTTAGTTGCAAGGAAGAAGTTGGTGCTTCATCTATATATTGAAATAAGCCCAAAGAAGGAATTGCTAAATGAGTTGGAAGAACTACTTCTTTCCCATAAACTAAATTAAAGGGAGAGGTGTCAATAGAAGCCTTCTGTGTTATTCGATCTTCCCATAAAGCATATATTAAAGACTTATGCCAATTTTTATGATTTTGATCAATGTTTCGCTTAATGATTCTGATTAAGTTTTTATTTGTGGATTCAGCTAACCCATTTCCCCGTGGATAATAGTTGGCAGAGTATTTAAGTTTAAAACCTCTCTTGAGTGCAAATTCAGTCATAGCATTACCAGAAAAATATGATGCATTGTCAAACACTAAAGCAGAAGGTAAACCAAACCTGGTGATTATGAACTGATCTATGAATTCGATGATGTGCTCAACATTAGCAGTCTTGAGAGGGACTGCTTCTACCCATTTCGTAAAATAATCAGTTGCTATAATGATATACCTATGTTGCTTAGAAGAGTGAGGAATGATCTCACCTATTATGTCCAATCCCCATTGATCAAAAGGTTGTTCAATGTTTACTGGTTGTAATGGAAATGATGGTTTCTTTTGTCTTCCAGCTGCGGTTTGACAAATTTGACATTTGCTTACATAGCTATGTGAATCTTTGAATAAAGTGGGCCAGTAATAGCCTGCGCGAAGAATTTTATGTGCAGTAGCATCTCCAGCATAATGTCCACCTGCTAACCCATCATGAAGTTCCTGCAAGACTTTTTCAGCTTCAGATTTCTCCAAACATCTAAGAAGAACATAATCGTAATTCATTTTAAAAAGAACATCATTTACAAGCTGAAATTGTTTAGCCTTCAACCTTAAAGATCTTTTCTTGGTGTGATCGAGATTTGGAGGAGCATATCCATTCTTTAGATAATAAATGATATCAACATATAATGATTCAACATCATTTAGGCTTACCTCATACATTTGTATCTCTTCAGATGATTTCTTAGAAATATGTGATGCTCCAGCTAGTATTTTGCAAAAGCCTTGACCTCTTACAATATTTGTTGGTTTGATCTCAACATCATATTCTTGTAAGGCAGTAATCCAATTAGCTCTTTTCTCACCCACATCTTTTTGGACTAAAATATTTCTTACCGCTAGAAACGGTACAATGATTTCTGTATGGGTTTTAAGTAAAAGGGGTCTGAAATACTTAATTTCTTTGAAAAAAGCAAAATCTTGTTTCTCCACATCTGAGTAATTCAACTCAGCTCCCTGTAAATTTGAACTGAAGAAAGCAATTGGGGCTTCTGCTTTGTCTTGATTTTCTTGAGTGAGAATTGCAGCGTAAGATTTATCAGAGGCAAATGTGTACAAAATAAAAGGATCAGAAAAATTTGGAGTTGCTAAAGATGGAGCATTAATGATTGCTTGTTTGATTAGATTGAATGCCTCATATTCATATTGGCCCCATTTGAAGTTTGAATTATTTTTAATCATTGCTTGTAAAGGAGATACAATTCTTGAAAAATCTGGTACAAATCTCTTTACAAAATAGTTGACGAAAAGGAAAGTTACGCCAACTTTCTTCGTGAGGTAAGATATGAACGGACTGTCGTGATTCTATCAGGATTAATATGAATTCCGGATTTTGACACTATGAATCCAAGAAGTTTTCCTTCACTTAATGCAAAAAAATATTTTTTTGGGTTAAGTGAAATTCCATACCTTTGACAACGTTGGAAGATCTGCTTCAAATCTCTAAGATAATTGCTTCGTTTTTTGGAATATACATTTATATCATCCAAATAAATTACCACTGATTTGTTAACTAATCCCTTGAAAGCGATGTCCATGGCTCTTTGAAATGTGGCACCAGCATTGATCAGAGCAAAAGGCATCTTTTGATATGCATAAGTGCCCCATTTGGTTCTGAATGTAGTTTTCAATTAATCATATGGATGAACTAACACTTGGTTGTAGACAGAGAAACCATCCAAGAAAGACATTAATTCTGATACTGCAACTGCCTGTAATATTTTCTCCATGGGAGGCAAAGGAAAATTATCTTTTTGGCAGGCTTTATTAAGATTTCGAAAGTCAATGCAAACTCTAATATCTCTGTTTTTCTTTCTAGCAAGAACCATATTGGAAACCCATTTAGAAAGATGCTGAGCGAGAAAAATAATTTTTCTTTCATGCTTAATGAGTTGGATTTGATTTAGTTTCTAGATTGGGATGGATTTTTCTCAGCTTTTGTTGTATAGGTTTCTCATCATTCATCATTGGGATAGTATGTTGGATGATAGAAGTGTCATAAGTTTTGAGTTCATCGTAGTTCCAAGCAAAGACACTCTTATATTGTTTCAAAAGATGAACATATGCTGATTTTTCTTCAAGAGTTAGACTAAGGCCTAGGTTGATATTCTGTGTTTTGGTATCAGTTCCTAGATTTACTAATTCATAATTCAAAGTTGAACTTTGTAATTTTGAACTGGTAGATCTTTTAAATCAGTCTTTCAAATCATAAAGGTCTTCTAACTTGACAATTGACTTTGGAATAGCATTATTAGTGCTATCATGTTGTAATTGTTTGTCATGTTGGTCTTCATCGATTATCTGATTGGTATAAGATCTAACAGGATGTGAAGGCCCCCAATATGGGGATTAAGTTGAAAATTCTCTAGAATAGTAACATTATCTTAGATGAAAGTCTAAAAGATTAATTTAATTGAAAATCGATTAGACTAAAATCTTACAATAGGAATATTGGTACATTAATAAAAATACACCTTGAGCATTAAGTTCAAATTGGTGAAATATTCAGTACTACTCAAATATTGATTAGATGTATTAAAGATTTTGAAGTAATACTTTAAATAACTGTCAGCAATATAGTATTAACATTACTATTTGATTACAATTTTAGATCTCACTTTTTACAGATATTTAATCATCAATGATTACTTTATATATTATGAATTAATCTTATATTCTGTTATTATTATTGTTCAAAACTCAAATTGAGTTATCATATTTGTTTCCTACAGACTATATTAGTCCATATACTCACTGCTCCTTCATTAGACTTAGAACCACACTTAAAATGGTTTTAAATAAAGAGTTTATTTACGGGTTCTGGATGTTCTGGATGTTATACATTTAGGCTAATACTTATTTGAGAAAAAATTTCTATTTGAGATAAAACGAGGAATTTTCTAGTAAGGTGAAGGTATGACACTTCAGAAATTTCTGGAAAGATAGGCCCAGATCATTTAGTGATATTATCGTTGTATGCAACTGGTTCATTTTCTCCTTTGAGTTCTATTACTAGTATTTATGATGTTTTTCTCGCTTAAACTTTATATGATTTGGTTTACCATTGTAAGGAAGCCACATGTCTTTGCGACAGAAGTGTGCAAAGTATCCATAAGTTTCGACCAATCTACTGGAATTAAGCCATAAAGTGGAATATCAACTAAAATATCATTGACTTGGCATACCTTAAGTTTGTTAATATTATATAGTAACTGATTGTTCATAATCCACTTGACTTATCATCTGTCTTCGTGCATGGTTGAACGTCAGTACATACGTTTTGGTAGAATATTAGGTGAATCAGATCACTGTGATTATGCAAATTTTTTTTATTAAAAACTTCATAGAAAGTAGAAGAAATAGAATATGAGATGGGACCTTCCACTAAGGTTGATAGTATTTTTTTCCATCAACTTTACTGATTGAATTAGTTGGAGGTCTTCCCATGTCATTAGAAGCTTGAGAAATTACAGGTTCGGGCAAAGGTTTTTCTGGTACAGCATGTAATTCTTTCAAAAGTACCTTTTGCTGGTGCTTTAACTTGCTCAATTCATAAAAAGTGATGTTAGCCCTAGTCTTCTTTATATCTTCTATAATGTTATATTCCATTTCATCCGGAACAATCAATGTTCTTGATGGAATTTATGAATCTATTTGGACTGGGCTAGTTTGAATTGCTTTGGATGTCGTTTTCTTGGGTGCAACTTTATCCTTAGCCAAGGAGTTTGCGCTCTTTGGTTTAGGAGTAGTTTGAGGAGGATCAAGTTGATTTCTACTTCTAGTGCTAACTGGGGATGCTTCTTGGTCTTCCTCATCTGGGAGGATGAAATCCCACATGCCTTGTACTTCTACCACCTCTTCTTCATCAGTAGTTTCTTCAGTAACAATCTCTTCTTCTTCTTCTTCTGATTCAGCATTTGTAATAGCATTTGGTGGCTTCTGATCAGTTGAAGGATTTCTTCTAAAAGGCTTGAAAGACTTTTTAGAATATGTTTCTGCTACTTGTTTCTTGATATAAACCATTTCATTGGACATGGTTTTCAAAAATTTCTGCAATCTTTCTAAATCAAATGGATCTCTTGGTTGTTTTTTCTTGGGATCTTCCTTAAAAGTGACCTTCTTGGATTTCCGTTATTCTATTGCATTTTTCTTTTCTAAAGCAATGATTCATTTCTCTACTGCTATTTCTTCCTTCGTATTGTCTACTAAAGTTGTTTTATTAGCCCTATCAACAAAGATTTCTATGTTTGATGGCAAAGCGAAAATGTACCATTCACTTCGCACTTCTTCGCTAGGATTGGAAGTAGTAGGAATTTTGTTTAACAATTTATTGAATATTGAAATCCTTCACAAGTTCTTTTGAATCAGCTCTAAGATTAGACAAATCATTGATCAATGTTGTTGTAGACCTGTCATCACCAAATTTAGTTAAAAATTGATCTTGAAAGATATCCCAACTAGTAATAGATCCAGATGGTAATGAGAAATACCATGAGCTAGCTGCTCCTTGTAGGGTATAAGGAAAAAGTCAGACAACAACATCTTCATTAAGAACGCCGTTGAGATTTATGGATAACATAAATTTGTTGATATGTTCTTCTGCTAGCATGCTTGCTTCAGGATTAAACTTAGGCAGCCATTTTTCAAGATGGGCTGGTATTTGACTCAAGGGTGCAGGCATTAAGACTGCCCCTGGATTATTCCATGGCATTTGGGCCATCACTAAACTACTAACAGATGAAAGTGAAGATGATAATATTTGTGACTATGAAGATGAAGATATTATGATTTGAGAAGGAGATGTGGAAGATTGAGTGGATTCATGGACAATAGTCTGGAGTGGAGGAGTGGGTGGTTGACTTTGTGATGAAGTGTTTGAGATGGATGATGATGATGAAAGAGTCTCGCTATCAGACCGTTTGGGTGATTTCCTAGCTCTTTTTCTTGTAGCTATAGGTAACTCAGTTGGCTAAATGCCAAGCTTTTCACTCTGTAATCTAGTGAGAGGATGAGCAGGATTATATTGCGAAGTCACACTGCCTTGAGATTTATCAGACCTTTGAGGTGATATTGAAAATCGCTGAAGTTTATGAATCCAAGATTCAACTTCAGGAGGTTCAATAGCACATTGTTCTGAAAAGTCAGGGTTTGTGACAGTGTATGTTCTTCTTTTGACTTCTAGTTCTAGATTTAAAATTTCTGATTTTGATGGAGAAGTCGGGGAAGATGGTGAGGGTGATTTACTTTTAGAATGGTATTTAGATTTAGATTCACTTTCCATTCATAGTTTGAGGCCCTCCTTCTAGCGCCAAATATGTTGAAGCCCCGAAAATCGGGTCTACAACAAGGGGGATACCCACCCGGTCCGGACCTTGGTCAGCAGCTCCTTTTCCATTTGGTGTAGTGGGTCCGACTGGGGATAATGGGACCTGTTTCCTAATATGTGTGTGTGTGTTTGAGATTTGATATTTCTTTTCTAAAATTCCTAATTAAAATGCTTTTAATCTATTTCTAATCTATTCATATGCAAACTGTATTCTAAGAAATATCTAATTCTAAACAAACCCGAGATGTAATATTTCAATATATGCGATCTAAAAGGATTTCAGATAACAATTGATAATAAATATCATTCAATTATTATGATAAAAGAATTCAATAAAGATAAACTATTTCACATAAAAAGTTAGATGAAACAGTTGTGGAAAACATATCGCATATTAAGCTATTCATATATCAAGCACAAATAAATAATTATCACCGTACAAAAATGCCAAATGATAACTCAAATATTTAAACATTAACATATAAACAACTAAACATAAATATCACTTTTAACACAGAAACAGAAACAGTTAAGAGATAAAAGTACCATTTATAACTGGTTCTACTCATGAGCTAGAAGCAATAATGATTTATCTCTTTCTTAATCCAACATCTATCAAGAGTACAGAAATGCAACATCAGTAACAGATATTAGACACAGATATCAATAAATCTCGTTCCATTCATTCATAAAAACCTCCTCTGAGGGTGCAGAAGTGCATGTTCTGAGGATAAGTTTTTGATAAATTTCAGGACCCTTCTCTAAATGCATGAGAAGGGTTTAAATACTAATAACTAAAATCCAAAAATAGTTTATTACAAAAATTTAGGATTCGGTTTAAATGACCGTCCTTTTTTCTAGGAAAAAATACAGTAAAACTAAAACTAAATTTAAAAATAAAGACTATCAACTATCTACTAATGAATTTGATCTTTGATCTTGCAAGCATCCAGCATTGTTTTGAGAAGAAGTGGTTGGCCGACTTCAGATTTCAACTGCCCCGAAAAGACAGAATCGGTGAGTGTAGGAGCAATCTTCTCAGCAGAATTAATGATGCAATTAAGCGCACTGCATTGACTGTGTGGTTTCATTAGATATGTCCAGTAAGAATCCCAGTTTAATCTTGTCAGTCCTTGAATTGATTTTGCCTTTTCATCAGCCTTTTGCCTCCATTCTGTTTGCAATTGCTGTGCTTGTGGAAGGTGTCCCGGAATTATTTCTGAAATCAAATTAACTTTGTGCAAATTTTCATTTACACAATCAGTAATATTTCTTGCTACTGTAGCTGCTTCCTCTGCTGCTTTTTCTGCCTCTCTGATCTGTACATCCCAATTGTTGAAGAGCAGTTATTTATGACTATCATTGATGATCGGTGCTCCTGCTCTTCTTCCTTCCTCTGTCTTTTGCCATGCCAAATAATTAGTAACTCTTTCATTATTTAAATAATAATCATGTCGTAATTCTACGACATGATTAGTGATTTTATCACTTTCTTGACAAAAAGAGTTGTATTGCAATATTTTCTAGCAAAATATGTCTTGTTGTTGTAGTACTTGTTTTCTCAAAGAAACAGACTCTGAAATAAACTCTGGAAGCTTAGGGTCCTCTTTGTGCTCCTCTTGGATAATCTGTATTTGTTTCTCTTTATCTGCCAAACTTTTCTGATATCCAATTTGCATCTGTTGAAGCTCTTGCTGTAACTTTTCAAGTTTTATCCGTGCTTCACTGTTAGCATGGGCTTGTTGCAATTGTTGTTGCAGAACTTGTATTTGATCTTCTTTTTGATTTAATAATAGCCTTACCTCGGATGCTTTGTCAATAGTTACAGAGGCATAAGCTCCTGTAATCTGATATAACTTGGTAAGGTTATCAGTTGGATCCGTAGTAGGATCCTTCCATAAGATATCTAATTGTTCTACCTCAGTAGAGATTGAGCTCTCTCACTTTCTCTTTTTCCTTTGCTTCCTCACTACTGCTTTATACTGCGGGCTGTAGAATACATCTAGAGGAGGAATGTCCTCTATATTGAGTACAATTTCAGAAGAGGGAGTGATAGGTATATGCTCAGTTTCTGTGATGTTGCCACTTATTCCCGTGCTAAAAAATTTTGTTGTCTGTACAGGGGTCTGTATATTCTGTCCTTCCACATTAAGCAATTGATTAAAAATTTCCCATTCTTTGTCCAATTCAGTCCTGACTGTCGGTTGCTGTACATTGAGAGGTGGAAGATTCAACTGTGGAGTGGTAAAATTCTATTGTTGTGAAATCTCTTTTGATTGAGTTGTATCTTTCACTGAGCTTTCATCATTATCAATATTTTTAGAATGCTCAGAAGTCTCTTTGTCAGACTTCGACTTAAACTTTTCTGTATTTGAGCTGCCACTAAGACTAACACTAGGAGTTGGTTCCCTTGCGGGTTCCAAGCGTAAATTTTCCAAAGGGATAGTAGTTAGTCTTCTATCTCTGTAAACTTTAAATTCTTGAAAATCTTCTGGGGATAACTATGTTTGAGCTAAATGCAAAACTTCTTTAAATGAACATTGTGTTTGAAACATATCATCAAAAGGATCTTCTTCTCCAGAAAACACTCTTACTTTGATTGCATTGGTGAAATTTTTAACAACATCAATTGGATCAAATAACCTTCTCGAAAACTTGAACAGTTGTAAGCATGTAATATTGCTTACTTCTTTGAACGTGTGACCAACATAAAACAATGAAAATGCTCCACAGGCTACAGGAAATTGTGGGAAAATGCCCTTCTTCTTCTCCTTTAATTCCTTTGTCAAACCTCCTTCACCATAGGTTTGATAAGTAATTTCCCGAGCTACAAGTTTATCCGGAACATACAGGGGTAAAACATGGGGGGAAGCAGAACTTCCAAAAACCCTCACATAAGTAAACAACTCTTCTCCAAACCATATTACGATAGGGAGAATGTTGACTTCTGCTTCCGGGGATAACCTTGGAGCATCCTTATTATACAATATTCTATATAGAGGCAGCATTATTCCATGGAAAATTTTGTAAAAATGAGGAACAAACTTTGATTCCCACAACTTTTTGTGATAGACATGAATAGGCAAGGGATCATGAATTGTCCATTGCCAACCCATCAAAGGGAATTTAGAAACAAAACAAATTGAATCCATAACATAGGCAGATATATAAAAAGGAGGATAAATCCTCTGAGAAACAGTCCGTTTGGACCGGTAATTGAAAATAGCAGTGCCTAAATTATCAGACAAGATTTTGGCCCAGTCTACAATTGTAGCGTTAACAGCAGCATTCAGCAAAGGGAGCCATTCAGGCAAGACCATATTTATGTCAGGCTTTCCAGCTAGCAAAATAATATGGAGAGGTGAGAGAACCAGTACTGTACATAACGTGTTTGTTTTTCTTCAATGGTTCCTCTCTTTTGGTCCATTCCTTGGTGCATTCCGCCAAATTTTCATTTTCTCTGGCGAATTTCTCCATAAATTGTTTGTTGTAAGTCGCCTGAGGTTCCGGTAAGTGATACATAAGCCTCAAATCTTCTGTAGTGAATGACCCGATGAGTTCTTTTCCTGGAGTTCTAAATTTCCTGTCCTAAATATCGGTGTTATCCAGCACCCATTTTACCATATCTGTATACGGAAGAATTCTCGGTCTTGCTGCTATTCTGTACAGAAATGAACAAGCCAATTCTGTAAGAGATGCTTCAGAGGAATTAATTGATCCTGCAGTAGCCGCGACTTCCATTACCCTGGGATTTTCTTCTTTGAGCAAATTATGCATTCCTTCCCAAGTTGTGATACCGGTGTCCTTGTTGCAAGCAGTGTCTCTGTATAAGGAAGCCATCTCTTTGTTTTCATCACTTGGAACTTTCTCTTTCTTACCCATAATGCTCTATGAATGCTTTGTATAGTCTTCTGCTCCTTCACGCCTGCGATGTTACGAATTAAGTGAGAGTAATGATATGAGAAAGGTGGCGGGATAGTTTTAAATTCTGAAGGCGGATGAAAAATATTATTTTAAACGTGAAACAACCTTTCAATCAAAACAAAATCCTTTCCATCAATGATTAACAATCCATTCATTAATTTTGACAGCAAAGTGCATAACGGATATTTATTTATGAAAATATTTACTTTGGACAACATGCTAGAAGAATCTGCGATAATGCGATCTGCGATTTGTTGTGCAATATTGAAAAATCGCAATATCGAAGATCACAATCATCGCAAATTGCAATCATCACAAGTCGCAACATCCACAAATCACAATCTAATATTATCGTGAAATCGCAATATCACAATTTCACAAAATATAACTTATTAAACAACTTTTCTGCGATATGCGGTTTGCAATCAATACTTTAATGTATAGTTCTTTGAGATCGTGCTATCACAATATCGCGGAATCGTAATTTTAAAAGATTTTTCTTTTACAAAGGATTATTCACTTTTTGCGATGGATGCGGTATTTTTCTTCAAAGAAAGATTATGTTTTGATCTATCATAAACTTAGGTTTATTTTCAAGATTTTCAAAGGAATTTCCCTAAGTTATGATAGTAAGTTTTATTTGAGAAAGGGAATACATACTAATTATTTTTTTTGGATTTTTTGACTAAGGGTCCCCACTTATTTAGTATTATTACTAATATTAAATATGAAGGGGGGTTGTTGCTGGCCACAACACTGTGAAAAAACAATAAATATCACTTACAATTTCTTTCTAATTCTTCAAGGATAAAAACATTTTTGGGTTATCTTCAAGCTTTGATTGGTTGATAATAATAAAGTAAGTGCATTTTCTGAAGTTTAGCTTATGTAATATACTCTATTGTCACAGGCATTGCCTCTGCTGCCAGCAAATGTTCATAGTCTCGACAAGGTTACCTTTTAACCATCAACTATTCATTGTCCCATCCAATTAAGATTATGACTCTTTAAAAATAAATTCATAAGACATATTTTCTCAAATTTTTTGACTTCTTGTTTTATTTTTCTTAATTCAAGAGCCATTGTTCTGGTTTGGTAGCCAGTTAGTAACAATGCCATTCACTAGTTGTAATTAAACTAAACAAGCCAGCTCATGATGAGACCCCTTGTCTTAATTTATAAGCCATTACCCTGTTTTGGTATGCAGTATGGGTAATGTCATTTTGATTACTTCCTATGATCATGGTAAGCAGGCTCGTGATGAGACCTCTTATCTCCTGAATTTGGTCATATAATTTCTTTAGAATTACGTTCTAAAAAATCACAATCGAAATGGATGGGGTGAAATAGTTGTATCCTTAAGAATAAATGGATGACAATTTTCAGAGTTTTTTGTTTGCCAAAGCTTGAAAAAGTCTTTACTTTTTAAAGATAACCTTTCTCTTCTTAATAAACTTATAATGATTTACATTTTCCTCAAAGTTTCATAGGATCATGCAAATGTTTTAAACAAATTTTCAAAGTTTAACATTTTATTTTAAACTATCTAAAATTGTAATCAAATCCCTAAAAATTCTTATTTACATAAAATAAGTATTTATAACATTGTTTCCAAGACAACTTTCTAATAGTAAAAAGTCAATCAAAGACTTTTAACAACCTTTATTTAAAAAATAAATAAAAAATTGCAGAAAGGAATATGTAAAAGTAAGAAGGGGTTACCTCCTTATGAAAATAATTTCTTTAAGACAAGCCCATTTACATGAAGAGGTTCTCTCTTTCCTGTTAAATCTTGAAGTATGAATTTATATGAGCCTATATTTTCAGCAATCTGAAATGGTCCAAGCCACATCTTCTGAAATTTGGTATGCTTACCTTTTTCTTCATGTGCTTTATCCCATTTCAGAACAAGATCACCAATTGACAAATTTTTTGAGCTTGTGGAATTTGAATCAAAATAAGACTTAACAACCTGTTGATGTTTTTCATGAACACTTCTTGCTTTCTCTCTATCCTCTTCTAATTTTAAAATTTGATCAAATCTCAATTGAATGGATGAGGAAGGATTTTCTTCAATGAATTGCACCGGGGCTAATGATGGAAGAGCTAGATTTGATGGTATCACAGCTTCTTTACCATAAACTAAATTGAAAGGTGAAGTTCCAATAGAAGCTTTAAGAGTAATACGATCAGCCCATAATGCAAATATTAAATACGTGTGCCAATTCTTTTGGGTTTGATCAATAGTCCTTTTGATGATTTTGAGGAGATTTTTGTTAGTGGATTCAGCTAAACCATTACCCTGTGGATAATATTTTTCTGAATATTTCAATTTAAAACCTCTCTTAATTGAAAATTCCACTATAATTTTACCATAAAAATAAGATGCATTGTCAAAGACCAGAGCATTAGGTACACCAAACCTGGTAATGATGAATTGATCAATGAAATCAATAATTGCATCAGAATTGGCTACCTTTAGAGGAATTTCTTCAACCCACTTTGTAAAGTAATCTGTTGCTGTGAGGATGTACTTATGTTGCTTGGAGGAATGAGGTATTATTTCACCAATAATATCAAGCCCCCATTGCTCGAATGGTTGTTCAACTTTTACTAGCTGTAGAGGAAAAGTTGGATTCCTCTGTCTTCCACTAGCATTTTGGAAAATCTTGCACTTCCTCACATAAGCATGAGTATGTTTAAAAATGGTAGGCCAATAATACCCAGCATGGATAATTTTGTGGGCTGTGGTATCACCTCCAAAATGACCTCCTGCTGGTCCATCGTGTAATTCCTGCAATACCTTCTTTGCTTCAGTCTTTTCAAGACATCTTAATAAAATTGAATCTTAATTCTCTCTGAATAACACATCATCAATGATTTCATATTTAATAGCCTTCAATCTTAAAGAATGTTTATTCTTATAACTGAGATTAGAAGGATCATACCCATTTTTCAAATAAAATATCAGATCAACATACTGAGATTCAAAATATGTAACACTTATCTGACTTACTTGAATAGCATTCCCTAGATCTTGATTTTCTGGTATATTATGAGCTCCTGCTAATAATCTACAAAAACCTTGTCCTCTAACAATCTTTGCTGGTTTAATGTCAATATCATATTCTTGCAAGGCTATCACCCAATTAGCCCTTTTTTCTCCTACTTCTCTTTGAATTAGTAACTGTCTTACTACTGAGAAAGGAACAATCACTTTTATGTGTGTTTTTAAGAGAAAAGGCCTGAATTTCTTGATTGAATTAAATACAGTGAAAGCTTGCTTTTTAACATCAGAATAATTCAGCTCAGCTCCTTGCAGATTTGAGCTGAAGAAAGAAATCGGTGCTTCGATTTTTTGTTCATTGAGCTGTGTTAAAACATCAGCATAAGAAGTTTCAGTTGCCAAAGTATACATAATGAAATCATTGGAAAAATTGGGAGTATTCAATGCAGGTGCATCAATGATTGCCTTCTTGATTGCATCAAAGGCTTATTTTCCTTTATAACCCCATTTGAATACCAAATTTTTCCTAATCATATTCTGCATAGGAAAAAAAATTTGAGAAAAATCTGGAATGAATCTTTTTACAAAATTAGTCTGACCTAGAAATGATTGCCTGAACTTTTTATTGTGAGGTAACGAAATGTCAGAAATTTCTTTAACTCTGTCAAGATCGATATATATACCATCTTTTGACACAACAAACCCTAGGATTTTTCCTTGATCAAGAGAAAAGAAGGATTTCTTTGGGTTTAATGAAATACCAAATCTTCTACATCTTTCAAATATTTGTTTCAGATCTTGTAAATGATTGGATCTGTTCTTTGAATAAACTATTATGTCATCAAGATAAATAACAACTGATCTATTTATCAGACCCTTAAATGCTATGTCCATGGCTCTCTGGAAAGTATCCCCTGAATTCAGTAAACCAAAAGGCATTTTCTGATAAGCATAAGTTCCCCATTTGGTTCTGAAAGTAGTTTTCAACCTATCATCTAGATGTACTAGAATTTGATTATACCCTGAAAATCCATCAAGGACGGACATGAGTTCAGAACCAACTACCTTTCGGAGAATTTGCTCCAAAGTTGGCAATGGAAAGTTGTCCTTTTGACATGCCTTGTTTAAATTCCTAAAATCAATACAGATTCTAATATCGCCATTTTTCTTCCTAACAGGTACCATATTGGAAACCCAATTGGAATGCCGTACATGAAAAATGATTTTGGATTTCAGAAGTTTATTGAGTTCTGTTTTGATTTGATCTTCATGATTTGGATGAATCTTTCTTAATTTCTGTTGCACAGGCTTAACATCAGATAGAATTGGAATTGTGTGTTGAATTACAGAAGTATCATAAGTCTTTAAATATTCATAATTCCAAGCGAAAACATTTTTATATTTACTCAAAAGTTTAATGAAAGCAGATCTTTCTTCTGGACTTAAATTGAGACCTAGATTAACATTCTGAGGTTTAGAATCAAAGCCAATATTGATTAATTCAAAATTCAAAGTTGAACTTTGAATTTTGGCATTAGTAACTTTCTTGAATCTGTCTTTAATATCATAAAGATCTTCTGGTTAAACAACAGATTTGGGAATTAGATTTTCATTATTTCTTGAAGTAATTTTTAGATCATGATAATCTTCATCAATAATTTTTTCATGATATGATTTCTTAGAAGTTAAGAAATTCAAAATATCTTGATCATGGTAGAATACTCTCCAGTTAGTAATATTGTCTGGGACAGATGGGCGAAAAATCAACTCTACTGAAAATCTATCAGGACTGCAATCTTCAACAAGAAGGAGTTTGGACACAACATTACCTAATAACTCAGCTGATGTGTTCTGATTTTTGGGAATAGAAGAGATATTAAATGCTAGAAATTTAGTGGTAAGATCATGTACTAAGGTTTGATAGTGTTTAAGATTCCCTAAAATAAAATGGAAGGTATTCCTTACTTGTTTTATGACAATTTCAGAATCTCCATAAACTTTTAGGTATTTTACATTTAACCCTATGGCCTTATAAAGCCCTTGAATCAAGGCTTCACACTCAGCAATATTATTAGTGCACCCAAATTCTAATCTACATGATAACATGGTTTTCTCTCCTTCTGGATCAATTAGGATGCATCCTGCTCCTGCTCCATAATTAGATTTTGGTCCATCAAAATATAATGACCAAAATAAATTTCTATCTATGGGTTTATCTACAAAAGAATCAGAAATATTTGCAATTCTAGAGGAATCGGATTGCGAAAAAATTTCAATTTGGGAAACAAAAGTATTTAGAAAGAATGGTGACTGTGGTGCAGTAAAATTTCCAAGAGAAGACGCAGCAGAATAACCTCCAAGAATATTATTGTTGAAAGCTACAGGTTCATTAGGTTGCTCGAATTCAGTTACATTGTGCATCATATGTTTCTCTCGTTCAACTTTGATTTTATTAGGTTTCCCTTTGTAGGGAGGCCACATATGTGAATAATTGGTTGAGATATAACCATTAAGTTTTGCAGACCAGTCCCTGCTTAAGACCAACCCATAGAATTCTGGAATATCAGCAATTAAAATATCAATTCTTTGGACAATCCTAGGATCAAAAGCTAGTCTAATGGAAACTGAATTGATTTCTCCAATAACTTGAAATTTAGAGCGATCCAATTGTACATTATGAACAACAGACTTCTGCGATTCAATATTCAATTTAGCACAGACTGAAGAAGGCATTATATTGGAAGATGTTCCCAAATCAACCAAAAAATTATGCAAATTCTTATTGTAGATTTCATAGGTTAGCAGAAATGGAGGTGTCTGGGAATTTGATCTTTCTCCAATAAGAACAGTGTCAGATGCATATACTTTGTCTGGTGGCTTACCAATCCCTTTAGCTTCTTTAGATACTACACCACTTGGTAGAGGAGCAATAGGTGTAGCATTTAACTCTTTTAATAACAGCTTTTGTTGATGTTTGAGTTTGCTAAGTTCATGTAATGAGATATTCACTCTAGTGTTTTTCATGTCCTCAACAATATTATAGTCCATCGGATTTGATACTACCAGAGTTTTGGATGATGATGTGGGAGGATTGGGAGATGATGGCTGATTCTAAGTGGGTAATGAAGAAGTCTTTTTAGCAGGAGTTTTGTCTTTGGTATTTGGAGTTGTATTTTTCTTCTTCGGAATAGTTTGAACAGATTTCGATGTAGATTTTCTCCTTGTACTTACAGGCATAGCTTCTTGTTCCATGTCACTATCTGAATTAGGGAGAATGAAATCCCACATTCCATTTATTTCAACTTCTTCTTCTCTTTCATATTCTTCATCTGATATTAGAGGATTCTCTTCTTCTTCTTCATCTTCTGATTCTGCATTGGAAATTTCATTGGGAGGTTTTGATTCATTTTGATTTCTCTTGAAATTTCTAAATGGTCTCTTTGTAGAAGTCTCAACTACCTACCTTTTAATCTCAACCATCTCATTAGACATTGTTTTAAGAACTTTATGTAAACTTTCCATGTCATCTGGATCTCTTGGTGTCTTTTTCTTGGAATCATCTTTAAAATTGACTTTCTTTGATTTTCTCTCATCAATACCATTTTTCTTATCAAGAGAAATCATCCACTTTTCCACTGAAATAGCTTCCTTCATATTTTCAGCTAAAGTTGGCTTTGCAGCTCTATCTACAAAAATTACAATATTTGAGGGTAAATCGTTAATGTACCATTCACTTCTAACTTGTTCACTAGGTTTAGATGTTGCAGGGATCTTGTTCAAGAGTTTATTAAATCTTGAGTTAAAGTCTTTAATGGTTTCCTTTGATTGAGTCTTTAAATTGGAGAGATCATTAATTAGGGTAGCAACTAATCTATCATCTCCATATTTAGTTAAAAATTGTTCTTCAAACATATCCCAATCAATGATAGAATCAACAGGTAAGGAAAAGTACCAGGATCCTGTTGTTCCTTGTAAAGTATAGGGAAATAATCAAACTACAACATCTTCATGCTCTACTGCATTCAAATTTACAGAAATCATAAATTTATTGATGTGTTCTTCTGCTAATATACCACTATCTGGACTAAACTTTGGGAGCCATTTTTTAGGATGATCAGGTAGATCATGCAAAGGTGCAGCCATATTCACAGCTCCTAGTCTGGTCCATGGTCTTTGTGCTGGTTGTGCCATTCTTTTGATGATACTAGATGAGCTAGAAGGGATAACTAGTATATGAGTAGTAACTTTTGAGGTATCAGAAGAGACAATTAATGTTTGAGTAGATGTAGTTTGAGGAGATGAAGTTTGAGTAGAGGAGGAAGATTGAGCAGATGTAGTTTGAGAAGAAGATTGAGCAGATGTAGATGAGACTACTGTACTTTCTTTATTTGGAGCTTGGGAAACACATGATTGAATATGCAATGAAGAACTAGTACCACTTTCTGTTTCCGGTGGAGTTTTTCTTGTTTTGACCCTACTAGGTATAGGAAATTATTTTGGGGAAATTCCAATTTTTTCACTCTGTGACCTAGTAAGAGGTCTAGAAGAAACAAACTGCGAAGTGACACTACCTCCAGATAATTCTGATTCTTCTAATGATAATGAGAAACCTTGAAGTTTATGGGTCAAGGCCTCAACTTCAGGGGACTCAAGAGTTGGATTACCTGATTGATCTAAAACTTTGGTAGTGGGTGTTTGAATACTTTTATCAATTTCTTCTCTTGTGATTTGGGATGTAGAAGACATTGAAGGTGATGAGGGTGATGTGCTCTTAGAATGGCTTTCGGATTTAGCTTTATCTGCCATTCATAGCTTATGACCTCCTTCTCGCGCCAAAAAAATTGAAGCCTCGAAAATCGCTACTTCAAACATCGGGGGATAACCACCCGGTTAGGACCTTAAGATAGCTCCTTTTCCGTTTTGGATGGTGGCTCTGACTGGATTTATAGGACCAGTTTCCTAGTAATTTAAATGTGTTGGTAATGGAATGATTTGATGGGGGAAAATGGGACTAAATAACTGAAATGAAAATACTAACTAATATAATTTAAATATTGATAAAAAAATTCTAAAACTAACCCAGGTATCATACGTGAATACAACTTAAAATTGTTTCAATTAATCAATAATCATAAAAATGTATTATAGCTTAATTGAAATGTCCAGCAACAAATAAAGATAACTTTGTTGAAGAAATTAAATAGAGTTAAAATAACATATTACATTCATCATTATATATCTCTTGCATATACTATAAAAGATAAATATTTCTAACACACTCAGAAATGATATGTATAAATAAATATTATGAAGCGAAGTACATATAAATGATAGAAATTTAAAAAAGAATATCATATAACAAAAGAAACTAACAACAAATATATAGAAATACCATATCCATCTTAAGACTTTCAAATGCAATCTGATACTCTAATCTAGCAATTCCGATGTAAAATCAACTTCAAGGTACAAAAATGCAATTCTTAAAGATAACTTCACATAGAATCACCAGATGTGATCCTTTATAAAAGAATATAGGAGTAAATGGAGTACAAAAATTTAATCTCCAAGTCAAAAATATTATAGATGAAGGACCCCTTTCTAAATGCATGAAAGGGGTTTAAATAGGTACCTAAAAAAAAATAACTAAAATTATTCCTACAATATATCTTAATTAAAAAATATCTGAAACAGAAATGCGAGATTGATGAAAACCGACTCATTGATCATTAGTTGAGGTGGATGCGTGAAGGTGGCAGATATTGATCATATCTTGGACTTTTGTTCGCCGACTCATTTTTGAATGTAACTTCTCAGTGTATGTAGCATCAGAGAATTTAGGAATGATACAATGAATAGCATTCGGAAGCAATTTGATGGCCATTTGTTGGCTGTGTGGCTTGATCAGATAAGTCCACATAATATCCCATGAAATTCCTTGAAGTTTGCTTCCACCTAGAATCAAACTTATTTTACTTTAGGTAATTTGCCTGGGGTACAATCTAAGATCAAATTGGTAGCGTACAAGATGACATTAATCAATTGTGTTGTATTATTCATTAGACCTTTAGCCCTTGATATGGCTCTTTCCGATTTCATCAATCGTTGTTCCCATTCCATAAAGAAAATTTCCTTGTGTCTCTCTTCAATTCTAGGAAGATTAGCTTTTCTTCCCTGCTCTGTATCCTGCCATCAAAGGAACTCGGAAATTTTATCATCAGCATCATCAATTTCTTGCCTAAGAGTAACTGAGTTATCTATCAAAGATAATGTTATTTCGCACAAAGGCTCAATTTGTGTCAACTTCAGACAAAATTCATTTAACTATTGAGATAGCAGTTTGTTTATTTCAAGAGCTTTAGTTATGAATTGAGCTAACTTAGGATACTCCTTGAACTTTTCCAATACCGATTGGAACATTTTTTCCTGTTCAATTTTTGAATTTCTCTCACTTTGTAGAAGATTTTGTAGCTTTTCTACCTCTTGATTCAACCGTTGTTGTTTGTCCAAGGCTTGTTCATCAATCTTCTTATTTTCAAGGATGAGCTGCTCTTCTAGTTGTTTAGTTATGAGTTCTGCATCCTATAATCACTGCTCCAACTGAATAATCTTTTTTTGATCTCCTGCGACCTGTTCTTCAAAAATAGAAATTTGCACATATTTTTGTTTTACCAGTTGTGTAACTTCAGAAGCTTTATCTATAGTGGCAGCACTATAGGCACCTGCATACTGAGACAATTTGGTGAGATCCTCAGATGGATCCATCTCAACATTTTTATAAACAAAATTTATAAATTCCCCATGTAATGCTAATAGGGCATCTTGATCTGTTCTCCTTTTTCTTTGTTTTCTCACCACAACCCTATGTTTGGGACTGTAGAAAATATCTAACGGAGGGATTTATTCTATTTTTAGCATAATTTCTCCTGTGGGGTTTTCAGGAATGATATCTACATCCTGATCTTTGGGATTATTAACTTGAGGAGTGTTTTGCAGTCCTATCTGCTTCGAAAATTGTTGATATTTACTTATAAAATGAGGAGAAACAACCAGTTCAGTATCTAATTTCCTCCAACTTGAGAACATACATTATCATTCTTGGGTGGTTGTTCAGTTTTTTTAGTTTCTGTGCTTCCTTTCTCAAAATGTACATGGGCATCAGCACCCGTGCTCTCTTTTTCTGTTTGAACTAAAGGCTTCTGTGTATCTTTTTGAGCAGTTGTTTCCGTCTTGGCAGTGTCAACTTTGCTGTTGTCATCCTTTTTCCCTAGAACAGGATCAATTCCTGTTACCTCTTTACCAAAAGTACTTCCTGTTTCTTTCCGTTGTGATGCTTTCTCCTGTGTGGGAGTTCTCAACTGATCAAGAGGCACTTTAAGTAGCCTCTGACTTCTAAACAAAAAAAACTTTTTCATGTCCTTGGCTTGAAACTTGGACTTGGATGAATCAAAAACTTGGGATATATCATCCATAGAAACAAATAAATCATCAAAAATGTCTAGTTCATGCTCAAACCAGGCAATTGAAACAAATGTAGTAGAATCATACGCCACTTTGCTTGGGTCGTATTTCCTCCCAGGAATTGTTGAAAACTTAAGATCATAAATATTACCAACTTATTTCTCAGGATGAGCGAAACTATTGAGAGTATAATCACCACACTTAAAAGGGAAGGTAGGCCACATAAGCTTTTTATTTCTTTTCAAAATTCTAGACATTCCTTCAACTGTTAGTGGATAAGAAATCTCCTGAGCTAACAGCTTATCTGGAATGTATAGGGGCATAATATGTGGCTCGAAAATACTCCCAAAAATTCTAATATAAGTGAATTTTTCTTCCCTGAACCAATCTCCGATAGAGGACAAATAAATCTTGGCTTTATTGTAAAGTCTAGGAGGGAAATGACCAAAAATGGTTTGGTAAATTGGAATTAGAAAACCATGGAAGACTTTGTAAAAATGAAGCTTGAAATGTTCTTTCCATAAGAAATTGTGATACACATGAATAGGGATAGGTTCTTTTGGAGTCCATTTCCAACCTAGCATGGGGAACTCAGAATTGAAACAGAGGGCATCTAAGATATAAGCACAAAAATGGAAAGGGGTGGAATTCCCTGAATTCTTGTCTTTTTTGTACTCTAGAATTTGATTGGCTATCGTATCAGACAAAATGACACCCCAATCCAAAATTTCAGAACTAACAACAGAATGAATTAATGAGACCATTTGAATAGAAAATCTAGTAGAGTTATCGTTTCCGAACAACCTACACATCATCGCTGGGGCATAACAATATGGAGGCGAGAGAGACTCCACAGAGTACATACCTGATGCCTCCTGCTTATGAATCTCAGGGTTATTCCTCCATTCTTTGATTGGCTTTACCTGGTTTGGATGTTCTGCAGCATATTCCTTAAGGAAGTCTTTGTTGTAAATATTTTGCGGGTTGGGAAGATGGTACATTGCTTTAATATTTTCTGCCCTGAATGACCCGAACATTGATCTAGAAGCAAAAACAAAAGTCCTATTTTGAATGGTCACATTGTCAATGACCCATCGGATAACATCATAGTAGGGAAAAATGTTCGCCTGGGAAGAAACTAGGTGTAAAAATGACTTTGCTAATGCACTGAATTGATTTTCAGAGTCAGAGTCTGAATCTTCTTCATCTGGAACAGTTACCTTAGGAAAAATAACCCTAGGTTTATATTTTTCAATCAAATTGTATAAATTTTCCCATGTCATCTTCCCCAGTCCTTGACAGGAGGTGTCTGTGACTAGCTTGAGCCTCGTCGATTTCTCCTTGGGCGGCATGGTTAATACAGGGGCTTTTGCAACAAAAGTAGCTTTAGATTTTTTTCTTCTCTTTGACATTTCAGTGTCAGGAAAATTCTCTCTAGTTCTGCGAATAAAAGGATTCAAATTTTTTTTCTACAATTCAAATGAATGCCTTCAGTTGAAATAAAACATAATAATGAGAATAGCTATCCAAAGAACTGTTTATTTAATTACCATCTAATCTCCTCGTATTTATGACATAAATGTTCTCCAAGGGGTCACATTCACGCATTGAAAACAAAATAACCCATGATTTTTTGTCTGATTTTCAATTAATGGTGTCGTACAATCGGAGATCGGTGCATGATTGGAATAAATGTTAAAATTCACTTTTGATTCTTTGTGATGCAATGAATAAATATAAATGCGAAGTAACAATCGCATCGCAAGTCTTCAATGATGTGCAAAATAATATAACATAATTTATGCTGATTTTCCAATTGTGACAATCGCATTGCAATTTATTTGAAAGGAAATGTGACAACGCTTTCTACCAATTCCCGATCGCATCAGAGATTTAAAATGGAATGAACCGTTTAATACTATCTCCGAAAATGCGATTGCAATTGAGCGCAATTGCATTGGCATTTACAATGAAACGAATGCAATGTTTAACTTTCTTCCGAAACGCGATTGTGATAAATCGCATCGCATCGGTCATAGATACAGAAATGAAATACTTAATACTAATCCGAAATGCAATTGAGATTGAGCGGAATCGCATCGGAACTTCTCAAAGCAAAAACAACTCTTTTAAAATAAATTTTTCAAATTTCCGATTGCGATTACTATTCATCTTAACATATTATTAAGTATAAAGTCTTTCTAATATGTTCAAAATATGTTAAAAATTCTTCTAACTTATCGGATCACAAAGTTTTTTAAAGTTTGTACACTTTGTGAATAAAAATATGATATCCATCCTTTTATCCATAGATCTTTTATTTCTATTTAGAGAAAAAGATATATAAAAAGGGGACCTATTTTTAAATGGGATTTATTCTAAAATTTTAAAATGGGGAGGGTTGTTGTTCAGTAGAATAGGGTAATATCTTTTTCTTACCCTCAAATATTTGACTCTTGTGACAAGAGGTTACATACCTTTTAACATGTGTAAACGAAGTAGGCCAGTAAAAACCAGCTCTCAGGATTTTGTCCGCGGTAGTCTTCTAGTAAAGATGTCCTCCACAGTCACCTGCATGAAATTCTTGTTATATATTTTCAACTTCATCTTTTAACAAAATCCCACTATGATCTTTCCAAAAAATTACATTTTCTAAAATACAAAATCTTACTCCCTTTCACTTTAAGAATCCATTTTTTTTTCTTGATAATCCAGGAGGAGCTTGTAATTTTAGTAATACAAATATGATATCTACATACCATGGTGAATCTAAAAAGGCTTCACTGATCTCTGGAGTCGCCATCTCTTCCTGATCATCTACTTGGGAAATAAAATTTATGTCTAAGGCATGACAACTTGATTTAGCCATAATTTTAGCTAAACCTTGACCTTTTATCAGTTTTTTGGGTTTTATCTCTATGTCATATTCTAAAATTGTGGCAATCCCCTTACCTCTTCTACCATCAGGACCGTCATGAGTTAGAATTCCTTTTACTACTTCATTTGGGAAATAGGCAATAATGTGAGAATAGAGAATGTATACTCTAAAATCTTTAATGGCATTTACCAAAGCTAGGGCCTATTTCTCCATGATATTATATTTCAAAGCGGCATCTCTATGTGTCTTTCTAAAGAAATCTATGGGCTAATCATAACCCTGGTCATTTTTCTACAGTAAAACTGCAGCAACGGTGTGCTTTGAAGCAAATGAAAAAATGATGAAATCCTTTTTAAAGTCATGACTTATAAGCACTAGGGTTTTGGTTAAGGCCTGTTTGATGGATTCAAATGATTGTTTGTCCTCAATAGTCCATTTAAGAAGTAAAACTTTTTTCAGCATATTATTTAATTTTCTAATTATTTTAGCTCAATTGGAAATGAACCTTCTTAAAAAAATATTTTTTCCTAGAAAAGCCTGTAACTCTTTTATGTTTCTTGGAGGACTAATGTTAAGAATTGCTTCTATTTTGGCAGGGTCTATTCTAATTCATTGCTTAGATATTATGTGTCCTAGTAACTTGCCTTCTTCTCGTCCAAATAAGATTTTCTTAGGGTTTAGAGGGATGCCAAACTTTCTGCATTTAATAAATACTTGTCTAAGATGATCCAAGTGTTCATAATCAGTCTTAGAAAATACAGTTATGTCATCTAAGTAAATCACTATGAATTCATGAATTTCCTTTGCAAAGGCTATATCCATATCTCTTTGAAAGGTATCCCCTGCATTCATTAAACCGAAAGGTATTTTTACATACATAAAAGTGCCCCAAGGAGTAGTGAAAGCTGTTTTGGCTTGATCCTCAGGTTGGACTAAAATTTGGTTGTATCCTGAAAATCCATCTAAAAGTGAAATCCTAGAAGAACCAACTACCCTTTCTAAAATGTGATCCATTTTTGGTAAAGGATACTTTATTTAGATTCCTAAAATCAACACATAATCTAATCTCATCTTTCTTTTTTCTGGTTGGAACTAAATTAGAAACCCAATTAAAATATCTGATTGGTGCAATTATTCGTGCATCGTACATTCCTTTTACCTTTCTTTCAATCAAAGGCATAAAAATAGGGTTGATCCTCCTTAAATTTTGTTTAAAAGGATTTTGATCTTCTTTTATAGGGATTTTACGCTGAATTATGTTCGTGTCATAGGATTTTAGGTCCTCATAATTCCAAGAAAAAAAAATCTTGAAATTCCTTAAAAAGAGCAATATATTTTTATTTTTCTTGTTGAGGTAAGGCTTTCAAAAGTTTGATCATATTTGGTTTTAACTCTATGCCTATATTACATTCCTCAATGTCAGATCTAAGTGGCTCCATTTTGGGTTTTCTAGCAACATCATTTGAGTCAAATAAATCTTCTAAAGGAATTAAACCTTTTGGTAAGAAATTATCTTTGAGATTTAATATATCAGATTCATCATCAATTATCTCAGATATTTCTACTCTCCTTAAGTTATCTATATCTGATTGAATAAACTTAGTTTGTCTAGCAAAATTTAATTTATTTACATCTATATTATTCAAATCAATTTCACTATCTAAATCTTGATCTAATGTACAATCAGTATCTAGTTTTTAGTTCTGAAAATCTCCTTCATTATTCATAAAATGCTAAATCTGTTGGTGTTGTGGGAAAATCTGCCAATATTTGAGGTTATCTGGAATTATTGGTCTGTGTTTTACTTCCACATTATATTTATGATTGGGCTAAAAGGGAAAATTACAAGTACTAGCAAAAATTGCTAAAGAATGTGCTTGTAAATTTTTTTTTCTTGGTATTGCAGAGAAATTACATTCCAAAAAATCATCAATCAAATCTAATACAGTCTCTCTATATCGGCCCAGTCTAGGATTGTAAAAATAATATTCACCATTAATTTGTTTTACAATCAACTCTGAGTCTCCCATTATTGCTATTCTTTTTCCTCCTAAGTTTCTGATAATATGGAGTCCTAAAATGAGGGCTTCATACTCAACCATATTGTTGGTACATTTAAAATTAAATCTAAAAGCATGGCCTTTTGCATGATTCTTTTCAATATTAGTTATCCAAACTCCTGCTCCTGGTCCTAGTTTGTTTACTGAGCCATCAAAATCTAAATGCCATAAATATTCATGAAAGATATTATCATTGTTTTGTGTTTTCTTTTTTTCCTTTAGTTAAATTTTGATTTTATTATCAGTTTCATAGTTACATAAGATGAATGAATCTAGGTCAGTAGGTGTAGCATAATTTGGGTAATTTATTGATCTTGCTGCACTACTTACCATATATTTCATCAATGTTTCCCTATAGAGTTTATTTAGTTGACCAAAAACTAATATAGTAGCATATGACATGTCCAATTGTAGAGATCCCTGTAATCTTTCTCCCCATGAGAAAGATAGTAACAATCCATATTTGGGAGGGATATCAGCTACTACAATTCCAATAGTATACTCTTGCCAGGATATTGAACTAATGTAATACACAAATATTTAATTAAACCTAGGCATTTTGATTTGCTTGAATCAAATGAAAATAAATCTTTCTAAGGCCTTGTAATGTCTAAATTCAGGGTTTCCATTATTGCTTTGGGCATTAGATTGTGTGAAGCTCCTGAATCTAACATTGCATTGTGTAAAATTTGGTCATGAACAGTTAAACTGATGTAATATGGAGGAACTGCTCCATCTTGATGCTTTCCATTCACATCAAGGCCAAAAATCAACTCTGGTTGATCATCATTGAAGTTTACAGAGTCTTATCCATCATTCACATTTAATGTTTCAGTGATTGTTGTTTTATACAAATCATATTTTACCAATTCTGTTAAAGGAATTGGTATTTTTAACTTTTCAATTTCAGTTTGTATATTGAATGAAGGTTGTGATTTACTTATTTGAATTAACTATTCCTTAGTAACTGTAGTTTCAGTGGGTTTATCTTGTTTTTCTACAATTATGCTTTCATTTTCTGTTTGAGTTTCTTGTGTCTTACTGCTCTTAGTTTTATTTTGATGAATAGTTTGAGAAGCAGTAGATGTTTTTTCAGATTTTAAATTGTCAGAAGCTGTTTTTGTAGTGGTAGCTTTTGGATCTGTTGATTTTGGATCAACAGTGGATGTTTTGGATTCTAAGTTTGTTGTTTTAGCAGAATTAACTGTTTTAATAGCAGCATATTTTTGTGAATCTTTTGTTGTTTGATCAACTTCATCTGTTATGTCAGCAATCTTTGGACATGGTGAAATTTTGGGATTGGAAACTTTTTGGCATGAATTAGAGTTTTGATTTTTTTCCCTAGGGAGAATTTGTAGAAATTTTGTTGTTGGGGCTTCTACTATTTTCTTATTTTCAGTTTGTGCATATTTCTTAGTAGAAGGTTCAGTGTTTTTCTTACTTCTAAGGTTATATTTCTTATGTACTTTGTTTATAGAAAAATCATAACCTTGTTTGTAGTCAAATGATTCACTTGAATCTAATTGAAGTTGTTGCATTTCAAATAACTCTTGGTATTACTGAGTGAGAAAGATAGTGTTATCATCATCTATAGCCATTAGATTCATGGTGTCTTCATCATCAACATTGTTTTGAAAACTTTCAGCATAGGTATCCTGAAATGGGGGTCTTATTGTCTAATTTGGAGCTGATTCTTTTGATTTTCCTGAATTTGTATTTTTCCTAAAGTTGGGATTCTTGATTACTATTTATTATCCCATTGAGGTCTCATTTTTTGTTGTCTAATCTATCCATAATTCTCTCTAAATTCTTAGCTAACTGATCTATTTTTCTATCTGAACTAGATGTTTCTTTTTTTATGGTTACTCTCCTCTCATTCCTTAATCTAGCATTTTTAGCTACAATGTTTACTTCTACACTAACAACATCTGTTTGCATTCTTTCTAATGTTTTAGCATTTCTCTCCCTCTGCTGATAATCCATGTTTGTGTCAAATCCATCAGGGAATTTGAGTAGGACAAAATTAGGAGTGGGTTTGAGATTGGCTGGGATTGAGTTATAAACATTGTTGTATATAGTGCATTAGTCTTGGACTGATTCATTGGGAGCTCCTCTCATGGCATCAAATTCAGATAATATTTGGATTATATTTTTATTCTTTTCCCATTTATTCAAAAATACTGTATGAAAGACTGCTCAAATATTTATACTAGCAGGATTAAGACATTTAAACCATTTCTTAACTTCCTCTATTAATTTTTTTGCAAAGAGTCTCATTTGTACATCAAAATCATCTATTTCATGAAGCTCAAAGTAATCTGTCATTTTATTAATGTGCTGCTAGGCAGTGTATTGAGTAGTGGCATCAAATTGGGGTATCTTACTTCGGTAATCCTGAGGCATGTCATATAACTTTCCTTGAAGAACTAAGGGAGCATAATTAGTAGCCATAGCTTGAATTTTAGCTTGGTTAGGAGGTAAATTGGAAGTGCTTGGGGCTGAACTGGAAGTACTATCTGATGCAGTTAATGAAGTGACTGATGAAACTATAATATAATATGGTGAACTAGAAAAATTGGTAGATGAATTAAAAGATAAAGTTGGGGTGCTAGAAAATGAAACTGGAATATACGAAGAACTACTTGGAAATGAGAATGATGAGTTTAAATTTGCAGAAGATAAAATAATGGATGAAGTTGATATGGGAGAGTATGGAAATAGTATTCTAGGTTGTAAGGTTTGCCCAGGGATAAATGGATCCATAGGTTGGAATGTAGTGGAATTTATATATGATCTAGTGATATCTAAGTAAGAAATCGAAGGCTTAGATGTGTAAGCTAATAATTCAGCTAATTCAATAGCTTCATTTATTTCCTTAAGAATAGTAGCATTTATCTCTTCAATTTTATCATGAGCTTTAAATATATTTGATTCAGAACCTACTGAAATATTTTTCTGTTTTGTTTCAAGAAATGAAATAAAAACAACGTCTATAACAACACTTTTTAAGTCAATTTCTGATTTGCTTCTAAACAAATAATGTTCAAAGTTCAGGTCAAAATCTATGTCTTGTAAACTCACTAACTCTTTTGGTAATGAATTGCCTCTATCTAAGGAAGCTTTTGCACCTAAATATTCTACTGGTTTATTCTTTTTTCCAATTCTGTCTGGATTGTCTACTATAACAATAGGTTTAGGATCTGTGTTAGACCTGGTATAGTAAAATTTTCTAGAAGCCAGAATTACATTTTTTTATAAAATGATACTCACAACTTGTAAAAAAATCTTAAAGGAAAAAAGATAATGAAAAATATTTCTCCAAGACCTACTTTAAGATTGAGGATTGGTTAATTCCCCAGTATGGTCACCAGTATGTTATCACTCCAATCATTCTTAAGTTGTGAGATTTTGAATTAAAGTATAAGAACCTTAGAGGTAACCACAGAACAAATTTTAAACTCTAGGATCTAGCCTTCCTAAGTTTTAGAGAGGGCTCTCTCTTTAAGATTTAACTTTGTTTTGATTATAATATATTGTGCTAGTTATGATTGTGAAAATTGGTTTGATTTGGTTGGTTTGGTGGGAAAAATCACTGAATGAGATGGATAGTGGGAAATATGTTTGTCCATTGCATTAAGGTGTCCAAATTCAAGCAGAAAAAACTAGGATCAAGGTCAAAAAGTCAAATTTTTTCAGGGAAAGATAGATAAGACTTTGAAGATCTTGGAAGGCTGATTTGGTGAAGTGGTTTGATCGGGATAAAGAGAAATGAAGGACTCTTTGATCTAGAAAAGGAAGCAGTAGATATAGTTCATTCGAAAGAGGGAGAAATTAAGGGTTCCCTACTATGGAAATTAACAGAAAACATAAAAATGATAAACAGTAAAGATAGGGTGCTTTTAACAAATTTTGAAATAATACTCCTATTTTATCATTCAAATTTAGAATACATAATGGATGCATGAAAACATGAGAAGATAAAGAATGAAAAGTAGAAAGTACTTCACTTCAATGGCTCATCACATGAATCCTGAAATATGATGCTAGATGATTTGATCCAGTATGCTACTCGAACTTGCAACAAAAATCCTTCAATTACAACAAAAATGAATATCGAAATCTTCAACAATTTATTCCACAATATTACTTCAAGGAGTGAAGTATTTATAAAATTTTTTACAAAATATCCTAGAATCCCTCTACGAATTATCTACGGAAAAATAAATATCTTTTACCTTGGTGTCCTCTTTGCTGGCATAGATATTTCAAATCTGTTTTGAAATATTATATTCTTTATCTTATACTCTTTCCTTGTGATACTCTTTAACTCTGATACTCTTTAACCTCTATAAAAAATGCCTTACTGCTGTAATTAATTCTATTTTGACTGTGAAAAAATCAACGATCTGCCTTATCCTTTTATCTGTAATTTGACTTTTACAGTAAGTCAATGAGTGATTTCCAAGCTTCATCATTAGGAATTTGTATATATTTTTAGCTTCCTAAATTTTTCATCTGTCTCAGTATATCTAGCAAATGTTGGTTTTATGAAAAATAAATGTCTTACCTCATGTTGCGGATAAAACAAGTCTTCAAAACTTTTTTGTAAGACCTTCCTTGTACAAATACCTTGTCCTTCTATCTTGTCCATCTACTCTTTTGCATAATCTCTTATTTTCTTACTGTAGTCCTCCTGTGGCATGAGTTTATAATTAATGAACAGAATATTAGACAAACCTCTTTGCCTCAAATTTTCAAATTTAACCATAAACTTGGTTATGCCTATGTTCATATTTTCACATTTCTCTTCAAGTTGTTTCATCATATTCTTCTTTGAAATGACTTTCCTTATTTCAAGGATTGTCTCTGTCCTATCAGTGATTTCTATTTATTCCAACTCTTGCTTGCTTTTACTGTTGAGAAACTTGATCAATTATATGGCTTGCTCAGGTCTATCACCTAGCTCATCTTTTGTTTTCTGAATCTCTACTTGTGTTGCCTCTAGTAAATCCTTATGCTCATATATTACCTGAATTGATGGCCAAACATCATTGATGGCTTCAATGATTTTACTCCATAACTGATTCTCTACATAAGAAATTGCCTCTTTCAAGGTCAAATATTTTTGTATATTTTTCAACTCAGTATTTAACCTATCAGCCCTTTGTTCATGAGTTTTAGCATTGATTTGGGCTAGATTCTTAGTGTCTTTAATATTGTAAATTAATTTCTTCAATCTATTGATCTCATTTTTTCAAAGTGACATTTCTTCCATGCCTTTTACTATTTTACTAGCCTGATTAGAATGTTGAGCTGTTGTAGTAGAGGATTCTGTGGCTAAAGTTTTGGATGATGTCACTGGCACTTCAGTAGCTAGTGGCTCTTTTGTTGCCAACTCTTCTGCCAGAGTTGAAGGCACAGTAGTAGTAACCGTGGGAATTAATGTAGGAGTTTCCTGCTTTTTTGTATTTTCTCTTTCATGGACAAGATTTTCCATTTGGATTTCCATCTCTTTTATCTTCTCTATTAATTGAAAAATCAAGTTCATCATGTCATCTTTCTGATTTTTATCTTGTACTATTTCTCTGGCCTGTGGATGTTTAGTTGGTGGAAGCTTGAGTTGTTTCCTTGATTATGCAATGTTAGCATTCTTTTTCGTCACTAACTCTTCTGCAACTTTGACATTTGTAGGATCATATCCTACTTAGATAACCAACTCTTCTAAAGAATTAATCCTAAGATCTTTAGCATATGAGGAAGCTTCATCAACCTTCATTTGATACCTCATGTTTATGATTGTATTCTAAAGCTTGTGGATATTCATAGCCTTGGTAGTTATGGTAGAATATAACATCTCTGATCTTTGCCTATGAAACTCAATCTTATCTAGTGCATGAATACTTTATGTGGGCACTTCAAGATCAACTTTATTGTAGTATGCAACTCTTGGGAGTCTTAACTATTGGTTGAAGTACTGACATAATCAACATTTTATTTGGATAGTCAAAAGATGATAAATTTCTATTCTAAATGTCTGGTGTTCTCTTCAGCTACTGAGAATATATCTCATTCTTGATTTCTTCACTCTTTGTCTTAATTCTCTCATATTTTTCCCTGATATCAAGATCTTTTTCTTCTGCTATCTATGAGGAAGATGCCTCCATAATCTGCTCTATCTCTATGACCTTAGTGTTTGAACTATCAAGATTTCCTTCATTTAAAATCTTTGTTGCTGGCTCATTTGTATTGACTGTAGCAGCATCCTTATTTGTCACTGGAACATCTGTGTCTTCTACTTCTATTGTCACTTTTCCTTTATCAACTGAATTGGCTTTAGGCTTTTTATTGTATCTAAGTTTAAACCTTCTCTCAGTTATTGTCTTAGTATTATATGTTCCTCCTCCTCTAAGTCTTTTAGTATATTTCTCTCCTTGATTTGCAGTTTTCAAGGTGTGACTAGAATCACCTGTTTAACTACACCTACTAAGGTATTTTCTATCCACCCAGTTTGATTTACATACCATTCAATCTTTGGTTTTTTCTCATGTATATAAGGTTTTAACTTTCACTAAACCCTCATTTTGCTTAATATTCCTTGTGGATCATAGTTCCACGAGAAGCTCTCTTCAAACCTGTACTCAAGAAATTTTTTTGCTGCTTCCTGTTCTGCATCTCTGTGATTACAAATAAAGGGTCCCACCTGATTCTTCAACTTAAATTGGGTATTCTTTTTGGCTTTTGGGAAGTTGATAGAATCAGAATTTAAGATTTTCCTGATATACTCGAAGGAAAAAATTTCAATTGGCACATACTTAGGAAGTTTATAGGGTAACAGATTGGACCCAAAAAAATTGATTTCTGTATGTTTTTTTATATAAGTACCAATCTCTAGTTCTAGTGTGCTCTGATAGCTATAGAACTTTCTTCATTTCATCATTGATTCCTTGTTTTTCTGTATTGGTCAACTTATTTATCAATGGGTGGACAAAGTTATATGTAAACTCTGCATAATTGAACTTTGTGGACTCTTTTCTGATCAAAGATGTCCAAAAGATGACTGAAAGTGGTTTTTCTTCTATATCAAGCTTCTAGACGTTTATTGGAAACTTGTCTACTTGAAAATAAAAGAACATATGGAAGAGAAAGTATGTGTATCTAAATACTCCTTCAGTTGGCAATTTAACAAGCTAATCATGGATATTGCCTGCTATATACTTAGCATAATTGAAAATTACAGAGGGAGGTTGTCCCGGTGTAAAAGTAGATAGGAAACCTAGGATCGATTCATTAGTATGCTCATCTGTAAAGTATCCTAGGATAAATGACAACATGGAAATGACATGTCTAGACCCTTATGGAAATTTTGAAGTAGAATATGGAGGTTTTATTTGTGGAATTTCAGCATGTAAAGGCATGACCACTTGGAAAATCTGAAACCTTTTGGGAAAATCAAGACCAATGTACAACTTTGTAAGTGCTTCTACTGACAAAGCATCTGCTTTGGGATCAGGTTTGAGTTGTAACATCTGGTTGATGGAATCAGCAGTAATTGTAAACATTACCTCTTTTCTTGCATTCAAAACTACTCTATGTTCAGGAGAATAATGGGTCTGACACAACCTAATAATCTTTGGGCATTAATGATTGATTGGAACAACATATTTGGGTAGGTTTGATTCCCAAATTTGTACATCTTCAACCTGATCTAAGGAATTTTCATAACTCCAGCAATGGAGGTCTAACAAATTAAATTTAACAACTGGATCTGCTATTTTATGGTCAATGTCTACAACAAGAGGTTGTAGAGGATTTACAATGATTTTAGTCTTGGAAGACATAGCTGGATTGGATTTTGAATTTTTTTTGGCTTTCTGGATAGTTGAAACTCTGTTTTTTGGGCTTTTTGGATTCTTCTGTAAGATTAAATGGTTTATAGAAGTGTTTCTTTACTTTTAAATAGGTTATTTAGATAAACGTAGGCACAACTTGGTTTTCAACTTTCAATTTTGGCTTTCAACTATTCTTCAGAATCTCACAGGTTTATGAAATAAGAAACAAGGGTTTCTTATACTTGTTTCAGTGAATTTTAGGATAAAATTGATTCAAATTAGGTGCATAAGGGTTGGAGTTACCTGCAAAGGATTTCTGGGAAAATTACGAGTTTTATAAGGTCCACAAGTGATAAATAAATTCAATTTTTCCTTTAAAACTATACGCAGTATTAAAACATGGGTTTTATCAAATTTTAACAGGGAATTCACTTTTTTTTGGGCAACTACAAATTTTCTTTGGGAAAATAGGCTTTTTTCTAGGCTTAATTCCTTCAGAAAAATCTTTTCAAAAGATAATATGCTTGTTTTATAGAAAAATACCTGTTTTGTGCAGGTATTAGTCTTTTAAACTGGTTCTTAGATGTCAGAACAAGTTTCTGGTATCTTTGAAGGCCTTTGGCGACAATCCAGAAGCTTTATGTAGTCTTTACAGCAAATACGAGGCTTTTTCTGCCTTTTTGGTTATAAAACAATGCTCAGGTCTTCATCTTCTCAGTCAACAGGATGAATAAAAGTAAATAACATAAGAAAATGGTTTAATGGCGCAATATGGAGGTTCATTTGACATTTTAGGTTTAAAAGAGTCTGAATTTAATGGCATTGACATCGAAGAAAAAAGGTAGTTTTGGTTTTCAAAGGCAAAAACCATAGGTGGTTATCACACGGGAAATGGCCGAAATATGGTTTTGGTTGGATCGAATGCGATCCAATAAAATTTGGCTGCATGGAGGAGGGAGAAATGAGCAAAACAACCTATTTCGTGTAGTTTGAAATATGTTTTATTCGCGCAGTTTAAATTGAAATATTGCCTTTTGATTGCCGGATTCGAGGGCTTTGATGCAAACAGGTACGATTGTGTTTTGGAGTTGCTCGGTGTTAGGTGGTGGGGTCCAAGGTTTTTTATTATGCGGCGGGGTTTAATGAAATGTATTTAAAACACATTTTAAACTGCAAAAACATTTTTTTTTTTTATTGGTATGTCGGGATAATTTTAATGTTATAAATATATATTTATAAAGTAAAACATTGTACTATTTGATTATCAGGGTGGTGTTATAACGTGGCACATAAAATATTAACAAATGTTTCAATAACCAATAGTGCGAGATTATATTATATGGTAAAAATAAAACTTTTATGCATGTTTTAGAAGCATTGGAGGTGGAATTAAATTTTAAAATAGGTTTAAACCCATGGGAAAAGGGTGGGGATTTTTTATTTAGCATGTGGGATAAATAAACCATAGGTTTAACGTAAATAAGTGTGTTTTGGGGATATTTATATATATAAATTAATAACATACGTGAAAGGTTATTTTATAAGGGATTTAATACTTTAGGTTAGAAATTAATATGAAATTGAAATATAATGAATGAAATGAATTAAAATACATAGAATTTAAACTACGTAAACTGTAAATAGGAAATTTAGCATAATCTATCCCATTTTGATTTTTTACAGATAAAATTAGGATAATATGGATTTTGTGGGTTTTTGAGTGTTTTTTGAAAGAAAATGAAATTAATTAAGGGGGATTTTACTTTTCTAAGAAAAGATGTATTTTACTTAGGAAAAGGGTTTGTATTTTTGGAAAAGGGTGAATATGCTGATGAAATGGGTTTTATGTAGGGAATCCAATATTTTTAACCAATCAGTTAGTAAGCCTTGGGTCCAGTCCCAACAGAAGTCAGAGAAATGCTCTGAGCCTCTTTAATTGAAGGTTTAGAATACTAGATCATTGTGGGGGCCGGAATTAGTAATTTTTGCCCGATGATACTTTATTACATGTCTTGCACAACTTATTTCTACCTACCCATCATTATTCTAAGATTTTTTACTTCATTTTCATGGGAGATTTTAAGCTTGCAACCCTAAATCCATTTTTCTTTCAAAACATAAAAATATCTAAGTCTAACCTTATTTCATCTGAGGGCTCACATTAAACTGTTGAGCTCCTCATTTATTCTCTAACTATCTACTGATTTGTCAAGTTTAAACTGTTTGACATATCTTTATTCTCTATCTAAAACATGAAATTAAAAGCATGAAAAGTTAAGATTAAACTATTTAACTGATCATCGATTATGGCATTTTGGACAATCTGCACATAATCATTATTTTTGCAGTAAAAGTAAATAGTAGTAGCATTTTTACTTGCTCACTTTCATGTCTTATTTTTATCTCTTTTTTCTTTTGGGGTCTATTCTTTTCTAAGTCATTCGATCCTTCTTTTAGGAATTTTACCCTCTTTTATTTTTTATTATTATTTTAAAATATGGGAAAAAAAATTGCAGAAAGCAAGGTATGTACATATTTACAATACTATCAGAGTCAATTCAAAAATTATGAACCCTATTACTATAGGACCCTAATAGAAATGAAAGGTTTGAATGATGATACATTGACATTCTAAAAAAAAACAATTTATTATAGCCTTGAAGTATTATTAGAATTCCATTAAAAGAAAAAACATGCTACTCATGTCAATCAAGTGACTATTTATGAAAATCAAGAACCTATAAAACTGAATGGACTATTTGGCAGAAGATCTACCTAGCCCACTGTTGTGAAACCAGCTCCAAAAATAGAAGAAAATAGATATCAACGCCTTAGAAATAATCCACTTCAAGGGGGAAAGCCCCAATACATTACATGAATGAACAATTCTTGGATGATACAAATTACAAAACCTCGTTTCTATATATATGAGTCCACAGGGCCACAATGTAATCCTAGCTGACCTAACAATAATAATTTAAGGGCACAATAATAACAATATGGGGGTTACAAGGGTAAAATAATAACAATAAGGGGCGCTACACTAACATAATAAGGGACTACACTATTAATATAGGGACTTAACATGCCCCTCTCCTTCAAACAAGTGTTGTCCTCAACACTTGATTATTTCTTGATGCTTCTGTATAAAATTCTCATCCTCCCATGTGGAATCTTCTACAAGAAAGTTCTTCCACTTGTTTAGATACTCTAAAATTTATCGTACTTGTCAATTTATTTCTTGTGTGACTACTTCAGAACTTCTTTCGATGTGATGTTGATCTTCTTGTTGTTTCATTAGATTCTGCACCAAAGTTAGGTAATCCTTCGAGAGTTGGAGAACTTGTTGTTGATGCTCGATGTAATATTCCACTAATTTATCATCCATATTAGCTATTATTTGATCCTTCAAACCATCCAAATTAGCATCCATTTCTTCTTTTAAACCATCTATGTCATCTTCGGTTTCTCTTCGTAAGATTGAAACTTGTTGCACTTGGTACCGTAATTTTTATATCTCATACTCCAATTCTTCCTCTTCATGCATCATAGTATAGCTTTTTGAGGGCTTAATGGGTATGGAATTATTTTTTGGAGGCATTATATAACTGAATACTGATAAAAATTCTAAAATATGCCCTTGGAATCACTGCAAACTACTTTTTCAAACAAACGTTATGTAATTTTAAAAACCAAATACACACCTTTTCCTTGCTTTTGAGAAGCTCGATATTGAAACTAAATTATATGTGTGATTTAAGATCCTCAATAACTAAAATTTGGCACTGATGTATCCCTTTTAATTCTCTTTCGAATGCTACAGGTCTGACCTGATTTGGATTCTTGAAGAAAAAGTTATGCCCAATCTCCTATGATGGCCTAATTATGGACTGGTTCACTAGAGTGAACTTGTACGACTTGCCATGTGTCATTGTTTGCTCCTTTGGCTCTGAAATTTATAGATAGGAAATTACAGTCCGTGAAATTCCTGTCACTTTTTATAGAATTCCAATATGATTCTCATAGAGAGAGTTGTGAAGATTTTTCCACGATCACCTCTTTGAGATGAAATTAGGGAGCCTGAAAAAGACCTAAATTCTAGAGATCATATCCCCTAAAATATTGCTAACCAAGCTCAAAAAATTTGTGATGATGTCCCTCAGGATCTCGGCTTCGCACTCTGAAAATTTCAGCTTTTGAACCTTCATAGAAAACAAGTTATAGACAAAATTCTGCGATGAAATGTTTAAGTGAAATTCAGGAGCCTACAAAAAGCCCTACATTCCATAGATCATATCTCCGAAAATATTTCGAACGAAGCTTTGAAATTTTTCAACAATGTTCATTAGGATTTCGGCTTCGTACCCTAAAAAGTTCAGCTTCTGACCCTTCATAGAAAAAAAGTTATAGAAAAAATGGCATGATGACGTGTTTGGAGCAGCGAAACCCTAGAATCCAAAGCTCTAATACCAAATGTTGTGAAACCAGCTCCAAAAATAGAAGAAAAGAGATATCAATGCCTTATAAATAAGCCACATCAAGTGGGCAACCTCCAATACATTACATGAATGAACAATTCTTGGATGAGACAAATTACAAAACCTCCTTTCTATATATAGGAGTCCATAGGGCCACAATGTAATCCTAGTAGGGCCACAATGTAATCCTAGCCGACCTAACAATAATAATTTAAGGGAACAATAATAACAATATGGGGGTTACAAGGGTACAATAATAACAATAAGGGGCGCTACACTAACATAATAAAGGACTACACTATTAATAGAGGGACTTAACACCCACTCTATAAGGGAACTATTTTTTCCATAATCAAAATCGTAATCTATTTGAAATACGGGAAAGTTGGTGATTTATTGGGAGGATATGATGGCTTGTGGATATTATACATGTTTTGAAAGATAGATAGAAGAATGTAATGGTTGATGGAAAAAGTGTCCAATAAAATGTGGGATAATTCTGAGAATACTTTCTTCAAGAATGTGAGGTCAGGTAGTCAGCATGCATTGATACTCCTTTTTAAATTTTTTATCTGAGCCTGCAAGGTCGTTTATCAATTGAAATTGTTTGCAAGTAAATGTGCACTCCAGTGAAAAATGAATAAGTGCACATGGAGTATCATTCAAATTAATTTCTCATTCATGAAACCATTTAAAATTTTATGAAAGTTGAGATGTAGCTATCAGTCAAAAAATTATGGAGTGATACTTGTCTTTGGTATGTGTTATATTTGGTATTTTGAACATTCAAGTATTTTTTATTTTTTAATATAGATTGCATCTAGCTTGGCACAAGATGGAATGGGAATAATGATTTTCAACCATTTTGTATGTATGTTTTTCATGAAATAAATTTTTTCTTTAAGAAATATTTTGAAATTTGGATATTAAATGGCGGTGTTTTCAGATGATTTAATCCCCTAGGTCCCTTAAAATAAAATGTGATAGAATTGAAACTTTAAAATTTTTTGAAACTTCACTTGCAAAAGAAACATTGATAACCTTACAAGATAGAGTTTGGTCCTTTATCTCATTTTCTCTTTTTTTTTGTTTCATATTTTTCAATCACAAATAAAAACACTACTTATCAATTTTCCTATTTCGAATCCGAATAAAAAATAGTATGCATTTCTTTGAAATTTATGTTGTATGATTGGTTGTGTTACAAGTAAATTTGGGCATCATTCCCAATGACCTGGCTAAACTTGACATCATCCCTAGAACCAATGAAATAGGGTCTATCTTCCCCTATCATTCCAGTTGCTAGATGCCCTAAGACAAGAACAAGAACAAACCATCCATGACTTCGATTGCAAGGTTTCAAAGATTTTAAGTACATGTTATATCACCTATGAGATCACCAACATAGCCTCTCAAGGGAATACATTCTTTTCATATGCAGTTACCTCCATTCAAGGGTGCTCTGCAAAGCACTTCCGGACATTCAAGAGTGTAAATTTGGTCAAATGGGATCGAAATTCTTATTTTTCTGGAATCTCCACATGGCTAGTGCCTTCTAGAAGAGTCCATATGTGTCCAACTTCGAATCCATGTTTCCATATAATACCTATGAGCTTGGGAACATATATTTCCTATTATTAGAAAGTAATTGATTGAGAAACTACCCTCAACTGCTCTATAAATTGAGCACAGATCCTAGTGCATGAGAGGGGATAAATTTGGTAAAGAAATGATGTCGTATTCTCAATTGAGTGTGTGATTAGAGTGATATGCTACTAGTGATATTTTCATTGTGATGAGGCTGGGATGAATGTTGGAGCTGATGACATAAAATTGATCACTGGTTGTAACCTCCCCTTTCTATCCATTAATAAATATTGCTGCTCATTTTCCCACATATGTATCTATTTATGTTTCTATCTTTCATATCATGGATTCTTAGCTGATATATATGTTTCATGTTTCATCGATTTAACTGATTAAGACAAATAGGCATATGTATATTGCAATATATTTGTCTTTTAGTGTTTATACTTGCAGGAACTAGTCTGGCGATCAAATTTGGATTCGAAGCTACAACAAGAGTGGCAGAAGGAGAAAAGGAAGCACTTGGGTCACAAGTAAGTTTCTCCATCTTTTTGTGTCTCTACTTACTCTCAGGAGAAGTGTCTGGAAATTATTTGATCTGTTGTTCTAAATGCATAACACCACATTTAGGGAATGTGTTTCATCCATAATTCATAATTCCGCATAATGAACTAGCAACTCCACTGAGGATTTTTCCTTCATCCTTGTTGTTTTTGTGTCTGGTTATTGACCTAGTAGCATATACTGTCAATTATTAGAATTTTGAAACAAAGAATTGCATTATAAGTGTGTTTAGTAGCTTGAATTTTGTTCTTTACTACACCCAACACACTGTTGGTTAAGACACAGTGCTTTGCATAGCACTTTCTCCCACTTAGGGGTGCATTGCAACACACTATCTCTCTTTAGAGACTGTGTTTCCACCTAAGCCAACCAAATTCCCTTTGAATTTTTGATTGCCATCACACTCAAACTTTTGCTTGTAGTGTTTTCAATTGTTTTATACCTCATAGAGACTAGTTAATTTTCCTGATCCTTCCTCCTTTGAAAAGTAAGTTTGTTCAATGTCTCTTTAAATGTTTTTCTTTATCATTGACAAATCGAATTCAAAGTATTTTTATTTCTGGATTAGATCCATTTTTTTTCATAAAGGAAATTTTCATTAAATTCTTCATTTCATGTAGGAAAAATTGTAGTTCCATTCTTCATTTTTCCTAAAAGAGAAATTGTTGTTAAATTCATCGTTTCTCAAAGAAGAAAGAATTTATTTTTTGTTGATTTGATGCATATAGTTCCCTTTTTTCATTCACATTAAGGGGACTGAAAACAAAAACCTGCATTTTCATGTAGTGAATTGTGTGTTTTGCATAGGAAAAATTTAGGAAAGCTGCATATTAGTTTGTGCTCTTTGTTATTTGCTCTCAAAACTGATTGCTCTTTCCCTTTAGTAACTAAGATTTTCTTTGAAAAAGCTAAAAGCTAAAAGTATGCTTATCATTTAGTTTTCATTTTGGGAATTTCCATCACATCATCATGGTGAACCTTGAAAGTAAAATTTATAAACAAGATCAACTTAAAATTTACATCAATTTAACTAAAAAAGAATTGGAACGATAACGATAACATTTAGAAGGTCTAGGCTAGAGATGTGTTTCGGCATCATAAAACATATCAGTTGTCGTTAATTGTCTGTGATACATTTTGATTGTGATACCTCAGTCCACGTACATAATTATATCTTAGCTCGTCCACGTACCTTCGAGTATATCGAGTGATTTTATAGTACGAAAATTATAAAGGGGTGCTCTCACTATGCGGTTTCACATTAGACATCGCTAACATGGACTTGGGCCTCCACGTACCTTCAGGTATATTTGGGAGGATAAATTTAGGTTGCTATCCATCCTTAGTGAACTGAGTCAACCACCTTATAAATTGTGGTACACCAAACATAGCATTTGGGGAGATTACTTGCTCATGCTTCTTGGTTCGCCAGGAGGTATTCTGGAGTTCACAATTTCTTGGTAAACCTTTTGCTCAGAATTACTCTTTATTTTTTTTATTTTCTTTTGGTCATACAATAAATCAGTCATCATGGAAGAAGAAAATCGCTTTCCCCTTCATTCATGTAGACTTGCATTGAAACCACCCTTACCACCGGAAGTCACTTCTGGTCAGCAAACGCAACATCACCCTACTAAAACAAGTACCAACAGTACCGCTGGTGAAGCATAATATTCACATATACCAGATTCGACACAATTTTTTTCTAGAAATCATGGTTCATATACTGTTGTTGACATGAAGTCCTCACATCTACCCGTGGTCACAATCCATCCAATTAGTGAGACCATACGTCCCAAACCTGATATTGTTCAACTAGAAGTTGATCCAGATCTTGTCTCCTTTTTCCCTGAACATCTGCATCCTGAAGTCAAACGAACGGAAGTTGTTCCTGTATCAGTCACCCCAAAATATATTGTAGCAATTGAGTCTCCCATATCACACAGTGAACCTTTTGAAATATAATTTGGGCCTGATGGTGAAATCCTTCCACTTGGTTTAATTTCGATTAAAGAAATCCCACAAGACGAAAAACCTTTAACTCCAACCCATTTTTGGGAGGATATTTACCTGTAAGAGTATTTACCTCAATCGCCACCCTCTGCTTTTGTTGATCATGTGCCTATTCAAATTCCCGTCGATTGAAAAGGGTATACATTTGTTCAAGTAACCATGCCTGAACCAACATCTTCGACTGGACCATCTGCTCCAATTGCTTCAACACTTGCTCTCACTACCCCATCGATGTTCACAACTTCACCAGAGTGATATTTACATGGTGGCCCTATGGTCCCATTAGGTTATAAATATTTATCTGGAATTTTCCGTAGTGCATCCTCAAATCCATGGAATTCACCAATGTCATCATCTAGTATTATAAATGGTAAACCTATAGTGAGTACTGAACGGCTTGATTCTTTATACCCATCATCAGGGAAATATCAAGCTGGTCCATTTGGGTCTATTCCATCCAGTACGATCTCAACTAGACTCCCTACATTTGGAGAACAATATTTTCCATCTTATTATACTCCTCATGCTAGGGGAAACCTATGGTCACCCACTTTGACAGTACTCTGTCATTATTTGGTCAACCTAATGTCTAAATAAATGTTTTTCAATGGCGTCCCACTCTACCTATCCAAATAGAAACGGTTGTACACTTGTATCAATCGGTTCAACCTGTTGCAACCACATCAATTCCACTTGTTAACACATATTTACCCCTATTACAGACTGAAATTGTTGTACAAAAACTGTTTTAGGTGGATACTTCAACTCAATACCCTCAAGTATTGGGCCTTCAGACTCCAACTCCTTCGGCTAGTTTACAACAACCACCTGTACCCGGAATCATTTATTCACAAGCTAGATTACAATATTATGGATGCCACAGCCACAACTAGGTTATAGCTATCCTCAAATGAATCCATGTTATTTCAATTTGGGTTATAACACTGGTGGACAGACCCCTTGGCAGCCTCAGGCGGAAATTCCACAACCTTCATTTCAGCAAGTATCATATCCAAGTTTTGTTCAACAGAATCCTCAAGAATTTCTTATCAAAATAACCCCTATCTGGGCTACCAACAACAGATTCCTTATGTTGGCGCTCAAAGGCCTATTGCCCAAGAAATTCCATCATAACCTGGCTATGCTCAAACTGACCTTAATCGTCAGTTTCCCTTTGATGCAACTTTAGAGTTACAATATTTAAATCGGCTCACTAACAATCCAATCAAATATGCTCCTTCATGGTTAGTGATACCTCATAAATTACCCTCAGATATTCATAAGTTCAATGGAAACCTTGGGGAAGACTCATCGACTCATGTTATGACTTATCATTTGTGGTGTTCATCAAACTCCTTGAATGATGACTCTGTTCTAATACATATTTTCCAGCGTATGCTCACTCGTTCAGCCGTAAAATGGTACATTGAGTTACCTAGACCTTCTTTTGATAATTTCACTACCCTAGCTACAATATTTTTTACTCACTTCCAGCTACCCAAATGATACGAAATTGGAATGGAACTCTTGACTAATTTTAAACAGACTAATGCTATTCACATTTCTAATCATATCCATGAGTGGCATCATTGTCATAGAATCGTTAAGACATTTGTTCCTGATCAACTCCTTGCTAAGTGGTTCATTGATTCCATGTTACCATCTATAGCTCAGGATGTGGCTAAGCACGGCATTGTCACTGAAGAGAAGTTTATTGCTCGTGTCCAATATTTAGACTTGATTTATAATCAGTCTGACACGCTCTATGAGAAAATTCTTAACACGCTGCAATATAATTTTACTGTTTCTCCTCCATCAAAGGACTCTCAAGCCGGAGATGGTATGATTGGTACTGCAAGAACACGTCATACTACTGCATATGCTCCTGTGCCTTCTTCAGAAATCAATCCTTTGTAATGTTTCAAAGTAAAAAATGACAAGCAACCCAGAAGTAAGAAAAAAGGAAATCAAAGAAAAAGCAAACATCTACCCCGTAGGAAAAATCATATGATCAATCATCTGGAAATCAGAAACCTCATTATCCATGCATAATTTGTAATGAGGAACACTTTTTTCGATATTATCCTCACTATGTTGAAGTCTCAGAAATTTTTAAGACTTCACATGTGTCAGCTGTGTTGACAAATCTGTTTCCGAATTCGGACACAAATTTGGTTGCTTCGGATCCAGCTTCTAGTTCCCAAGTGCTTTTGCTATCTATCACAAATCCATCGACAAGTATTTTCATGTCAACGCGTAATAAATATTATGGTATTCAATACATTGATAAACCTGCTACCTTGACTACGAATCCATCCACGGAACTGGTACCGCCACCTACTATTCCTGAATTGACAACAAGCCACTGAAGGGACTCGTTCATAAATCGACATTTAATCCTCGATCCAGAGCTACTCAAAATTATAATATAGTTGAATTTTTGGCTCAATCCTTTTCAACTATGTCAGCGCTTGAGGTGCTACAAAATTTTTCCTTCCAGAAATAGGCTTTTTTGTCGGAATTTGGTGGAATTGGTCCAACTGATTCTAATATTGTAGTCACTAATCATACGGCCTATGTGCCACAATTACTAGTACAATGGGCATTCTCCATCCAAGTAAATGTTCTCAATCACCTTGTTCATCGTACTATTACTGATAAGGGAGCATATACATGCATTATTTCTCTAAACTATTGGAAGTCACTTGGCTCGCCGTGCCTATCTCAATCACCAATGACGTTGAAATATTTTTACAAATGTACATATAAGCCTTGTGGTATTATCAATAACATTCATATTGAACTAGGGGGGAAAATAGTGAATGTTGAGGTTGAGGTTATTGACAGACCCCTTGACTACAATATTTTACTTTGAAGGCCATGGGTATATGTTATGACTGCAACTATTTCTACATATCTTAGAATGATCATCTTTCAACATAAAGGTGTTATCACAGTGATCAATCAGCTATCCTTCTTTGCCTCCAATTCCTAGGTAACCGAAAGTGTGTTGTTAGCTCACGTACCCCAACTCACACTTCAGAACATTGGTACAAGAATCTTAAATGATTCCACTCTCATGGGTGCCTTCGCATTACCACCACCTGTGATGTCGGAAAAAATTACAAGAATATTGAACTGCTACATGATCTCTTCCACTCCATCTCACTTAAAGAAGAGTACAAGTGATTCTGAAGTTGTTACGTTGGATGCGTTTTTGACACCCAGCCCTGTTGAGCTGGCATAGCAATCAATCTATCTAGGTTGGGCATATAATCTGAAATCATCATCATTGGTTGTTTGGGTTGATCGTTCATTAGATTTTGGTACTCCATCTGATCCTTTTTCCTCAACTTCCTTGACAGATGAGAATATTTTAGAAAACATGATATCGGAAGGAGAACCATGGGAAGATTATCATGATCATTCCCATCTTCCTGATTATGAAGAAAACAATATTAGTGAACTATATCACTCATCAATCAAAAATTTCTTTTCGAATTATTTTCCTATTAATGCAATCGATTCTGAGCGAAATCTTTCAAATATTGAAGAAACCATTTCTATCGATATTTCGACCAAACCTGGCGTTATAGAAAACATTCATGTCGGCATGTCTTGTTCTCCATCAGAACGTGAAACATGTCACTCTCTCTTTCATGAATTTCGTTATGTATTTCCATGGTATTATGAGGAAATGGCATGCATAGATACTAGTATCAATGAACACACTATTAATATGTACCCTGATGTCAAGCTTGTATGTAAATCCCTTCGTCCTGTTCATCCGAACAAGGTCACTACCATTAAAGCATAAGTTGAAAAGAATTTATGTGCTGGTTTCATTTACCCTGTTCTGCTAACTAAGTAGGATTCCAACATCATTCTTGTTATGAAAAAACAAGGAACCATCAGAGTGTGCATCAATTATCGAGATGTCAATATTTCTTGTTCAAAAGACAACTATCCTACTCCCTTTATCGACAAGATTGTTGCTGATTTTGCTGGATGCAAAATGTTTTTGTTCATGGATGGATTTTCTGGCTACAATCAAATAAATATCTTCCTAGAGGACCAATATAAGACATCATTCATCTATCCCTGGGGCACATTCTCTTATAGGAAACTCCCGTTTGGTTTAAAGAACGGTGTGGAAACTTTTCAGAGATAAATGGATTATTCTTTCAATGACATCAAGCACATTGTTCAACCCTATCTAGACGATTTACCCGCACATTCACGAAATCAAAATCATCACTCGATGCATTTGAGGGCTATATTTTTACATTAATGACACTACAAAATACACCTCAATCCACATAAATGTATGTTTTGTGCTGGTTCTAGTCGATTTCTAGGATTCTTCGTCTCAAAAGAAGGAATTCAAATATACCCATTGAAGGTCCAGACCATCCTTGATTTTCCTACGCCATCAAATTTACTTCAATTATAGAAACTTGAAGGAAAGGCTAAATTCCTAAGGATGTTCATACCCAACTATGCTGAAATGGATAAAGGATTTACTCGACTCTTGAAAAAGGGGATTCCCTTCCATTGGGACCAAGTTGTGCGAGCTTCTTTTGATGCTTTCAAGGATACTCTTTTCTAAGAGTAATTAATGTATCCCCCTAATTATCAGAGTGATTATTTCTTATATATCACCACCGCTGATACGACCATTGCTATGGTATTGGTCCAAGTAGAAAATGGGATAGAACATCCGATCTATTATTTGAGTTGTAATCTCAATGATACAGAAGTGAAGTATTCATACGTAGAAAAGCTTGCCTTCAAGCTCACCAAATATTCACCACCATATCTTGTTCTAGAAAACCATTATCATTTCGGATTGCAACCCCATGAATTACATCCTATCACGTCATTTTCTGGGGGGCAAGTATTGAAAATGGATTTTTATTTTGCAGGAATTTGATTTGGAATTCATAAAATCCAAGTCAAAGAAGTCTTTAGTTTTGGTTGAGCTTCTTTGTGACCTTGCCTATGATAGTATTGCTACTATGTTGAAAACATCTATTCCTAAGGAGTCTCTCTTTCTGATCAGATCATCTGATCCTTGGTATGGGGATTTTATCATTTATGTCCAAACCCAAACTTTTCAGTTTGATACCTCTCACTCTAACCAACGACATACTTGATACGAGGCCAAATATTATCTGATCATCGACGATACACTTTATCGTCATGGTGTTAATATAATTTTAAGAAGGTGCCTCACTCATGAGGAGGCAAAAAATGTTTTAAATGATTATCATGCTGAGGTTTGTGCTGGACACTTGTCTGGATACGCTAGCATGTAGAAGATACTTTGTGTTGGTTACTTTTGGCCTACTATATTTCACGATTGCATCCTTACAGTCAGAAGTTTTCATACGCGCCAGATAATTGATCATAAAATCCACAAACCGCCAGCACCAATGCATCCTCTTGTATCTGTGGGACAAATTTCAAAATGGGGCATTGAATTCATGACCTGTAACCCTCGTTCGTCAGGGGGGCATGGTTATATTATTGTCGCAGTAGACTATTTTACCAAGTGGGCCGAAGTGATGCCTACATTCAACAACACAGGACAAATAGCTGCATTGTTTTTCTTTAATCATGTCATTTCACAGTTTGGGATCCCACAGGCTATAGTTACAGATCATGGTAATAATTTTCGTAATCACATGATGATTGAATTGATTGCAAAATTAGGACTTTCGCGTGATATTTCTACTCCTTATTATTCACAATCAAATGGAAAAGTTGAGGCTGTTAACAATATTCTTAAATGAATTCTTCAATGAATGATAGGATTTCATAAAGGAAATTGGCATCTGATCATGTACTCGTCCTTGGGGGCATACTGAACCTCAGTGATAAACGTAACTGGATTTACCCCGTTTTCATTGGTGTATGGTCAGGAAGCTATCTTACCAATCCAATGTGAAATACCATCGTTAAAAATCACAATCAACTTGTTACCTGACACCTTAGATGAACAAGCGCGTTTTTTTAACCTCATCCATATTGATGAAACACGTCATGAAGCCCAATTGGCCAACGAAGCACATAAGAGACATATAAAGGTGCAATATGATAAACATGTACAGCCTCACGTTTTCTCAGAGGGCGACTTCGTCCTTATTTATGATCAGGAAGCTGATGTAATAGATATAGGGAAATTTGTGCCATTATGGCATGGCCCCTATATTGTTAAGAGAGTTCTTGCTAAAGGTGCCTACGAGTTGGTGGATTATGATGGAATTCTATTGGTGCAGCCCAGAAATGGGTTTTATCTGAAACGTTACTATGGTTAATCATGAGCGTAGTAATTTTTTGTATTATACTTTATATATATGATGTTGATTTGCATTCACTGTCTTAGTTTATTTTTTTAGAGTTTTCTTGACGTTAGTGATCCACTTTACATTTCATCTTAGATGTCTGAACCTTTGGAACCATTTTTTGGATATGTTGATGGTGCTTGTCATAGTACATAGAATATATCCTTTGTAGCATGGGCCATTTTCACTGCAAACGACGAGTTAGTGAGTTTTCAATGGATTTGTAATGATACATTGACAAACAATATCGTTTTGTATAATGCGTTGATCAAACTTCTCTTTTATGCCATTTCATTTGTTATTAACTGCATCATCATAAGGTTAGACTCAAAAATTGTGGTATTACAACTTATTAGTGTTTATACTATTAGAAATCCAACACTGCATCATATGTTCCTCAGATTTTTACTTTTGGAAAGACACTTTGATTTTATTTAATATCAACACATTTCCACCTAGGCTTAATTTTAGGTTCTCCACAATGCAGTTTTCAATGCTCGAGGGTTTGTTTCCCTCTTTTGAAAAATAGTTTACCCTAAGGGACCCAAATCCCTAAAAATTTGTAGTGAAATGAAATGAAATGACTACTGAAAGAAAGAGAGTGTTTATGGCAACAACGTGGATCAAATGGCGATGAAAACCATCAATGGAATTGATTACAACCAACGATTGAAGTTCGAGTGAAAAACATGTTCAGAGCTCCAAAATGAAAATTGTAACTTTCAAATGGTAAAAATGAATAGTAAAACTCTTTTAATTAGTCATTTGATTATTTGAAAATCATATTTATTACCATGACTATGGTTTTATTCTATTTTTATCATGAAACGTGTATTTTTAATCCATTTCATGTTGTTTTAAACAGGTTTTGCAACTGATGAGAAGATTATTCATGCCCATTTATTTCAAGAATGATTTGACCACAAAACATACTTTTATCCTTATTTTTCGAGCTTTGATAAAAATTAAAAAGGACTTGAAGTGCACTTTTATCTCTTTTTTGTGCTTTGATGATAGTGAAAAAGGAACCCCTGGAGTTTTCGTTTAGCTCTTTTCATAATCTGATAATGTGAAAATATGGCCGAGCACTTGTCTTTTCAAGCTCGTAAAAGTAAATGATTTAATATCTACTCAATATAATTTTAACCCTTTTTCACAGTCAGATAGATTATTTACGAAAAAGGAATGCCTTAGTCGAACATGACTAGGAGGTTCTCTGAGATATTGGTTTAGACTTTTTCAGATCTGAGCGACAAATTTATGAAAAATTATTTATGGGGTTTTCTTTTGTCCTCCTTTTCAAAATCTCTAAATATGAAAAAGTATCAGGTTGTCACTGTCGTTAGGCTCGTTAAAACATAAAATAATGACGAGCTTGTTGATCATGGCAAGAATCAAGTTTTATTCATCGCTAGACTCATTAAATGATTAAATACCGATACAATATTCGCCCTAAGCGTTGAATTATAGATCAAGAATATGTTATCCTCCTCAAGCTTGTTAAAAAACAAAGATGTACTCGTCGAAAAATGACCGAGGAAAATTTGGGAAAGTGAACATAACTTTTACAGTAGCAGGCTACTCTTGAACATGATACTTCACTTCATCGTCGTGACTATTTGGGTTGGGTAATCTTCTTGATGGTTCATTCATAACTATGGTTCATCATACCTTCACTTCGGTTTTGGGTCAATGTTGCCAACTCATCTCAGTGTCGCTGATATGTTCAAGAGGAGTCATCCGATGAATATTCATCCTTCTGCAATACTCATAAACCTTCATTCTCATAACAATCATCCCTGAACATTGCTATATCAAGAAACATTTTGTCTCTAAAATTAGTAATTGTCGTTTCATAATAAAGTAGCTTCCTATCGACGTCAAAACATCATCCAAGAAGTTCACTTAGAAACTCATTTTCTAGTACCATGAGGCTTGTTACAGCATCGAAAAGATCCTCACTTTTGGAATTTTGACTGAAAGATTTTGTTTTTCGTTCAACATCAAATCATCTATTCACACCTTATGAAATTTACTGCAGTACCTTGAGAGCCATTAACATCAGTGGTGGTTCTATTGCATTTGTTAACAACTCACATCAAACGATGTCTTACCATGTTCGACTACAGATCATATATTTGCATGGCTAGACTTATACCCAAACAATCGAGTGAACTAGATAAGAAGATCCCAGGTCTAGTTTTAGCCATCCAAGTTGCGATTTTAGGATTGTTGTACACATCATCTGTACGGTGACCTTACATACCATGTCTGCATTGGGCAACATTCCAATATAGACGACTTTATGCATTATGTACATGTTATTATATATTTTATGTGTTGAGCATGGGAATACCTTCCCTCCACAATTCGTGATGAAGAGCATATATTATGGTGTAATTTATTGAAATATTGATGGAGGTCACCACTCTGCTTCAGTTCCAACCCATCATAATGTAAAACATCTCATTCAAAAATCATTGTTATTATTCTAACTTCATGCTTTAGCGAGTAGTTGTAATAGGTCAATTTGGGCATCATTTTCAATGACCTGGTTCAACTGGACATCATCCCCAGAACCAATGAAATAGGGTTTATCATTTCCTATCATTTCAGTTGCTACATGCCCTAGGACAAGAACAATAAAAAATCATCCATGACTTCCATTACAAGGTTTCCAAGATTTGAACTACATGTTATATCACCTATGAGGTCACCAACGTAGCCTCTCAAGGGACTAATTTCTTTTCATATGTAGTTACCTCCATTTAAGGGTGATCTGCAAAGCACTTCCCGACATTCAAGAGTGCGTTGGTCAAATGGGAGTGAAATTCTCATTGTTCCAAAATCTCCACATGGCTAGTGCCTTCTAAAAGAGTTCATATGTTTTAAACTTTCAATCCATGAATCCATCTAACACCTCTGAGCTTGGGAACATGTCTTGCCTACTATTAGAAAGTCATTGATTAAGAAACTACCCTCAACTACTCTATAAATTGAGAACAGATCCTAGTGCTTGAGAGGGGAGAAATTTGGTAAAGAAATGATGATGGATTCTCAATTGAGTGTGTGATTAGAGTGATATGTTGCTGGTGAGATGTTCATTTTGATGAGGCTAGGATGAATTCTAGATCTGGTGACATCAAATTGATCACTAGTTGTAACCTCCCCATTCTATCCATTAATAGAATTAGTGCTCATTTTCCCACATATGTATCTTTTTATGTTTCTCTCTTTCATATCATGTATTCTTAGCCGTTATATATGTTTCATGTTTCATTGATTTAATTGATTAAGACAAATAGGCATCTCTATATTCCAATCTCTTTGTTTTCTAGTGTTTATACTTGCAGGAACTAGTCTGGTGATCAAATTTGGACTGAAAGCCACAACAAGGGCGAGAAAAGGAGAATAGGAAGCGCTTGGGTCACAAGTAATTCTCTTAATATTTCTGTGTGTCTATTTACTTTTAGGAAAAGTGTCTAAAAATTCTTTGATCTGTTGTTCTAAATACATAGCACCACATATAGGGAATGTTTTTTATCCGTAATTCATAATACCCCATAACCTGTTGCATGTAGTTTTTGTTGATATTTTCTTCTTTGGTACTTGTTCAATTTATTATGTTTTATCCATATAGTGTTTTGATTATTGGTTTTTTTTTCTATTTATTTCATTTATTTGGGTTCATTTGTGTGCTTTAGTCACTAGTATGATATTATTCTTACTCTAGGAAAATCTATCATTCGGTATTTTGTGTGCATTTTTATTTTATTTTCTTTTTTTCTCTTTCTTGGTATCATGGTGCCCTGATTGTGTATGATAGACTTTGTTTATGGGATTTGTATTATATCTACTAGGCTGTAAAATTTTAGCTGCAAAAGGCATTGTATAAAAATGTCCTAACATAGAGCACATCACACTCGAACTAAAGAAGTTGAAATACCTTTTGGTTGGTAGTTTACAATAGAAGGCTCAGTTACTAAAATGAAGGTTTTATGCTAGTGATTAACATTATTTGGTTTCATAGAATGATGATTGTACAATCAATATAAATTCTTGTGCCAAATTCAGGAATGCAAAGAATTTTTATGAGAGTACTCTGGAAATTTGAAAAAAGAAAAGATCCTAAAATCAAAGAATTTTTGGGGTTGTCCATATTTATATTATTATTGATGAGTGTGGAATGTGTATTGATGCCGGTGAATATGAACAACATTTTTCTTCTAAAATTTTTCTATTAATTGTTGGGTTTCTTATGGAATTTCAACTACCAAGAATAAGAAGAGCTTTGTTGAGGTAAATAGTAAATACATGTTATTGAAATTTCAAATTTACTTTTGGTTGTGTTGATTGTGGGCTCCTATTTGCAAGTAATTTGGCTAAAAATTTATTATTTTTCCCCTATTACAGGAAGAAGTAAATTAAATAATGAAATCCTTAGATTTTGTTTTAAGTATTATTTTTTCCTTACTATGATAATAAAGGTGATATTGATAACAAGCACACAAAATATGGAGAAATGTTGTTTCAGTTCACATGAGTAGTGTCTCTCAAAACAATTTCTAGTGAGAATTTTTGGGGAATGTTTTCTGTGACTCGTGAGTTAGGGCCCTCTGATATGTGTAAAAAATAATTCATGATTTTATCCCTTATATTCATGAGAATTTTATGGAAAATTTGACATGCATATAACCTATTTGTATAATAAAGATTCCAATGGTTGCTAATTGGGTACATTTATTAAAGTCACTCATAAAAAAATGTGCAGGAAGATACCCACATTATGGACCTCAAAAAACAGTGACCACATGTGGTAGATGGTTTGGTCTATCATATTTTAAGGGGAAATTATCAAAGAGTTTCCTTACTTATCAAGGTAATGGGCTAGGACTTATGGTAATTCCATGATTAAGATTAAATTACATGTGCATAAAATGATGAATGCCTTTTGTTTTCTATTTACTAGAGAAAATAAGGTTGTCTTTGATCGTGATATTCAACCCCAAGCATCAAATATATTTTGTTGGGTGTGGAGCCTAGTTATCTTGTTTATTTTGTATCACAGCATTGGACCCCTATACCTTAATGGGGCAGTAATGCCTCCTGTAATTAAATTCTGCCTGGGGGGTCCAGGTGGGGCAATTTCGACTTTATGGACCCCCCCCCCCCCGGGGGTTTCAGGGGCAGCGCTCCCGAAGCCTAAAAAATATGTAAAATTGCCTTGTAAAAGTATAGTAATTTCTAGTCAATCTGGGTCGTCCATTAGGCGGATGATTTGACAGTAGAAGTTATGTTTAGTTTAGGGTTTTTTTTGCCCTGGAAGACAAGCCCTCACTTGTATGAGGGCATTGTATTGTGGCTGTGTATTGTATGTGTATTCTCAGAGCGATAAAAATATAGGGAGACTGTGAGAGAGAAAATAAGATATTACATAGGATCTACTGTAGGTTGTGTCTCTTCATTTTTGCTGGGTAATAAAAAAGAAGGACTAGTTGTTCGAGGTGGATGTAGTCGAAACTGGGTGAACCACATATATTTGTGTCTCTCTGGTTTTATGTGTTTTGTGTTCTTGTGTTTTTCGCATATTTTATGTGTTTCATTTCTCTGTAATATATATTTTACTAAAAACTGGTATCAGAGATGAAGGTCTATTTGACTGATAAAATCACAGGAAAGAAGGGTTCCTGGTTCGAGTGGGAGCAATGTCAAAATATGGTAAGTTTAGGATTGAGAAATTTAACGGCCAAAACTTCCCATTGTGGAAGATGAATATGGAAGATTATATTTATCAGAAAGATGTGTACCTACCATTGAGTGGAAAAACAAAGAATCCGACAACTATGATAGATACAAAATGGGAGATTCTCGATAGAAAGGCACTCAGAACAGTACGGTTGTGCCTTGCAATGTCGATAGCCTTCAATATTTCGAAGGAAACAACAACAGAGGTTTTATTAAGGCATTGGCAAAACTATATGAAAAACCCTCATCCTCAAACAATGTGTTTCTTGTGAAACATTTATTTAATATGAAGATGTCGGAAGGTGGATCTGTTGTAGACCATTTAAATGATTTTAATACAGTTACCAGTCAGTTAAGTTTTGCAGGGGTAAACTTTGATGATGAAGTTAGTGCTCTGTTATTTATGTGCTCATTGCGAGAAATATGGAATGATTTAGTTATGGGCATTAGTAACTCTGTCTCTAGATCTAGTACTTTAAAGTTTGATGATGTTTTTGGTGGTATCCTTAACGAGGAAATGTGATGGAAAAGCTCCGGTGAGACATCAAGTAATTCTTTTGAGTGCAGAGTCTAGGGGAAGAAGAATGGAAAGAAGAAATAGCTCAGGATATCATAGTAAATCAAGGAAAGGCATATCCAAGTCCAGATCCGAGATAGTGTGCTGGAAATGTGGAAAGAAAGGACCCCTAAAGAAAGAATGTAGATCTTAGAAGGGAAAAGAAGGAGACGCACAACAAGAAAACAATATGTGATAGGTGATGTGTTACAAGATGATTTGATTCTTTCTTTATAAAATGTTACTGATTCCTGGGTGGTAGATTTAGGGGCTTCATTCCATGCCTCAGCTGATAATAAATATTTTCATGACTATGTTCAAGGAGATTTGGGACAAGTCCATTTGGGTGATGATAAACCTTGTAAAATTGTTGAAATGGCTAAGGTTATTGTAAAAAAAAATGGAAACCAATGGGTATTAAAGAATGCAAGGCATGTTCCACATCTGAAGAAAAAATTGATTTCAACAGGGCAGTTATGCGGTGAAGGTTGTGTGACAACTTTCACATATAAAACTTGGAACGTCACCAAAGGAGCCCTGGTAATAGAAAAAGGTGAAAATGTTGGTACATTGTATTTAATCAATGGTATTTATAATTGAGTTAATGCCTTAACTTCAAAAGGAGCAGATGTAGCATTATGGCATCATAGGCTCAGACACATGAGTGAGAAGGGGATGAGGATTCTTCACTCAAGAAATTTGTTGTCGAGTTTGAAGAATGTTGATTTGGATTTTTGTGAGAATTGAATTTATGGAAAATAGAAGAGTCAGATTTCTCAGAGTTGGGAAAGAAAAGAAGACCGAAAAATTAGAGCTTGTGGATACATATGTATGGGGACCTACTCAGGTATCATCTCTTGGTGGCTCTCGTTATTATGTTACTTTTATTGATGATGCAACTAGAAAAACTTGGATTTATTGTATTTAGAATAAATTTTATGTATTTGATACTTTCAAGAAATGGAAAGCTTTGGTTGAGATTGAGACATGAAAGAAGTTGAAGTGTCTCGGATCAGACAATGGAGGTGAATATTGCAGCGAAGAGTTTGATAGGTATTGTTTGGAGCATGGAATTCGTAGAGAGAAGACAGTTCAAAAAACACCACAAGAAAATGGCGTGTCAGAAGATGAACAGAGCAATCATGGAGCGTGCAAGGTGCATGAGATTGCATGTAGGATTTCCTTTACAATTTTGGGTAGATGTTGTAGATACTGTTGTTTATCTAATAAATAGAGGGCCTTCAAGTTCCTTGGATGGTGGTATTCCAGAGGAAGCATGGATAGGTAAAAAGGTAAACTACTCTTTTTTAAAGCCTTTTTGTTGTGAGGCCTTTATCAGTAATAATAAAGAAAATAGAACAAATCTTGAGGAAAAATCAAAGAAATGTACCTTTATAGGATATGGTGTTAATGATTTTGGTTATTGCTTATATGATTATGAAAATCACAAAATCATTAGGAGAAGAGATGTAATATTCAATGAAAAGGTATTGTATAAGAATCAGTTGTAGGAAAAGAAACAGGAAATGGAAAACAAGGAATACATAGTTCTTGATGAGATCACTGAAAAAGTTAAGGTGTCTGAAAATAATAATAATGAACAGCCACAACATCAAAAACCACCATAATAGCAACAGGCACCTCAAACACCTGAAAGTGGTGCTAGAAGATCTACCAGGATAAGTAGACCCCCTGAACGATACTCTCCTTCATTATATTATTTATTGTTGACTAATTCTGGTGAACCTGAATGTTATGAAGAAGCAATGCAGGTTGAAACCAGGAAGAAGTGGGAGCTAGCCAGGAAATATGACATGGACTCCTTAATGGATAACCAGACTCTGGACTTAGTCAGGTTGCCTGCAAGTAAAACTAGATTCCAGAATAAATAGGTTTATAGGCTGAAGGAAGAAGATGGAGGAAAACAAAGGTACAAAGCTAGACTTGTGGTGAAGGGGTTTGCACAAAAGAAAGGTATTGATTTTGATGAAATATTTTCTCTTGTTGTTAAGATGACTTCAATCCGAACTATTTTAAGCCTTGTATCAATGGAATGTTTACATCCTGAATAGTTAGATGTAAAGATATCATTTCTCCATGGAGATTTGGAGGAATACATCTATATGGAGCAACCAAAAGGATATGAGGTCAAAGGGAAAGAAAAATTAGTGTGCAGGTTAAAGAAGAGCTTGTATGGCTTAAAAACGGCTCCAAGGCAGTGGTATCTAAAATTTGACAGGGTTATGTCTGAACAAGGTTATACTATATGACGCTCTGATCATTGTGTTTATATGAAAAAGAAAAATGATGGTACTTATATTATTTTGTTATTGTATGTAGATGACATGCTTGTTGTAGGGTCTAACATGTAGGAAATAAATGTGCTGAAAATAAAGTTCGCAAATTCCTTTACAATGAAGGATTTTGGAGCTGCAAAACAAATCCTTGGTATGAGAATAACTAGAGATAGGAAAAATTGCAAATTAACACTATCTCAGAATGAGTACATAAAAAAGGTGTTGAAAAGATTTAATATGTAGAATGCAAAACCAGATAGTACATCTTTTTCTAGCCATTTCAAACTTAGTAAGGAGATGTGCCCAAAGACCCAAGAAGAAATGGATTATATGTCTAAAGTTCCATATGCATGAGCAGTTGGAAGCTTAATGTATGAAATGGTTTGCACAAGGCCTGATATTGCACATGTAGTGGGAGTTGTAAGCAGGTACATGAACAATCCAGGAAATGAACATTGGATGGTAGTGAAATGGATTCTCAGATATTTGAGAGGAACCACAAATCAAAGGTTCAAACATTTCTCCACGGGGATATGTTGATGCAGATATGGTAGGTGACAGAGATAATAGGAGGAGCACTATAGGGTATGTATTTAATGTAGGTGGAACAAGTGTCAGTTGGGTTTCAAAAATCCAAAGTGTTGTTGTGCTTTCAACAACAAAATCAGAGTATGCTACTGCTACATAGGCTAGTAAAGAAATGATTTTGTTACAAAGGTTTATGAATGCATTGCGTAAGAAGCATGATATGGGCACATTATACAGTGATATCCAAAGTGCCATTAATCTTGCAAAGAACTGAGCATTTCATTCCAAGAATAAACACATACAACTCAAGTACCATTTCATACGGTCAGTATTGGAAGATGGACAGTTGAAGTTGGAAAATATACACACTATCCAAAATCCTGAAGATATGATAACAAAAGTTGTAACCAGGGAGAAACTGAGAATATGATCAGTTTCAATTGGTCTTCAAGAATGGCGATGAAGATGAGAAATAGCCAGGTCCAAAGAGGAGTCATTGTCCAGCAAATGAAGCAACGGTGGAGTTTCTACAAATTAGTCTCCTAGTGGAAGATTGTTGGGTGTGGAGCTTGATTATCTTGTTTATTTTGTATCACGGCGTTGGACGCCTATACCTTAATGGGGCGGTAACACTGCCCATAATTAAACGTTGCCTACGGGGTCCACGGGGGGGCAGCTGCGACTTTATGGAGACCCCCCCTCACGGGGGGTTTCGAGGGCAGTGCCCCCGAATCTAAAAACAGATGTAAAATTGCATTGTAAAAGTATAGTAATTTCTAGTCAATCTGGACCGTTCATTAGGTGGATGATCTGACGGTAGAAGTTATGTTTAGTTTAGGGTTTTTTTTTCCCTAGAAGGCAACCCCTCACTTGTATGAGGGAATTGTATTGCGGCTGTGTATTGTCTTTGTATTCTCAGAGTGAGAAACAGATAAGGAGACTGTGAGAGAGAACAGAGGATATTACAACATATCTGTTGTAGGTTGTGTCTCTTCATTTTTCTGTATAATAGAAAGGAAGGACTGGCAATTTGGGGTGGATGTAGCCCAAACTGGGTGAACCATGTATATATGTGTCTCTCTAGTTTTATGTGTTTTGTGTGCTTGTGTTTTCTGCATATTTTATGTGTTTCATTTCTGCATATTTTATGTGTTTCATTTCTCTGTAATATATAATTTTCTAACATATTTTATTTCAAAAAGTCCCCAATTTTTATTATTATTGTAATTCTTTTTTACATATTCACGTATTCTCAATTTGAGCATTTGAAAAAAAATGTGACCATATAACTTTTATTGTTTGAGCCAACTAAAATTTCAGTCTCGCTTTTTCTCTTAGCTACTATAACACTACATTGGTTTATGTTATTTTGATATTTTGGTGTCAGGGTAAGGGAAAATAGGAGCTATGATGAGAATTCGTACAAGGGTTGGCTCGAAAATTGGTGGAGATTTATTTCTGATGTGGAAGCAACAAAAAGAACTATTTCCATTACTCAAGTTTAAAGCACAGTTTTGAATTTTTTTCATCATATAATTATAAGAATTTTTTCCACACTTCCAAGACTTACATTTTCCCATGTTGTAATATAAATTTGTAATTTATTTTTTCGTTCCGTTGAAATAATTTTTTATATGACACTACTGGTGAATTTATAACTTCTTGCTCACTTTTTGGATATGATATACTCGTCATTATAAAGTGAATAATGTTCAATAAACCCTATAACTTTTTGGAAAAGTTTACTAAATTTCAAATTTACATCGAAAAGTCTAGAATTTTTTTTTTAATGTCAAGAATAATTAATTTCAACAATCAATCTGCTTCTGTTCATTGAAATTTCCTAAATTCTAACTCGTTCAACACCGTCAACCACTTAAACAAAGTGATATTGTTTATACCCTTCTAACGCCAATAAGCCTAGAAGGGAACATGTTACTAGTGGAACTTGGACATTGGTTGGGAGGATACCAATGTTCCTCTTAACCAAACCAGCTAACTAGGCCCAATTGACATCTCGGTTATTATTATACATATTTTAGCCTAGTTAATTATCTTCATATATGTTAATTTATATACAAAATATACTAGATCATAATTTTTTATCTTCAAAATTGGAGATTCATTATCATGGGTTCATGTGGTCTACCATTTTGGGATTTTCTGTGACAAAAATTGAGTAAATACAGTACCACTTATGGCCAAGTCTTTCATGCTTTATTACAAGCATCTCTTGAGAATTTTATTTGAGAAAGCTTGCAGTTATTCAAATTGTAGTTAGCAGAATTCATTTCAATAATCAAATTAATTTTCCTAATATCTCTTTTCTCGAAGAAGAAAAATATTGCCAAGGATGCAGTGAGAATAGTCCTATTTTGGTCACATTGGGAGCTTTAAATTGCCAACATTGCACCCCAGAAAATAGCTAACAGGATGCATTGAAGAAAGAAGCAATACATTTCTGTGAATATATTTAGAATAGTAGTTATATGTTTTTTATTGTTTAATAAGTTATTCCCACAAAAATCCTAATATAGCAATCCCTCTTAAGTCTTTAACTTGTTATTAATGACCCTTGCAGTGTTTCCAATGAGTTTTGGTATTTCATGCTCATGGAGCAATTCAGGGAATGATAAATATGAGGGATATCAATTATTAGCACATTTTTTATTATTGAATAAGTCATTCAAACAAAAATGAAGAATCCCTATATAGCACGCCTTTTGAAATTGTGAACTTTTTGTTAATACCCTTGCTCCCTTGTAGGGTTAAAAATGAGTTTTGATATTTAATTCTTGTGGACCTATTCGAGAGATAATAAATATGATGAATAGCCATTATTATATCATTTTTTTTCAAATTTCATTCTATTCATTTGTTGATGATGAACCTCTGCAATAGATATTATTTAGATCATGTATTGCAGATGATATCAGCCTATTATTTAACCTATTATGGCTTGAATAAAAACTTGTATATATTCTTGCATAATATAGTATCGAACTCCTTTACACTCATGTGGCCTAGGGACATGTCAAACAAATTAACACTAAAATTCCCCTCATGTGAGATTACAAAAATGTAACAAAATTCTCTTCTAGCATGTTTGTACTATATTGTCCTCATCTTGGCCTAAGAGTTGAGTTCATAGATGGTATAATATGTTCTTGACAATATTATTAGTGTCATTCATGTTTTTAGCTCTACAAAAGTTGCAGGACTCGAGATTATATTGAATAAATGTTTATTAATATTGTCGTTTTATATGGCTTCTATATAGTCATGAGTTTTGATTTTTCTATTATTTTTCTTCTCACAACATTTGCAATGCATATGGTAATATATAGTTTTCTATCATTACAACTTTCTATGTTTTTACTGTTGTTAGGAAATCGGTCTTTGGAATTTAGATTGATGCTTTTTTGTCATATTATTTTTGTTCTCTGAACAAATTATAATAATATTTTCTTTGCAAATTTGAGTTGGGAACTAAGTTTTTCTATGTGATCTACATAATTGTAATGAATCAATTTACGATTATTTTAATTTTTTTAATCTTTGCTATAGTCCCATGAATTTGCTGATTGGATTTTTAATTTTCAGTTGTTTTTCATATTTGCAATTTTCCATCGATTATTTTGGAAATATTTATTAACTATGATACAAGCTTAGAAAGTAATCCTAGAAATATACTTCATGTGCAAGCTGTATCAACAGAATCTCGTGGAATGTATAATTCATAATTGGAAGGACTAACATATTGAAGCCCCATTTTGAATATATTTCATGACCCCAGATGGGGTCCTAGTCAAGAAAATCCAGGAGAGGATGCTTTAGTTGTTGGTAGATGTGGAACCCACTATCTAAGAGGATTACAATCAACAGATGGTTGAAATCATAAAAAATTTAAGGTTCTTGCTTACTGTAAACATTACAATCCTTATGATTTCGTTAATTGGAATACTTTTGATAGCTTCCATTTCAATGTGAAGGTACAAATAGTATGATCTATAATTGAAAATTCATTTATCCACCTGGTATATAATTTATGCTTCTAGGTGGTGGATGTGATATCAAATATGGAACTAAAAATTGCACGTTACACAACAAGACCTAGAGGACACTTATAATCCACCATTTAAGCGTTTTTTGATGGATGACCATGTTGCAGGTCAGATGTTTTCTTCCAAAAAAATTAATCGAGTTCCAACTTGTTATCACCCAAATATTATCAATGGAATTATATAGGGGCAATGGGGATTGAATGGTTAAATTATCAGCCAGTGAATGCTATCTTTGTAATTATTTAAAATAGTGTTTAGTTATCAAGCATTTCAATTATAAGATGTGTATGGTTTTGATGAATTTTCAAAGTAACTAACTTGTTTTCCTAAATTGTATTGTGTAGACACAGAGTATGTGACTGTGATTCAACAAATGTTTTGTAGAACATCCAACGCTGGATTAAAACTCCTAAAATATAAGTAGAAGATTTAATGGAGGCTAATAAGTGGTAGAAATAGTAGAAGGTTATGTTTTATTATTGAATTGTAGAGAATAAACTATTGTGCATTAATTGATTTTCAGTTATGTATTGTGGATGATTAACATGATTAGATGTCCATTATGGAATCTTCATTAGAGCTCATGCAGAAGTAGTTGTGAAGGTTGGGGACTTGAAGGATTCCTTAATAGAAAGGGATGTAATCAAGTCTTTCAATGCTCAAATAAATCTCAGAGTATTTGATGGAAATCGAACAATGCATTTTTTTGATAATATTGGACCTCGGGATGTTTCTAGTGAAAAACATTAGCAATTCACAGTGGAAGCTACAAGGGAGGGGAAAGTTACGTTTTAAAAAAATAATAGAGCATTGCATTTATCCCAAACCAGAATGAGATTCTTGGTTATCAATGGACTCAATGCAGATTTCACCATTGTCATGATTGGAAAAATGCAGATAATCCCAACACTTACTCAAAAATTTTTAGTAACCCATCTTATTCAATTCAGTAAGATTTTAATTTTTGGTTAATTAAGCTCAAAGATAGAAGTAAATTCTCCATTATTATCTACAAAAATTTTCACCCTGGGTTTCCTTGTGATATCTGACCTACCTGTGAATTTTCATCATGGAAATACACTTATTGGTTTTCATTCGTTTACGTGAACATGCTTTTTTCCATACATATTTAGTATTCTAGGGTACTCTCCTAATCACCCATCCTTTAATAAGTTAAATTTTGTTGTACTTTTGGCCCGAAACTTACTATGATCATTGATTTCCAAACCTTCAACACTTTATGATTAATCATAGTTTTCTCCTATTCCTCAGTGTATCCCTTTGTTATAAAATGCCAAATTTTTTCATAGAATATATCGATTATATATCAAGCATCCAAATTTAAATCAATAATTTTAAAATATAATTAGAAGTCTCCATTTCACAACCCTCTTTAGCTATATTTACATTTATAGTGATAATTGTTTTGTCAGGTTCCATCACATTTGTCAACTCGTTCCAATTTCTCAATGTATGGAATATGGGTTCGTGAGGCTTCATCCCCATAATAGTCTTAAATGTGATTTGATGTGAATGGTATATGCTACTACTTGTAGCTACTAAATATCTAATTGAAAATCTTAATTAATAATAAGAAATGATTGTTTTAGTTATGTTAGGCCATTGTATTTCACAGTATCACTAGGTGACTGATTATTGGTTAGATTTTGTCAGGACTGAAAATGATATTCCATGAATGTCATTTATTTTCAAAAATGAAGGAAGAAAGTGTTGTTGATAAGGTGTGATGGTGATCAAACTTCATTTTTTCCCTCATTCCATTTCATTCCCCCTATATTCCCCTCATTTCCTCCATGTTATAAAGTTATACACCTTATTTCTTTCAAACCTCTTCTTCAGCTATTAACACCCAAGTTTTATAGTTAAAAAAGGAGCAACATTAGAATAAAAGGAAGCAAAGGTGGTAGAGAAGCAGTTAAGGAAGAAAAAAATCAAGGGTAGAGTCTTGAACGTGATTGGGTCAAGTCGTGCACGTGTTTGGGTCGATTCGTAAAGCTAAAGAAGGTAAATTTGTGAACGCGGGGAAATTATTCTATGAATAGCTAAGAAATGAACGGGCGCAACCAAGGAAACAAGCTCAGCAAGGGAGCAGTGAGGACCATTGGATCTGAGCAATGATCAGTGGATGAGAATCAATCGTAATCACAGATTACAGGTTTTTCAGGATGGCCGCAAGGGTAAATGTTAAATTCAGAAAAATGTGATTTACGATGAAGTGGGACCCATTCACCATGGCATGCAAATAAGCCTTACCTGTTGCCAGTACTTTGCAGCTCGTAGGTTTTAAACCTTAACTCTTAAGACTTATGCCAAATCTTATTTTTCCGTCAATGCAAAGAAATGGGACCCATTAACCCGCCACACTTCCTTTTCACTCCATTTCCCTTAAAAAATCATTAAACTTTACCTTCTCCTCCTTTTTATGCTATATCTTTCTACTTTACCTTTTCACCACTATATCATGGTTTTACCTTTCGCTCTCCCGATTTCTTCAATTGTGATTAAAGTGGGGCCATCCCTCCACATCCACCTTTCTGCCCACCATCCATCACATATCGTCAAAGATAACTTATCGCATCACAAGTTTTTTAACTTACCATTTGAAGTGCACAAAATCTGTATTGTCTAATTTGTGATGCGGTTGGCCCCACCATAGCAGCTCTACCCCCCACTTCATATTCATTTGAAATATATTGAAATACATTGACATATCATATGAAAAGTTATAAACTTACCTTACCGCTGAAATATTTTGACACTTTATAACTCTGACAATATAGTGAGCTCCATCCTCCTTGGCACATCATCCTCCAACAACACAAATCACATTTCCAATAGTTAACCTCTAGCGCTTATAATAAAAACTTAAATTTTGTGATCTCCGGGCTGCGGTCGGGTCCCACCTTCCCTCCACGTCCCCTCCTTCCTCCTCGTGCTTCAAACTTCACATATTTTAGAGTTTACCTCTACTGCTTCATGTTAAATAATTGTGATTGTGGGCTACGATCGGGTCCCACCTTCCCTCCATGTTACCTCCTACTTTGCATCGCATCACCAATTCCTTTTCTTACATCATAAATTGCAAAAATTGCAAAATGGGATGTTGTTGCGGATGCAATACAACTCCAAGATAAAATATAAACATTTTCAGGTCTGGGTAAAGGATTTTTTACGGTGTTTTTTTTAGAAAAAGAGTTAAAACATGGAAAAGAACGATTTGTGTAGAAAATAAACACGACAGGTCGAGTCGAGAATAAAAGAGCATTCATTTAGAATTGTTATGTTATAACGGCAGAAATGGAAAAGGCAATAAGGCACATCAGCACAGTCACTAATCGATGAAAATTAGCTAGCCTTGCACTAGACCTAATTAGCCAACATCGATATTTTGAAAAGCAGAGCCAGATGTCAGAGCCATTTTTTATTTCCTCTTCGGGATCATCACATGCCATATTCGAGCCTAATTTTGATTTACGAATAGCCACCTGAGTTTTTCATTCTTTAAGAGTTACCAAAATTAATTCCATGGACAATGTTTTGTCAAATATTTTCTTTGTTCAGGCCTTGCATGGCCATACCTATTTATTTTTCAGTTGTTTGTAATAAATGAAGTTTGCGAAAGTAGATCAGGGAAACTGACTCAAGTTTTAGTTAAATACTTCTTGAATTTTCATAATCAAGGGTTGGATATTCTTAGCCCTTGCATTATAAGAACTACTATATTGGAGCACTGTAATTTTGGAGTTGGTCATCAATAATTAGAGACTCTTTACAGGATTTTTGAGCTGTGTCAAAATGGTGGTGTGCTACTTCTCTATTTAAATGTTTCTGTTGTTTTATCTATTGTCCATCTATTCATCTAAACGTAAATCAGAAATTTTAGATTAAGATTTGTTGTCAGAGCACCTTGATTCTGCCTGCATTTACAATCTGAATGTTTTATGCCAAAGTTTGATTAAAGAAATCTTAACTTCTCTTTAGTAATTATCGAACCGTACTATTTCTTTCACCTCATATTCATATACCTCTAAATAGCCATTTAGCATAGTTATCTTGTCCTGTGATGCTCTTCATGTTGATGAGTCATTCCAACTTTTTGACTCTATAGCCCAATGGATTAGTCCCTGCAGCCCTATCTGTTCATCCACACTGTCAATCAAACAAACAACCCTCATAATCCCTATAACTAGCCTAATATCAGCACTTAGAATCATCAAGTGAAATAATAAAAATAGAGAGGGCCCTCTCTAAGTCTAGGAAGGCTAGGTCCTGGACTCCAAAGTGGTTTGATGTTGTCCTCTGTCATTTTTTCTTTCCAATACTGCAAATTACAGAGTGACAACAAGTTCCATCTTACATATTTGAAGCTTCTTAATATGAACATTTTCATTTTGTACAATACTAAATAGTTTTAGGTATTACATTGATGTATAAGTATGCTACCTTCTAAAAGAATTTCCATTGTGTGATTGAATCTAGAGCCCACGAGGAGTTCATTGATCTATATTCATAAATATTTATCTCACATGGGGCTATTACAAATTGACTCACTCCCAGACACAAAATGATGGGAGGTATTTCTAGTCTCTTAGTGACATTTTGCCTTAATTTGAGTGCCACACAATATTGCTGCATTTCCAGTCTATGTAAACTATAATATAAAATTATTTCAATTGAACAGATTCAATAGTATTCTTGAATTCCCTATGACACTTCGTTACTAGTGGAAAATTGTTTGCCTCCACACTGTTGGCTATTCAAGGGAATTCTTAATATAGTCAATTTGTAGGTATGACACAGGGAAAATATTTTGAAGGGTACCCAGGAAATAACATTTAACTTTCCTAGAGGGATTAAAACTGGGATAGTGGGGTGGAAAAGTAGTGGGATATATACTTTAATTCAAGAACTCTTTCAAATGGGAGATCTGATTGATGGAAAAATTATAATTGGCAACATATATATATATCAACCATAGGCCTATATTATTTGTGCTCATGTTTGGGTATTTTTCTATATGACCCAAATTTTTTGGACCCCGTGGAATTCGATCACTACTTTTGTCCAACCAAGTATGTTATTCAATTAATTAAAATCACACCCATAGACATGGTTTGAAGTTTTACAATGTTCATTTTATCAATATGAACTACTAGAAATAAATCATTAAACCTCCTGAACCATTCTAGCAATTGCCAGAGAAGAGATATGACAGTCTCGTAGGTATCTTGTAGTATGTCGAAGTGTTGCCTTATTCGACCCACTTTTATATGTTGGTGAAAAAACTATTCATTGGGTGCTTGACCTTGGTGTCAATGTCAATGTTATACCTACCCTAAGTTGACAAATGAATGTTGTCAAATTTAGCCCACTAGATGACCTGAGAGTTAATACCATATCGAATTTTTTCCTTTTGAGTGAAATTTTTCATGTAGCAAGACATAACATAATTTTTCTTTACTAATATGAGGATACATTTTGGCTCATTGATTTTTATCTTTTATGATCGATATAACACATTTATTTAAATGGTTTTAGCTCAATGGAACAACACTTGCTCTGCAAGCAGGAGGTTGCTGGTTTGATTCCATCGCGCCCTAACATGAATCAATCACTGAAGAAAAAAAAGTATTTGCATTCTATATTTTATTTATAAAGATAATTTTTGATTGTCTCTAGAGAGAAAATAACTACAATTAAAGGCATATTGTCTCTATATAGACAATAAGTAGTTATAGTCTCTTAAGAGAAAAAACTGAATTTTCCCTTGAGAGACAAAAATGAATTGTATTTGAAGAGAAAATAATACTTATGTTCTATATTATCTTTATAGAGATGATTTTTTAAGAAAATTAATTGAGATTCCTGGTTAAAGACAATATTTAAGACAATTTACAATTTCTTTACAATTTAATCAAAATTTGTCTTAAATTTTATGATAAAACCCTCCTCTATGTAGTGTGCCTATTGTCTCCAGAGAGAAAAAAATGAAACTATCTCTAAAGAGACAAAAATGAAAATGTCTATCGAGAGACAAAAACGCTTGTGTTATATATTGTCTTTATAGAGACAACATGTTAAGAAAATTTAATTTGACGCACCCACTTAAAGACAATAGTTAATACGATACACAAGTTTTCTTTTGTCTCAAGTTAAGAAAATTTACCCAAATTTTTTCTTAAATATTGTCTTAAAACCCCCTTTTTGTTGTAGTGTTTCCAAGAATTTTCTAGTGATAATGACGAAGACAATGCCTACATGTATGGCAGAAAGAGTGAGAGTGGAGCCATTTGCCTATACATTCCATGTGGAAACAATAGTGGCAACTTGGTAACACTCTTAAAACTTCACCTTCCACAAAGTACACCAAGCAGATTGAGCAATTCATTGCAATTGATATCCCCAAAAGTTTTTGGATCAATTTTCCATATATGACTGATGGAAGCACCTCCATGGACCTCACCCACATCCTAGTATTAGGCATTCTGATGACCATATTCTCCTAGAATGACCTCGAATGTAGTTCCACGGAACAACTGAGGTGAGACCCACTAGAGCTATGAATGAGAAGTGCAAGGAAGAAGAATTACCATTGTGCTTTTACTCATCTCCGCTTTTGGAAATTTTTGTGATAGTGGCATCACATGTAGTGTATCACTTGCAAACTCTAAAACCATTATCCCCTTATCAAATCGTGTAGAGTTTGTCTCTCACCATATCTTAAAATAATTTCATGATAATTATTTCAAAGTGGCCTCATTCTTTCACTCTAATTGAAAATCAATGTCAGAAAATCCAAAATGCCAAACAATTGAGACAATTTTTAATTATTAGTTTCATGGGGAAGAAATTTATTCTCATCCACTCCAATCACATAGGACAAACAATCTTATTCGTTCTTTCACATGTAAAACCTGGTTTCCCATAACCAACAATTTATAATTACTCTCGCATGAAGAGTTTGCTATATTTAGAGAGTCAGAAAACTGAGTGTTGATTCAAGTCAAGTTAAGTTATAGATTATTTTAATGTGTGGTCACATGTCAAGGTGTTTTAGGAAAGTTTATAGTCGAAAAGATTTAAATGCCCTTCACCGGGTTCATTGTAATTAAATCATCTCAATCAAGTTTCTGTGAACAATAGAAGATTAGAAACTCATGTATTTTGTGTTTCTCCTATTTGTCTTTCCAATATATTGGTATCAGAGCTAAGGTCATATAGATCAAAGCAAGGATTTCATAGAGTTGAAAGAGAGAGCATATTAAGCAGCAATATGTGAGAGATAACAGAGAAATACTTATTTTTATCTTAATTGAACTATAAAACTCCCTTCAGTGGTAGAGAGGACGTTATAATGCACAAAGGATCAACAACAAGCCGTGTTATACGTAATTACATTCCCACCTTCGCAATCACGTGGGTTCCTTCCCTCTTTGGAAGCATTAGAGTAGTAACGTGAGATTTTCCTACCGAGAAGGGCGTTAACATGCGACCTCACCACCCTTCATGTCGTGTTAGAGAAATAAAGTTAGTTTGTAAAGTCCACCGAGAGTTTGTGATGGTAAAAGGTGCATTTACCATAAATTATAAAGAATAAGTATGAAAATATTAATAAGCATGTGTTAATTTCTTAAATTCATTTGACAAATGAAATTGCATGCTATCATGTTTTTCAAAGGGTCGTATTTTACAATGGCTATTAAGGAGATTCAAAAAGATTTACACAAGGTATTATTTAAAAGGTTTATTTTAAGAGGTTGGAGATTTTGAAATACTTTTTGAAGTATATTAAAAGGGAAGGTGCTTAAATTTTTGGAATATTTTTTTTTTTTGTAAGTCAGTATCAATATATTATATTATGAACCAGAGATTACAAAATATTACAAAGGCATGAAAGCATCAGCCATATAGCGCCATAGGCCTGCTCCTTGACGATCTGACTGTTAGAGTGAGGAGACATGAACTGTGAAAATCCAAGCTACGTAGGAGCGAGACGACCAAAACCAAAAACAAACACAGGTCCACCACACAGGGTTACCCGAGAGACTAGAGAAATTCACCAAAAATCTATAACAGTCGGAGGATCCACATTACTGAGTGGGAATCGAAGCTCCAGAATGACCAACCATGCTAGGATTTGCTGCCTCATCACCTTTCGTTTGAGTTCTGGGCTTGAAACGCTGGATGATAGTGGTTTGCGAGTCATCCATTGGAACTTCAATGGACACGTTGAGGACATGGCGGACATAGATGTCAAAACGCCGAACGAAACTGTCCAGAGCTTTGCCGTGCTTGCGGAGCTCCTCCGTGAGTGAGTTAAAGGCAACTTCCATCTTGTCCAGCCATCCAGTATTCCTGGCCGATGCCATGGAGGTAGCTGCAAATGTTTCTTTGACCACGGTGCCCTGCATGGCAATTGCCTTCGCTAGCATAGTTTGCATTTGACATGCCACCACTTGGGTCTGCAGGAATTGCGTATGGCGAGTGGAAGGTGTCCTGGGGTCCACTAACCAGTCGGCCTCTTCACTGATAGCATTGTCGTCAGTCCGAGCCTGGGATAGAAATTTTTGGAATATTTCACAAAGAGGGATTTATTACTGTTTGACAAGGTGGATGGTATTATAATGGTCTATTATAAAGGTTTATAAAAAGAGGATTTTAAAAACATTTTTTTTTTTTATAAGGGAATAGGATTAAGAGAAAGGAGTCTTCATTGAAGAAGAGATTTTAGGGCTAGGGAATTGGATTAAGAGAAAGGAGTCTTCATTGAAGAAGAGATTTTAGGGCTTTACAAAGTCCATCGATTTACAAAAATATTTTGGTGTTTTGTCAAGAATGACAGGTTTTTGGGTGAAGATTGTGCCTTATGTGGGTGCATATTAGAAATCATATTTTTTTTTCTAAGGCGATATGGAAGATAGTCTCATGCAATAGGAAAGAAACTATAAGATAGAGTAATGACAATAGTCATGGGTCACAAAGCGTGACTAAAGAAAACAAAGAAAATGTACAAAAAATAAGAGGCAAATATTGTTTTCATGTTTAGAGAGGTTCAGGCCGCAACCAAGGAATTGAGAAGTCTAGTAGAAGACAATGTTGAAATTGAGGTTGATTGGTGTAGCATGGATCTGCTACCGCCTCCTATATTTACTAATGTCATAGCTTTGAGTTTCATTCAACAAGAAATTGATCAAACAGTTATGTGTAATGTAGCAAAAGATACAACTTCCAAGGAATCATGGAAGATCTTGGAAGAATAATTTTGTGCAAGTGGGAGTGACATGTAATAAGAATATGTTTCGCAGTATTTTGAGTCATATTCAGATCTCAAAGTAGATGAGCAAGACTCTCGGAGGAAAAAAGTCTTGGAGAATCCCACACAAAAGTGGAAGATGTTCATGAATGCTATTAAATTGAAACCAATTTTACGGGAATGTGTATGGATGAAGAATATCCAACAAATAATTAAAAGAGACAAGTTGAAGCCTCTGTATGTGAGGCAGAGAAAGAGCATATAAATTCTCAAGCACTCCATTGTAACGTCAATGGTGCGGAAGACAGTGAATCCCACTATGATGGAACACATGTGGATGATAACTGCAAAGTTAGATGTGCATTGGTAAAACTAACCACAACTAATGAATTTGGAAAAATTGAACTTATGAATGAAATTGACAATGAGCACATGCATGCTCGGATATCCCACGATTGGGTGGATGAACATTATGTTGATGATATACGTGGTTTCATTCTTGAAACAAGGATTTATTATGGTAATATGGTAAGCTCCATGTTTGATGAAAATTGAAGATTGAAGTGTCACTATAGTAGCAAGTTATGACGTAGCTGGAACTGCTCATGAAGCAGTGTGCGAACAAAGCAGCAACTCAGTTTGGCTTAGATAAAGTTATCGATAGAGCAGAAAATTTGAATTTAAATTGGAATTGTTGAAGTTATATTTGATGAAGAACCATTAACTCGTGATGAGTAGTTTCACATGGTGAGAACATATTGATATTTTGTTATTTTGTGAGAGAAATCCACTTGTGCTTGGAATTCAAGCGGAAAACGACATGTTTGCAATAGTAGAGGTTTGTAAAATAGTGAAAAGAAGGCAGAGAAGGAAGCGGTAGAGCATGAAGCTCTCATTGAAGAACATAATAAAGATGTTTTCAACATTTTTTTGTTAATATGTAGGTGCTCAAGATAGCATGGGAGGAGAAGTTAAGATCAAGTTTGTTAATAAGTTTGATGCAGAATTGAAGCTCACTGAAGGATGGATTCAGAACCCAATTGAACAAATTGATGTGATTCTATTTAATGAAATGGTGAATAATGATCTTAAGTGTGCATATTACATGAAGAAAGTGGAAACACATGATGATGAATGTGAAGAGAATGATATGGAAGTTTATGAAAACAAGGAAGAATCCATTGAAATAATTTTTCCGCAATGGAGTCAATACAAGATAAGATTCTGCTATCATGATATATGGCAAAAATAAAGTCAAGAATATGAAGCGGAAGAAGCATATAAAAAAAACCAACTTGAAGATGTAATGTTATGGCAGCAATCCATGGTTGAACAAATATTTGAAGAGAAAGGTGTAGAAGACAAGATCGGATTGTTTTCAGCACAAATTCAAGAAAAGTCAAAGAAAAATTGCAAGAACAACAAGTAAAGAAATATAGAGCGTACAACAAGAAAGCACAGCAGAGAATGAAGCATTTCAAGGATATACAATTTGGAAGCAGAGAAAAAGTAAATGCAAAGTTTAAAAGTTTTTAGTCATTGTAAGCCTAGCTAAGACGTAGACCAACAAACATGTTTGAGTTATAATTGAGTCAATTTGTATTGTAAGCCTAGCAGACATAGTTAAGTTATGCTTGAGTTATGTTGAGTCGTACAATCGTAATTAAGAAGAGTGTTAAAATAAGCTAATCACTCTCCCATAAAGAGTTTGATATATTTAGAGAATATGTGAAGTGAGTATTAAGATATAGATGAATTTAGTGTATGCTACATGTTAAGGTATTTTAGATGAGTCAATAGTCACCGAATTCATTGTAATTAATCATCTCAATCAAATTTATATGATTAATAGAAGAACACAACTCATCTCCGCTGGTGGACATTAGTATGACAGGGGCATCACATGTAGTGTATCGCTCGCTAACTCTAAAACCATTCTTCCCTTATCAAAGCGTGTAGAGTTTGTGGCTCAGCATATCTTAAAAGAATTACCTGATAATTATTTCAAAGCGGCCCCATTCTGTCACTCCAATTGAAAAGAAATCTGAGAAAGTCCAAAATACCAAACTCTTGAGACAGTTTTTTAATTGCTGGTTTCGCGGGAAGAAATCTATTCTCATTCACTCCAATCAGATAGGACAAACAATCTTATCCCTTCTTTCGCCTGTAAAACTTAGTTTCCCATAACCAAGAATTTATAATAGTTGGGATTCTGTGTATCAGAAAGTCCACCCGAGCTTATCCATAACTTTCTTGGCCCGTGATTTCCAAGCCTAATTTTGGACCGTTCCTTATGCTTTTTAAGACGTGCAACTCGATTAATTAAAAGGGACTCTACTAAGGAATCTATGCTTTAATGAATATTCCTATTCTGAAATATAATTAACGCATTCTTAGAATTTATTCTTTTACTATTACCAGAATTTAATATAAAAAGTGTGAAAATCCTAAATGCTAGCGAGGTTGCATTGAATTATGATGACTGTGCAGTACCCAACCATCATCAAAGGTCCTATTGCATGACAACGAATCCTGAATCATCACTAAAGGAACTTTATAGTTGCTTGTCATTTTGATAAATTGGTGAGTTGGTTACTATTCTTGGAATTGAATATACAAAGTGTGAAATCCCTAAATGCCAGTGAGGTTGCATTGAAATATGATCACTGTGCAGGACTATGAGAAAACCGCGAACCCTTAATCATCAATTAACGGAACTTTATAGTTGCAAGTCATTTTGATCATTCGAGGAGTTAGCATCAGAATGTTGGACTCTTTTTTTTTGTGTGGATATTCTAAGTTAAATAATGTGTAATTAGTTTTATTATTTTTATGTTTAAGTATGGGTAAATTTTAGAATTGTATAATTATTTATTTTATTTTGGATTTTTTTATTTGATGTTGGATCTATTTATATAATATATTTTACAATATATTTATATCAATAGAATTTTGAGAAATTTAATTTAATTCTCAAATTATTAGATGGATGGTAAGATTTAATTTTTAGAAACATTTTAGAATATTTTTAATAGTGGTAAATTAAAAGTTGAAATTTATCTCCAAAGTGCTTGTGTGATTCATTTCCACTTAATTAAATTGATTAATTTAGAAAATATGTTGTATAAACATGTATCATATCCACATTACATATATTTTTTTTGGCCTATAGTATTAGTAATCCATGGTACTAGCCTATAGTATTGTAACAAAGCTTGTTTACATGTTAAATCTCTATGATAAATTACTTTTTTTTTTAAATGTACATGCTTAACTCTTAAATATCTATGATAAATTACATGTTTTCTTAAATGTATATATACTTAACTCTTTTTATAATTAATAATGATAACAATAATTTAAAATAAAATTATAAATTAATTAATTTTAAAAAAATTATAATATAATAAGTATTATTAACTAAATTTTTTTAATGTTTATGAGTTTTATCAACTATTTAATTTATACAATCCATGGTAGTGTTTATTTCTCATACAATCCATGTAGTGTTTATTTCTCATAACTGATTTTGATTCCCGATTTTTTTTTTAAAGATGCGAGTTCAAAATTTAAGAAAAAAATAAAATAAAATTTTAAAAAAATCAACATATCTATACTATAAAAATATCATTTTTTATTTTTACTAGCACGTTTTTATATTTCATGAAAATATTTTATATTTTTATTTGAATCAAATTTAAAAACTACACTAAACAAATCAACAAACTTATATTATAAAAATATGTTTTTAACTTTTATTTTAACACATTTTTATATTTTATGTGAAAATTTTATATTTTTATTTTTATTTTTCACTTCACTTTTAAAACTATCCATTTGAATATCAAGAAGCCTTTGCCTTAGGTCCATTTTCCCTGTGCTAAGACTAGACAAATTCTCACCGATAAAAAGTGTGCTTGCACCTATAAGTTGTTTTGTGATGTTCCTTAGATATACAAGGCACTCAAAGGAGTATAAAGGAGAAAAAAGGAGAAAAAAGAAGAAGAGCATTGATGTAAAAAACTTTAACAAAAAATTCTCATATAATTACATTTATTAATGTGGTTAATATAGGTGGATAGGTGTATATGAAACATATATACAACCATATTAGCAAATGCTGTTGAGACATTTATCAGTCACATTAACAATTATTATATATATAACCATAACAGAATTAATATAACATAATTGTAATAGTAATAATACTTATTTATTCCTCACCATTGTTTTAATGATTAATATACATTTATTAACTTATTAATACAACTATCAATATATTTGACACATAATGATAGATTTAAGAACAATTCCAACATAATAATATTAAATCAATTATTATAATCCCCAATATTATAAAATTCAACATTATAAACCTTAAGATTAATATTATATCCCTAAGATTAACATTATAAGTCTTACAATAAATATTTTAAACTATAGGATTAATATTATAAATGGTACAATTAATATTATAAACCCTTATATTAATAAAACAAATATTTTATATTCTCATATTAAAAACTCAATATTTTAGATCGTGGTATTTAATGCTACGTTATCAACCCAAAATTAAAAGGTACAATATGACAAATCTAAGAGATTAATATTATAAACCCATTGGGAAATAAAATAAAGGGTTTAATATTATAAACCCGAGGGAAAATAAACATTGATGCCATGACACTGGGTTAAATCAGATCCTAGCATATAATGATGTGTGTGCTTCCTTCAACATTAAAATTCTCATAAAACCTCTTCATTAAACAAACATCTGCAATTTCTCAAAGTGTACATAAATAAAAAAGAGCTTATACAAACAAAAATATACTGATATATAGATATACAAGAAATTCCTTGGCCAAATATTTTAGTAGATGGCATTTCAGCTCCCGACCCTTTACAACAAACTCTCAACCCATTTCTCACTCTCTATGTATTCCTCACTTTCTCCTCACTTTTTTTTCTTCCTCAAAAAACCCTCTTATTTATACGTAAATATGAATTTTTTCCACTCGATAAATTCTTCCACACAAATATCAATTAAAATCTAAATTAGATTTATCCCTTTTTTAGGCTCAACTTGTTTATGAAATTCCTAATCCCTAGATTATCTACCTAATTCAACTCCACTCATATCCTTAATTTATTAAAGGAATATTTACAAAAATCCTCACATTTATATTTTATCTCATAATTTATCAAAAATGAGAAAAATAACTAAATAAATAATTAAAACATCTCACCCACTAAATCACACAAATGACTAATGGAAATTTAGCTTTGATGCTCCTGCATCAAACACAATGAGAAAATATTGAATCCTAAGATTAATAATAACAAACCCAGACACATAATAAACCCAAAGGAAAACAAATCCTATAAATTAATATTATGAATGCAACTGAAAATAAACCTAAGGTTATAAGCCCTAGGATTAATATTATAAATTCTAATAATAAATCTCAGATATTAATGATATAAACCAAACCCTAAAATTAGTATTATAAACTCTCACAAAAAAAAACTAATATATTAATGATATAAATGGAAGTGATTAATTTTATAAACAAGTTGGAATAATATACCCATTGGGTTAATATTATAAGCCCTTAGGATTAATAAACATAAAAGATTAATATTAATATTAATATTATAAACATTAAAATTATAAAACCCAATATCATAAACCCCAATATTAAAAACGAACATTTCAAACCGCTATACTACATGCTATATTATAAACCCAATATTAAGAAACCCTAATATTATAAACTCAAAGGATTAGTATTATAAACGTTGATTAGTATTATAAACGTGACAAGAAATAAGCCCAAGAGATTAATATTATATACCAAAGTGAAAATAAACACTATGGTAAATATTAAATCATACGATTTCTCATTCTATTTATTTTCCCTCAGGTTTATAATATTAAACTCTTCATTTTATTTCCCAATGGGTTTATAATATTAATCCCTTAGATGAATGACTTAATTAACACAGTTGAATACCAAAAATGAGATCTAATCGTAGGATTTATATTATGAACCAAATAACGGTAAAATATTAAAGCTTAGGATTTATATTATGAACCAAAAATATTCTATACCCAAGAATTAATATTATAAAATTAAGGGATCAAAAACCTTAATATTAGTATTATAAACCTTATTATTATATACCTTAAGATTATAAACCCAAATGAATAATTTTATAAGTGAAATAATGTGATGTTGGTATTAATCGCATAAATATAAATATAAATATTATTAATTATTAATAGTTATAATAATTATAATTATTATAACTATTATTTGTAAAAGGGATAAATATTATAAACCAAATGGATTGATACTATAAACCCAAGTGATGAATATTATAAACCCAAGGGATAAGTCATATTAAAAAGAAAACATATTAAAATTTCACGTGATTAATATTAAAAGCCTAAGGAATTAATAAACCCAAGTGATTAACATTAATAAATAAAGGGATTAATAAACCCAAGGAATTATGAATATTATAAACCCTAGGATTAATATTATAAAATTTTGGGATTATTAACACGACCAGACAATAACCCCAAAGGATTAATATTATAAACCCAAGGGATTAATTAACCTGCATAAGTATTAATACTATAAACCCAATATATCAAAAACCTTTCAGATTAATCAACTCAAATTATTATTAGTATTATAAACTGAAGCGATTAATAATCTGAAAAGCTTAATATTGTAAGTCGAAGTGATCAGAAAACTCAACATAGTAGTATTATAAACCACAAGGATGAATATTACAAGTAGTAATATTACAAACTATAATTCCAAGATATTAATATTAAACTGAAAATAACTGCAAGAAATTAATATTAATATTAAACCCAAAATATTAATATTCAAAAACTTATGAATGATATTATACTATAGGAATATGAACCCTTAGATTAATAAATCCAAGGGGTTGATATCATAAAATCAAGGGACTAATAAACCCAAGGGATTAAAACCTATGGGAATAATACTAAACACAAGGAATTAATATTATAAACACAAAGGATATAGACCCTAAGATAAATATTATAATCCCTAAAATAAAAATTAAACCATAAGAATAGTATTATAAACCTTAGGATAAACATTATAAACATATTTCATTAATAAACTAAAAGGATTAAAATTAAAAGTCAAAGGGAATAACATTAAATATTAAGATTAATATTAAATCCTAGGCATATAAACACTAAAATTAATAATCTCACTAGATTCATATTATAAAATCAAGGGATTATAAACTAAATGTATTATTATTGTAAACCGTAGCATTAATATTAAACCCTAGGAATATAAACCCTGTGATTAATATTAGAAACCATAAGAACAATATTATACACCCAAGGAAATAATAAACCAAATGGATTAATATTAAAAACCTGAGGGAATATAAACCTAATGGAATAACATTAGACCCTAGATTTCATATTAAACCGTTGGAATATAAACCCTAATACTAATATTATGATCCTTAGGATTAATATTATTACCTTAGGAGATTACTACTATAAATCTAAGGAATTAATAAACCAAGGGATTAAGATTATAAACTCAATGGATTGTAAAGTGAGAGGAATAATTTTAAAACCGAGGGATTAACATCATAAACCTAATGGATTGATAAACCCAAAGGATTAATATTAAAAATACAAGGGATTGATAAACTCAAGGGATTCATATTAAACCCTAATATTAATATTTTAAGCCCCAATACTAAAAATTATAAAGCCAATATTAAACTTTAATATTATAAACTAAATATTAAAATAGTCTAATATTATAAACCTGGTATTAAACCAAAGTTTTTTCTAATTATGATTGTTAGACTTATTTTCATATTGAGAAAATTTTTGTCACAATGTGATGTTGGAAACAATTTTGTACCATTCCAATGTTATAGTATTAAATCGTGGATGGTATAATCCCAAGGAACTAATAAACCCAAAGGATTAATACTAAAAACACAACCGATTATAAACCAAAGTGAAGAATATGAGACCCAATGGATTAATATTTTAAAGCAAAGGGATATAGACCCTAAGTTAAATATTATAAACCCTAAAATAAGCATTATACCCTAAGATTTAGATCATGAGCCTTGAGATTAATATTATAAACCCAAGGGTTTAATATTAAAAACACAAGGGATTATAAACTCAATGGAATAATTTTAAACCTGAGGATGAATATTAAACCCTAGGAATATAAACCATATGATTAATATTATAAACTCAGGAAATTTATGTTATAAACATAATGCATTATAAACCCAAGGCATCTATATAAAACCCTTAGATTAATATTGTAAACCCTATCAAAAATATTATACCCTAGGAATATGAACCCTTAGATTAATAAAGTGAAGGGATTGATATTATAAATACAAGGAACTAATAGAAATAAGGAGTTAATACAAAAATCCTAAAACCCAAAGCACTAATATTGTAAACCCAAAATATATAAACCCTCAAATGAATTTTATAAACCCTAAAGAAAACATGGCTGACCATGGTTGATTTTTCTATTGATGAAATATTTGTAACAATGTGACTTAGGACAATGGTTTACCTTGAATGATTTGAATATTGAGAGAATATTTGTCAAATATGATGTTGGACAATGGTTGACCATGGTTGACTATGATTAAAAATGGTTGAACATGGTTTAATATTGAAAACCCAACGGAATGACATTAAACCCTAGGATGAATATTAAACCCTAGGAATATAAACCCTAAAATCAACAAACAAAAGGGATTAATAATAAACCCTATGATTGATATTATAAACCTAATGGATCATAAACAAAACTGATCTATATTAAACTCTAGGATGAATATTTTAAACCCTATCAGTAATATTATATTTAAGTATTGAGGGGTTTTTCAGAGTGCATTATATTAGATATAATTTTTTGGGATTCAATTGTGTTAAGTAAGTCATTTATCTATGACCATTTCCATGAGAGGGAGTCGTAACTAACTAATTTCTTATGATTTTTGAATAGTCCACTTAGCACTCATTACATCGGGTGATGCTTAGAGGGGTGAAGAAGTGGGATTGAAACTAGTGAAATGAATCACATAGCATGAATCATAACTTCTGAAGCTTGCACCCAGTAACTAGGACTTTCCCAGGAGGTCTCCAATCTTAGATTGCCTCTGGCTCATGCACTCCTAACTATGGATTTCTCCCCACTATAAAGGGCACTTAGCTTGCTACCCCATTTTCAAAACCTTAGCAAGTATTTTTCCTCATGATCCATTCAATTAGAGCTCCCTTTACCTAGGAATAATATTATACCCTAGGAATATTAACCATTAGATTAATAAAGCCAAGGGATTTATATTATAAGCTCAAAGCCTTAACAAAAGAAAGGGATTAATAATAAAAACCTAAAAAAACCAAAGGATTAATATTGTAAGCCTAAGGTATATAAACCACAACATAAATATTATAACACTTAGAAAAAACATGGTTGACCATGGTTAACCATTTTTTATTTTCATATTGAAACAATATTTGTCACAATGTAATGGTGAACCATGGTTAACCATGATTTATTTTCAGATTGAGAGAATATTTGTAACAATGTGATACTGGTGCATGGTTTACTTTGTTTATCATGATTTACCATTGTTGAGCATGGTTGATTTTCATATTGACCATGATTATTTTTCATTTTGAGAGAATCTTTTTCACAATACGACATTTGACCATGGTTGAATATGATTAAAGATGGTTGACCATGGTCGGTTTTCATATTGTCACAATATTTGTTATAATGCGATGTTGGAACATGGTTGATGATGGTTGAACATAGTTAATTTTAATATCAAGACAATATTTGTCACAATGTGACAATGGACCATGGTTGTCCATGGTTGATTATGATTATAAACCCAAGGGATATATATTAAACCATATGAATAATATTATATGCTTGGAATATCGACTCCTATCTTAATAAACACAAGGGATTGATATTATAAACCTAAGGGAATAATAACCACAAGGGATTAATATTAAAAACCAAAAGATTAATTTTAAACCCAAAAGTTTAATATTATAGAACCAATATATATAAACCCCAATATAAATATTAGAAACCCTAAAATAAACATTGTTGACCATTGTTTACCATGGTTGATTTTCATATTGACACAATATTTTTCATAATGTGACATTGGACCATGATTGATTTTAATATTGAGATAATCTTGTCACAATGCGACGTTGAACCATCGTGTATCATGGCTAATTTTCATATTGAGACAATATTTGTGACAATGCGATGGTGGACCATGGTTGACCATGAATGAGCATGGTTGTCATAGTGTGATCTTGGAAAAGGAAACAATATTCATTACAATGTGACCATGACCATTGATGATGGTTAACCATTGATGACCGTGATTAACCATGGTTGATATTTTCATTTTGACACAATATTTTTCACAATGCAACATTGAAATATGGTTGACCATTACTGACCATGGTTGAAAATTGTCGACGATGGTTGACCATGGTCGATGATGGTGGACCATGGTTTATTTTCATATTGTGACAATATTTGTTAGAATGTGACATTGAACCATGATTTACCATGATTATAAACCCAAGGGATTTATATTAAACCCTATGAATAATATTATACCCTAGGAATATGGACCTTTAACTTAATAAACACAAGGGTTTTATATTATAAACCTAATATTTTTCATAATGTGACATTAGACCATGGTTTACCATGGTTGATAATTATTATGAACAAAGGAATTTGTACCAAAACCCTATGAATAATATTATACCCTAGGAATATGGACCGTTAGGTCAATAAACCTGGGGGACTGATTTTATAAACCCAAGGGACTAATAATCACAATATATTAATACTAAAATCCAAAAGGAATAACATTAAACCTAAAATTTTAATATTATAGACCCAAGGTATATAAACCCTAAGATAAAAATTATAAACCATAAAATAAACATCGTTGACAATTGTTGAACATGGTTTATTTTTATATTGACGCAATATTTTCCATAATGTTATGTTGGACCATGGTTGATCATGATGGATCTTCATATTGAGACAATATTTGTCACAATGCAATGTTCAACTGTGGTTAATTATCATATTGAGACAATCATTGTCACAATGTGACGTTGGACCATGGTTGACCATGGATGACATGGTTTTCATAATGTGACATTGGACAAGGAGATAATATTTGTTATAGTATTACATTGAACCATGGTTGACCGTGATTGACCATGGTTGATTTTCATATTGACCATGATTGACCATGGTTGATTTTCATATTGAGACAATATTTATCATAATGCGACATTTGACTAAATATTTTTTTCTAAATTTGACTAATCTATTAATATAACAAAAATTTTACAAAAATATGTTGGCCTCAGTGGAACTTGCCCAAAATAGTGGCATTCTTACACTGCAAAATTGTTGGAAGATTTTTTACTAGACATCCCGGACAAACTAGACCATTAACCCACGCTAGACAAACTAGAACATGACGCCCACACAGGGGAAACTGGCCTTCGAACATTAACACAGTATCATGACCAAAAAACTGAAACCGTAGACGAGATAGCATGAATAGCACTGAGTAACATGACTCCGCCACAAGACTGTGAAGAGAAAAACTACTAATTCTGACCAGATTATGTATCATGAGAAGTGGATGGGGGTTCTTCAACAATACGACAGCCATAAGCATACAAATCATCTACCTCAGCATGCTTGTCTTCAATGTCATTGTAGTCGCCTCGCTCAAAGTCGTCCTAGTCATTGGAGCAGCCTCGCTTGAAGTTGCCTAACTCCTGATGATCACTACAACTGGAAGCCTTCCTCTTCAAACCTGCATTAGGAGGAGTGCTTTGCTTTTCGACAATGCTTGTCTCCTTCCCAACACCATTTTTCTCAGCATCCAAACCAGGTGGTTCCTCCTTGAGCTCAATGGTGATGGTGGCAATGATTGTAGGCTTGTTCAGAAAGCAGGGGAAACAAAGTTGGCCAGTTTGGGAATGCACGGGGAAGATGGTATGAGAGGCAGGGATGTGGGGAGAGCCCATCTCGAATTGAGATTTCCCATGGCACCCATGCCCACGACCACTTCTAGTTTCAGGATAGCGACTGATGAAATTATCAGAGGAGGGGGAGGAGGAGTCAGTAATGGACGTGGAGGGATGGTGAGAGGATTGTCCACGATTGCTGCCTCTCCTACAGTGCATACGCTGGTGAAGGCACGGCATTATTCTCCAAGCAGAGTGGAGCTTTCGAACAACAGAATGACTAGAGACAGATTGGGCAAGAGCGGTGGAAGTATGAGAGAGCAAGGGGGGTCTGAAGGGTGTGCAGAGGGCGTTCTCTCAGAGCAGGGGAATTCGCATTGAGAAAATTGAGCCTCAGAGTGCAGAGAGGGCTCTGCAAAATGTGAATACTGGGCACAATTTCAATACAATAGACAATGGAACAACGTCTCCCCACGCTGGTTCAAGAGTTGGGATCTGCAATAGCAGGGGAGCAGCGTGAGCGCAATGGAGGCAGAGCGGGAATGAAGTTTCCAGAGAACGCCATAGCTGTTATGGGAGCAGGCTGGTCTTGGAGACTGCGCTGCATTAATGTAGTGTAACAAAGGACAGTGGGTAGATTTAAATGCAACCTTATGTGAGATTGGGTGGAGGTGTAATGAATCCACACGCCAACCCAAAACCAAATCAACTTAGAGATTGGATCATTGTTTTTTTTTTCTAAATATGTTTAATCTATTGATAATCAGTAACCAGTATGTACATCAGGAGTAAAACCAGAGCAAGGCCTGAGTAGGCCTGTAAATCAAAAAGCCAAAAAACTTGGCACTGCCCATTGAGGGAAACCAGTGCAAATCAAGTTCCATCAAAAAGACCCACACAGGGGCAATGTTAAAGTCTAGAACCATACAGAGACAAAATGCAAGCTTCAAACAGTGCCATAGCAAAAAAACCAAAACCTGGGCCTGAGCAAGATCACTCGTCCGGTTCCACTTCCTCGATTCTGCACCCAAACCCATCAGGTTCTCCATCAGAGTTGTAGCGGTCCGCAGTTGTGTGAATGGTCTTGTTAGCATCAGGGGTGCACAGTCCATCGCCCAGAAGTTGCTGGTGCGCAACGTTTGCATGACCCCGGTCTGGAATTGCATTCTGCTGCTCTTCCTGAGCCATCTCGATATCCATATTCACTCCAATTCCCTGATCCTCAACCTCCTCGGTGCTGGCTCTGTTCCTTGCCGGCATTTCTTCCTCATGCTGCTCATCAAGACCGACCCGCCCTTCATCAATCTGCACCCCCAGACCAGCCCGCTCATCATCATGCGGGGTTTCCCGGAACACTATGGTGACAGTGGCTGTAATACATGGGCGATTCAAAGCACTTTGAAACACAAAATGCCGGGTTTGAGAGTGAGCCGGAGCATTCTGGCCGATGGTGTTCCATCTCTCCGACCTGAGAATACGCCCACGAACAGCGTGAGAGGTGCTGGCCGAGCCAGTAAAATCCGCAGCCGAGGTGCTAGAAGACGGGGAAGAGCACTTGTAAGCCCTCCTAGAAGGACCCCGACGGCAACGCATTCTGTGCCTTAAACGAGGCATGCTGTCAGTCGTAGTAGAGAAGCTTGGGAAATGCGGAGAACCAGGCTGAGCGTTGGTGGAGTGAGAGCGCGTGGGAGCTATGGGGAAGCTGAGCCAAATCCCAGACTGATGCATACAGTTACCTGCAATGGAGAAATGAACATTGTCGCCCAAGACAATGCAACCATGAAGATTGGTGCGCTTGCCAGTGACGGTTCTCACGGAGGGGAGCCTCACTGTGGGCGAACAATACATAGCAAAAGGCCGAGGGGAACTGCTATAAGCCTGCTCTCTCTCCATTCTGCACTCAAATGCCTCGAAGCTATTGCCGTCCCAGCAAATTGACTGCGCCATGGATGGAGTAATGGCCAGATCTTTGTTACCCTACTTGGAATTCTCTTGAATTGTGGTAGGAGGCTTGTTAATCGCGCTCATTAAGTTTCGACTTAAATGTTGCACAACTGAGTACAAACGCCATATGTTTGCCATGCGGTGAGGCCAGCTGCTAGCCTTAATGTCGTCTGTCCTCCTCTTGTTTCCTGTGTTAGTCACCCGCATCCGGGTAAGATTGGATCATTGTTGACAATCGTTTCTTTTCATATTGAGACAATATTTGTCATAATTCAATGTTGAATCATCGTTGATTTTCATATTCAAAGGATATTTATCACAATGCGACATTAGACCATGGTTGCACATGAAACTATTATTTAATGTTATAAATATTAATAATTAATATTAAACTTAATATGTATAAATATTAATAATATTAAAAGAAATATTAATATTCATATTCATATTAACTAATATTAATAATAATATTAATAAAAAATCAAATAATTATATTAAAATGGTATAAATATTTAATGTTATTAATGTTAATCATATTAATATTAATATTATCATTATTATCATCATCATAAATATTAATATTACTTATAATAATAATGTCAATATCATTAATAGTATTAATATTATCAATTAAATATTATTAATATTAAAAATTAACATTAAAATTAAAATAAATATGAATATTAATAATATTAAAATGAACTCATATTACTAATTAATATTATTGATGATGATGATGATGATGATGGTTGACGTCCACTGAGACCAAATTTTTGTCTATCAGACCTAATGAAATGAATTACTTAGTTTGTTTTAAAATTGTACTCATATGCTCAATGAGCTTGGAGAGAAGCGTCCCCAGCTCACTATAATTTTGACATGTTAAAAGGCTAGGAAGGTTGGTATTGCAAAAAATATTATGAAACTGAGATCTATTGTGGGTGTACACGGGGCACTCTAAGAGGAAGTGATTTTCATCTTCAATGTTCATATTCTCAAAGAGATGGAACATCCTTTCCATCCATGGTGTTTTAGAAACTGCCCAACGACTTGTTTCACTATGGATCTCATGAGAGTTTGTTCTTATCTTTGTTATATTATTTTTTTTATTTGAAATAGTTAAAACAGGTAGATACTTTTGATATTCTAGAGTTGGGTTGATGACGTCCTTATAATATCTTAATATTTGTCACAAAGTGACTTAGGACAATGATTGGCCTTGATTGATTTGAATATTGAGAGAATATTTGTCAAATATGATGTTGGACAATGGTTGACCATGGTTGACTATGATTAAAAATGGCTGAACATGGTTTAATATTAAAAACCCGGTGGAACGACATTAAACCCTAGGATGAATATTATAAACCCTATCAGTAATATTATATTTAAATATTGAGGGGTTTTTTCAGAGTGCATTATGTTAGATAAAAAATTTTGGGATTCAATTGTGTTAGTTAAGTCATTTATCTATGACCATTTCCAAGAGAGGGAGTCGTAACTGACTAATTTCTTATGATTTTTTAATATTCCACTTAGCACTCATTGCATCGGGTGATGCTCAGAGGGGTGAAGAAGTGGGATTGAAACTAGTGAAATGAATAACATAGCATGAATCATAAATTCTGAAGCTTGCACCCAATAACTAGGACTTTCCCGGGAGGTCTCCAATCTCAGATCGCCTATGGCTCATGCACTCCTAACTGTGGATTTCTCCCCACTATAAAGGGCACTTAGCTTCCTAACCCATTTTCAAAACCTTAGCAAGTATTTTTCCTCATGATCCATTCAATTAGAGCTTCCTTTACCTAGGAATAATATTATACCCTAGGAATATTAACCATTAGATTAATAAAGCCAAGGGATTCATATTATAACCCCAAGGCATTAATAAAAACAAGGGATTAATAATAAAAACCTAAAAAAACCCAAAGGATTAATATTGTAAACCTAAGGTATATAAACCACAACATAAATATTATAAAGCCTAGAAAAAACACGGTTGACCATGGTTAACCATTTTTTATTTTCATATTGAAACAATATTTGTCACAATGTAACGGTGAACGATGGTTGACCATGATTGATTTTCAGATGGAGAGAATATTTGTAACAATGTGATATTGGTCCATGGTTTGCTTTGTTTATCATGATTTACCATTGATGAGCATGGTTTATTTTCATATTGACCATGATTATTTTTCATTTTGAGACAATATTTTTCACAATACGACATTTGACTGTGGTTGAATATGATTAAATATGGTTGACCATGGTTGGTTTTCATATTGTGACAATATTTGTTGTAATGCGATGTTGGAACATGGTTGATGATGGTTGAACATGGTTAATTTTAATATGAAGACAATATTTGTCACAATGTGACAATGGACCATGGTTGTCCATGGTTGATTATGATTATAAACCCAAGGGATATATATTAAATCATATGAATAATATTATACCCTTGGAATATCGACCCCTATCTTAATAAACACAAGGGATTGATATTATAAACCTAAGGGCATAATAACCACAAGGGATTAATATTAAAAACCCAAAAGATTAATTTTAAACCCAAGAGTTTAATATTATAGAAGCGATACATATAAACCCCAATATAAATATTAGAAACCCTAAAATAAACATGGTTGACCATTGTTTACCATGGTTGATTTTCATATTGACACTATATTTTTCATAATGTGACGTTGGACCATGATTGATTTTCATATTGAGATAATATTGTCACAATACGACGTTGAACCATCGTGTATCATGGCTAATTTTCATATTGAGACAATATTTGTGACAATGTGATGGTGGAACATGGTTGACCATGAATGAGCATGGTTGTCATAATGTGATCTTGGAAAAGGAAACAATATTCATTACAATGTGACCATGACCATTGACGATGGTTAACCATTGATGACCATCATTAACCATGGTTGATATTTTCATTTTGACACAATATTTGTCACAATGCAACATTGAAATATAGTTTACCATTACTGACCATGGTTGACAATTGTCGATGATGGTTGACCATGGTCAATGATGGTGGAACGTGGTTTATTTTCATATTGTGACAATATTTGTTAGAATGTGACATTGAACCATGATTGACCATGATTATAAACCCAAGGGATTTATATTAAACCCTATGAATAGTATTATACCCTAGGAATATGGACCCTTAACTTAATAAATACAAGGGTTTTATATTATAAACCTAATATTTTTCATAATGTGACATTAGACCATGGTTTACCATGGTTGATAATTATTATAAACAAAGGAATTTGTACTAAACCCTATGAATAATATTATACCCTAGGAATATGGACCGTTAGGTCAATAAACCTGGGGGACTGATTTTATAAACCCAAGGGACTAATAATCACAATATATTAATACTAAAATCCAAAAGGAATAAAATTAAACCTAAGAGTTTAATATTATAGACCCAAGGTATATAAACCCTAAGATAAAAATTATAAACTATAAAATAAACATCGTTGAAAATTGTTGACCATGATTTATTTTTATATTGATGCAATCTTTGCCATAATGTTACGTTCGACCATGGTTGATCATGATGGATCTTCATATTGAGACAATATTTGTCACAATGCAACATTCAATGTTCATATTCTCACAGATTTGGCGAATCCTTTCCATCCATGGTGTTTTAGAAGCTGCCCAACGACTTCTTTCACTATGGATCTCATGAGAGTTTGTTCTTATCTTTGCCATATTAATTTTTTTATTTGAAATGGTTAAAATAGAGAGATACTTTTGATATTCTAGAGTTGGGTTGATGACCTCTTTATAATATCTTAATTTTATTTTAGCCTATAAATCTTTCTTGCAACACATTTTCTCTTTAAACTTAGAAGTAACAATATTTTTTATGTTATTAATATTTTTCAATGCAACATTTTCGTCAATCTCCCAACGATTTAACCAAACCCTAGTATCTTTATACTAACCTTGTTTGAGCCTTAGGTGGTTTTGGCTAGAATTTAAAGCTAGGTTAGGAAGTCTATGTTCTCCTATGTTATTGATTTTGTGCTTATACAACAGGAGATTAGTCACAACTAGGCTCTCGATACGGGAAATACCAACTTCTATAAGGAGAATAGTATAGGGTGTATTGCTTTTAATTTTAGGGTTATAAGTTATGTAACACTTCTGGATTTGCTCAATCCTTCTCCAGGATTCTCTAGATATGCTACGACCCCAAACCTCACATCCATACAAGATAAGAGGATTGACTAAAGTTTCAAAGAGGAGGTTATTTTTATCCCACATCAGAAGTTTTACCACTTTACAATTATTTTCAAGACAAAAATTAAGCTTTCCACCACCCATTAATCCTCTTCTCAATGTTATATTTCGAGTTGAGCTTGTGATGAATATCAATTTCTAGGTACTTGTAAGAAGATACTTCTTGCAAGTTGCTATTGTAATACACATAATTAGCATAAGTGTCCTTCTTTGATTTTATAATCATAACTTTTTTTTGGTTAGTGTTAACAATCATACCGACCTTAGAGCATAAATACTTAAGATGTCGTAATTTCTTATCAAGATCATATGGGCACCTTGCCAGAAGAACAATATCATCAACGTAGAGAAGAAGGATGGTGACTATTACAGCTAAGATCATGCCAGCACAACCTGCTTCCTCTAAACAACCTTCAAATATAAATAATTAATATTCAAATTAATATTAATAAATAATATTAAAACTTAATATTAGAATATTATTAATAATTAATAACATTAATATTCAAATTAATATTAATAATTAATATTAAAACTTAATATTAAAATATTATTAATATTTAATGTTATTAAGGTTAATGATATTAATACTAAAATTTTTTAATTAATATTTTTATTACTGATATTAATAATACTAATAAAAAAATAATAATAAACAATATTCTAAATTAAAATCTTTTAATATCATTATTAATATTAAATGTTGTTAATACTAATAATGCTAAAATCACTCATATTATTAATTTTATTAATTAAATCCTATTAATATTAATAATTATCTTTAAATTAATATTTATAAATATTAATAATATCAAAAATATTTTTAATAATAATAATAATATTCATATTAATAATACTAAAAACAATATTTTTATTAATATTAAAAACAATAATAATATTCATATTATTTTTAACTAAAAGTGATAGGAGGTGAGCGATGCGTAGAGGAGCCTCTGCAGAAACCCTAACCAGTAAACTCACTCGATCTGCCGCCTAAGCCTGCCCACGATCAGCCTACGCGGTCTGATCACTCCCGATGGCTTCCAGCTCGGGGGGGGAGGGTCAGACCCCCCCTGCCAAGCACGATGGCACCCACATTAGCTCGGTGCACAGCAATGAATCCGCCGACAAAAGCCAGCAAACGCCGCTTCCTACAGCGCCGAACAAGCAAACTCAGCAAGAGACGAAGACGCCCAAATCTTCGACCTGCAAACCCATTGCTACAGAAAGACCCAAGATCGAACTCCCCAGCCATCGGATAAACGCTCGAATCCAGTACATGAGAGATCACGCCCTCATCGACAAGTTTATTGGATTCTGGTCGACTGAGAAAGCCCTATATGGATGGGTCGCTTCCAAATGGAAGCCCAAAGGGCAAGTCACGTTACAACTGGGACCAGAGGGCTTCTTTACAGCGATCTTCAACTGCCTTGAAGATAGAAACAGAATAATGGATGGAGGGCCTTATTTCTTCAACTCAGCAGGGTTATATCTCCGGAACTGGGTAGAAAGGTTCAACCCAGACAAAGAAAACTTCAACTGGGCACCTGTATGGATACGCTTATACTCGCTGCCCCTCGAGTATTGGGACGAGGAATCACTCCAAGCAATTGGCAAAGGCCTGGGGGAATTCATCAAGATTGCAGAAGAAACAAAGCTCCACAGATACACTTCATATGCTCGCATCTGTGTTCAAATGCATCTGGACAAGCCTTTACCGGATGCTGTAAGTATCTACCATGATGATTGTGAGTGGATTCAACCTTTAGACTATGAACATGTCCCTTTCAGATGCAGAAGATGTCATGCACTGGGACATCTCTATAGAGACTGCCCCTTAACCACACAGGCTCAAGCAAAGGAGGCGGAGGCAGCACCAGAAGAAGATGGCTTCACCAAAGTCCCCCAGAGAAGACGGAATAGCAAGAAAACTTCCTCAACAGGTAAGAAACACGCTCCTTCTTCCAATGTTCCTTCCACCAGTAATAGTTTTGCTGCCCTATCCAACCCTGATCCAACCACTGAAATCGACCCTAGCCAGGTCACAGCCCCCTCTCAGCCTTCGGCGCCCTCAAAGCCTTCAGCTCAATCCAACCCCTTGCAAATCCCAGACCAAAAAATCCCGTCTACAAATACCCCTGACAACAACTCTAACGAGATCAAGCTCCTACCCTGGCACCCGGCCACAATGGAAGTCGACAACCCTAATACCCAGCTTGAAGCCTCAGCTAAAGTGCAGACCAGTGAAGGACGAGAGATTCTCATGGAAGATGACTCCGAAACCCCAGATCTGGGCGAACTCGACATATCAGAGCTGGAGGAAGCCTGCATAAATCAGAATTTTGACACCATTAATCCACATCAAATCGATAAATTGGAAAAGGTCTTCTCCCATGCTCATCAGCAACGAAAGCTAGGCATACAACCTGGAAGCCATTGGGACAGCCTCAAAATCACAAAAGAATCAAGGAAACGAGGAAGAAAGCCGGACTGGCAGTGTACCATCACCATAGGGCAAATATTGGTCGACTCAGGCCGATACCCTAAGCTTACAAGGTTCTTGAAACCACTATCAAACAGTTCTACATGAAGTTAATCTCGTGGAACATTAGAGGGTTCAACAACCCTGGAAAGCATACAATCCTTAAAAATATGATACAGAAAGAAAGACCCAATATACTCTTTCTTCAAGAAACAAAATGCAGTAGTGAAACTCTGGGAACAATCCTGACTAGGGTTTGGCCTAGTTGTAGCTCAGCAGCAGTGGATGCATCCGGCTCTTCAGGAGGACTTGCTATAGTCTGGGACACTCTGTCTATAGAACTCTCCGACTTTCATGCAGCGCACCATCTCATACAAGCAACTTTTCACCCCATCGGAACTAACATTCACGGGCATCTATCCAATGTTTATTTCCCATAGGAACAGGCCAGGAAACGAGCACTCCTCCATACCATCGCAAATCTCAACTCAAGCAGAACCTACCCCATATGGATCGTTGCAGGGGATTTGAACATGATCGCCAAGATGGGGGAAAGAACAGGAGAAAGACCCAGGGCAGACCAGGACAACGCCCACTTCAGAGATTTCATAGCCAATAATTGGTTAATAGACGTACCCTTCTCAAACGGTACGTTCACTTGGAGTAACAAGAGAACAGGTACTCAACAGATCGCCTCGAAGTTAGACCGTTTCCTCATGTCTGATAACATCATCCACACAGGGGGGGACATATCAGCTTCAATACTGCCGCAGACAGGATCAGATCATTGGCCCATTATGCTCCATTGGCAGAATGTCAGCACCCAGTAAAAAAAGCCATTCAAATTTGAAGCCTTCTGGCTCTCTCACTCTTCATTCAGAGACGTGGTCACTCAAGCCTGACAATGCTTTACACCACCCCCTGGTTCGAAAATGTATCAATTCCAACAAAAACTCAAGCATCTCAAAGCAGTTATCAAAAACTGGAATGTCTCTGTCTTTGGAAACATCTTTCAAGAAATCAAGATCCTTGAAGGCAAAATGGAAGATATCCAGCAAAAAATCATAAGGGAAGGAAGGAATGAAGAGCTCGCCACGCAGGAACAAGACATACACAAGCAACTAGAGGACCAACGTAAGCAAGAAGAACTCCTGTGGCGGAAAAAATCCAGAATAACCTGGTTAAAAGAGGGGGAGAAGAACACAAAATTCTTCCACAGATCAACAATACAAAGAAGAATGCAAAATCGCATCCCTCATATAACCACTCAACAAGGAGATAAAGTGGAACAACAAGAGGAGATCGAACAAGTTCTTCGGGGCCATTTTCAAAGCCTTCAGCAGGAAGACCATGCAGTAGACAGACAGCCGGCTATAGAACAAATCACACAGCTTATCCCCAAGTTAGTCACAGAGGAACACAACAGGATGCTACTCTGCCCTGTAACACCCCAAGAAGTTGAAGATGCAGTAAATCAAATGAAGGATGGCAAGGCACCCGGACCTGACGGCTTCACCTCCAATTTTTTCCACAACTTCTGGGGTCTTATTAAAGAAGAAGTCTGGCAGCTAGTGGAAGAATCCAGAGCTGCTCACTGGCTTCTCCCCTCATTAAATGCCACATTCATAGCCCTGGTTCCAAAAGAAAAGCAGCCCAGCACTCCGGAAAAGTTCAGGCCAATTGCCCTCTGCAATGTAATTTACAAAATCATTTCCAAGGTCATAGCCAACAGATTAAAGCCTCTGCTCCCTCTCCTCATATCGCCAGAGAAAACGGGCTACGTTGAAGGAAGGCAAATCATGGACGGCATCATCCTCACGCATGAAGTTATCCATACTCTCAAAACGGCCAAATTGCCAGGTATGCTCCTCAAAATTGATCTATCAAAAGCTTTTGATAAACTTAGCTGGCAATATATTCAAAGCATCCTTTTAGCCTTTGGCTTTGATCGCATGTGGATAAGATGGGTCATGTCTCTCATCACAACCCCCCTATTCTCCATTCTTGTCAATGGCATTCCCTCCATGCCTTTCAAACCTTCAAGAGGCATTAGGCAAGGAGACCCCCTTTCTCCTTTCATCTTCGTGCTTATGTCAGAGAGTCTTAGCAAACTCATTCACAATGCTGCCCTTCTCAATCGTCTGCGCGGTCTCTCTCTTCATGGTTCCCTCACAACTCATCAGCAATTTGTTGATGACAACATGCTCTTCGGGTTCCCTTCAGTCCAAGAAGCAAGATCTTTCAAGCATATCCTTAATCTCTTCTCTAAAGCCTCTGGCATGACTGTTAACTTCTCTAAATCTCAGCTCTTCTTCTTTAACACCCCTCCTCTCATTCAAAACAGCATTTCCAGAATCTTGAACTTTACTTCCACCCATCTCCCATCCAAATACCTTGGGGCTCCCCTCATTGCAAGTGCCATCAAGCACTCCACCTGGAATCTTTTGCTAGAAAAGCTGGAAGCCCGACTTTCTTCTTGGACTTACCGGGCGCTCAACATCTCCAGCAGACTCATCCTCATCAAAGCAGTCTTGCAATCTATGCCTTTGTATCTCTTTTCTGTGTTTGCTGCTCCAAAGTGGGTCCTTAATCAAATCAAAAATTTGCAAAGACGATTCCTATGGGGTTCCTCTGACCAAAAACGCAAGTGGGCTCTAGTTAATTGGAATACTGTATGCTCCCCGAAAGTAGCTGGAGGTCTGGGACTCAGAAATCCCACACATAGCAACGAGGTCATGGGGGCAAGACTCTGGTGGAACTGGCTCTCCAATCCTTGGAAACCATGGGCAAAAATATGGACAGCTAAGTATGCTAATAACAGACCACCTGAAGACCTGATCAGGCTCAACCCCAGGGAAGCTGGTTCACTCATCTGGAATACTGCCAAGCAGCACTTTGCTCTCATACAACAGCACAGTTTCTGGGAAGTCAGAAATGGGCATACAGTCAGATTCTGGACAGACTCGTGGCAGCAACATCCGCAACTTATTGAAACTCTCGGTCTATCCGACAACAACCGCCCAAACCCATTGGCAGAAATCAAAGTCAATCAGAGCTGGACTCATAATGCCCTCAGTGATTTCAGGCAATGGCAAAACCCCACCACTATTATGCCCAATGCAAATAGCGACACTCAGGATGCCCTCCAACAGGAGCTGCAACGAAGGAAAATTCGTTACTCAGAGGAACCTGATGTCCTTCGTTGGGGATACTCATCAAGAGGGATGTTCACCACAAAGGAAGCCTTCAATCTAATGCATCCGATTCCACTTCCAAAAGACAGGCTTTGGAAATTTGTCTGGGCTCAGGGCACTTGGCCTAAAATTTCCACCTTTCTCTGGCTTCTTAGTCATAAAAGGATCCTTACCTGGGACAACTTGCTCAAGCGTGGATACATAGGCCCATCTCAATGCCCGAATTGCAAACAGGAGGCAGAAACAGCTCAGCACCTCATGTTGACTTGCCATCTAGCCAATCAACTCTGGGACAAAATATGCTTCAGAAGTCAACGTAGCAAACCAAAAGGGGACATAGTCACGATCATGCGCTTCTGGCCCCAGCGCCCTTACAACAGCCCTCTTTTAAACTTTCTCTGGCAGTTAATCCCTGGCTTCCTATTCTGGACTCTTTGGAAAGAGAGAAACCACAGGATCTTCAAACATCAATCCACTCCCTGGGACATCCTTTGGGACAATTTCAGTAAAAATCTCCAAGAAACTCTTGCTCTGCACCCCTGGCAAGAGGAAGATCTACCCAAACAACCCCAGGAAGCAGCAGTATGGCACAATTGGCATCTAAAGATCGAGGTCACACCAAACACCTCTAAGCAAAAGAAGCCAGACGCCCCAATCCATTGGACCCCTCCTCCTACAGGCATCTACAAACTAAATTTCGACGGTGTTTCAAAAGGAAATCCAGGACCAGCAGGCTTCGGAGGCATTCCTAGAAATTCTGAAGGCAATGCTCTTGCTATATATTATGGCTCGATAGGCTGGGACACCAATAATTCGGCGGAGCTGGAAGGACTCTGGCAAGGACTTCTCCTCTCTCACCTGTACAATCTTGCGCCTATCATAGTAGAGGGAGACTCACAGATCCTCATCGCCATAGCTACTCAACTCCTTCAAGGTGCCAGTACTAACAAAGTTGCCACTAGCTGGCGAATGGCTTCTCGCCTCCACAACCTTCGCAGATGGTTGAACCACAATCAGGCCATATCCTTTGTTCACACCAGAAGAGAAGGCAATAAAATTGCGGACCTCCTACCCAATCTAGGAGTCGACAGCACGGACTCTCTTATCCATGGACCCCTTCATATTATTCATGACAGGGACACTCTACAGAACTGCATCAAACAGGTGAAAACTGATCAAAATCCACCGGATGCGGTTGTTAATTAGAGTTATGGAGCCCGACGCCCCCGACCATATCCCAAGGCACCTGGCGCGTGGAGGCCACATGGCCACCCACGGCGTAATTAACACAGCATTTAATTTGCAGGCGGATGGCTTTAACTCCCTCTCACGCCGGCATAACATGTTCATTCCTCCGTCTGGTTCACGCCTCCTTCAACGGTTTGCAGAGCTTCGGTGGTTTGCAGAGTTTGCAGTTTCTCTGAGTCTTGGTATGGTTCCTTTAAACGGTGATTTCCCTGCACACTGTGAAGAGCCAAGCGCTCGCACAGCCACAGGCAGAAGGTGTTCTCTTTACAGCTGCATCGAATTTGTTAAGGGAACGCATTTCTCAAACAGCGCTTTTTGTTCTGGTGCCTCAAGCAACTCAGTTGCTCCGCCTCAACTTCCTGCTGCGTCCCAGCTTGGTCTGGATCCTCATCCTATTGCCGCTCCTCTCCAGACTAACGATACTCATGGCACAGCTCCACGGGATTACGCCATGCCTCGACTTAGGCCACGCATGACTGCCCGCAGAGGCAGCGCTCGAGGAGGCTCAGCAGGGGAACACCCCTCTTCCAGCAGAACCTTCTCTGATTTCACCTTTGTTTCTGAGCATGGTAGACCACCTGATAGCCCCTCTCGTCTCTCCACCCCCGCCTCTCTGCCTTCTAGTAGTCACTCCATACGCCAGACCACGCAGAGGGCGAAATTGAGGTTTGACAGTGTTTTTAATCGGCCTTCCATTACAGCTTACATCACTATTACCCTTTGTGAGGATGCCTACCACAACACTCTAGCGTGGCCTGATTCAGCTCCTGTCCCTTTCATTCCTCATCCCTCTACTGTTGACCCTCGCCCCACTTCAGCTTCTCCGCCTCCTGAGCGCCCTCCTGAACCCGTTGGCTTAGCCAACCCCCCTCCTGGCCCATCTTCGATGCAGGTAAAAGCTGGAGCAGAACAGAATGCTGAAGACCCCAACAGCAGCACTGAAGAGGAGGATCCTGATGAAAAGTTCAGCTGCCCAATAGTGGAGGAGCTGCCATCTCCTACCCACTCCAATTGAAGCAGCAATGATCAGGCGCAGTATGGTCTTAAAACCTCTCTATTTTGTTAGCGATGCTAGTTATATGCAACATATTACAGCTTCTTGTTTGTTGTTACTAGTAGGTCTAGATTATTGTCACTAGTGCATAACAATTATTACTGATACACCGGTTTCCCTATACCAGGGCGGTGAGATGATTATTATAGAGCTGGTTTCCCTACATGGGCAGCTCAGTATCAGACTTCTGCTTGTTTTTCAAGCCCAGTTTCAGGCTAGCTCAGCTGAACTGGGGCAGTTTTGTACCATTATATTTTCATAAATAGAATTAGACTAACTTAGCAAAAATAATAATAATAATAATATTCATATTAACTAATATCAATATCAATAATAAATATTCAAATCATTATTAATAATTAAAATTAATATTAAATTTTATTACTATTATTCTCAATGCTAAATTTTGTTAATATTATTTATTAATATTGATTTTAATATTATTTAATAATATTAATTTTATGTAGAGTATTAATTATAATGTAATTAATAATATTTGTATGATTAATTATATGTTATTAATATTAATAATATTAAAAATAATATTAATATTAATATTATTAATACTATTAAACTTAATATTTTTATTAAAATTAATATTACTATTAAAATTAATGTTAATATTAATATTTAAATTAATTTCAGAATTTAGGCTTCTGTGAATCATCGTAAATATTTAGAATTTTCTTCAGTAATAATCACATGCGAAAGAACATTGTCAACGCATTTCGAATCAATCAGTGTGATTCATCATGGACTAGGTGAGAGATCACATCAATACATTGAGTTTAAATATATGTAGAGATGAATAAAACTAGTCGTTAGAATAACAACTAGTTTGAGTCCGAAGGGAATAAATTAACTTAAATAAAAGGATTAACTTTGTTCAAATAATAATTTTATAAAGAGATTTATTTATTTGTATAATTATTTATTTATTTTATTTATTATTAATATTGAAATATTAAGACTTTTTTGGTGAATTTTTATATTAAATTTCATAATAATAATTTCTAATAATAAAAATAAAAATAAATAAATAAATAAATAATTGAAGGCAGGAAAGGGGGAAATGAGAATTAGTTAAGAATATAGGGCAAACATCCAACACCTCCTAATATTCCAATTTTCATCTCTATTGAGATTATAGGATCCTTTTTCAATCTCTAAGGCCTCCCTTAACTTGAGGTGATGGAAATGATCAATCCTAGCAATAACCTTAGCCTCTTCAGTGCAAATATGATGGTTATTCTTTTCTGCATGCTCAACTAAGGGAGAGGAGCCAGATCTTCCATGCATAATGTCAGGAGCATGCTCACAAATCCTTTGATTTGTAGACTGACCAATTTCACCAATGTAAGGTGTCCCACAAGAGCATGGAATAATGTAGACACCTTTCCCATCTCGAGGTTTTACTAGATCTTTAACTGATTTGAGAGTGATGCGAATAGTGTTAAGGTAATTGAAAGGCGAAGAAACTTTATGCATCTTAAAGTTTCTAGAAATCCTATTAGTGGTTCCCTGAATAATAGAAAGGTGCAGACTATAGGACCATTCACTAGGCTCTTTTTTACTATTCGAAGGAACTTTTTCTAGTTTAAGGACAACTCTAAGGCCTTGAGACCTACTATAAACATTCTTACAAAATACATTCAGGAGGTGGGTCTTTTCTCCTTCAAGGTGGGACTCGTCAAAGATTCTCAACATCCTAGTGGCTAAGGTGTCAAGGATGCCTATTTTTTTAGCAAGGAAATGATGTCAAGTAGTGTGAAGATACTACTTAGTGTGAGTTTTCTATCGAAAAAAATTGATGGGAGAAAGAACTATCTTCCTTTCTTGAAATTATAATGTCAAGGAAAGGAAGGCCACCATCCACCTCATATTCCATGATGAATTTTATGGAGAAATATTGACTTCTGAGATGAAGGAGAAAGAGATCTAATGTTTCCTTGCAATGAGGCCAGACGATATAAGTGTCATCTACAAACCTTTTCTACAACTTTGGTAGAACAAAGCTAAAGAAAGGGCCTTGGATTCAAAGTTTGAAACACGTCAAAAATGTTCTTGTGCATGTGATTATTATCGAAGAAAATCCTAAATATTTAAATAAATGTTCATATTATTCTTAAAATTAAAAGAAATATTAAAATTAAAATTAATATTAATATTAATATTGATAGCTAATAGTACAATTAATAATCAATATTAAAATTGATATTTGTAACTATTAATTATATTAAAAGTAACACTCATATTCATATTAATTGACTTTATTATTAATAATAAATATTGAAAGTATTATTAATAATCAATATGAAAATTTATTACTATTATTGTTAATAAATGTGATTAATATAATTTATCAATATTAATATTAATATTATTTATAGTAATAATGTTATTATCATAAATAATATTAATATTAATTATGAATATTCTAATTAATATTAATATTAAAATTAAAATAACTTAGAACTTAAATTTATATTATATATTATAACGTGTCATAATCAAACATACATATGTTATATATTGTGTATTAAAACATAAAACTATTATTAAATTTAGAACTTATAACTATTATCATATCTTTAAAGTTTAAATTAATATCATATTTGTGTGTTCATTTCCCACAAATCAAAACCATGTTAATATTGGTTAAACTAGTGTTATAAGTTTTTTCATTTAGTTCTAAATAAATGAATACCATATTAATATTCGTGAAAATGAAAACCACTATTATATTTTTTTAGTTGGGTAAACCATTTTAAAATTGGTTATTGGTAGTTTTATCAAATTGAAACCATTGAGGGTTAATGAATCGAATTGGATTTTTTAAACATAGACATTTACAAGTGCAATGCTTATATTAATACGATTTTAATACAACTACTTTTCAATAATATAAGTTTTAATATTTTTATTTTAATTAATTTATCTAATCTTTATAAGTGGTAGTAAATTAATTCTATGGGAAATTTTTAATTAGGTTTTGTAAAAATTAACGTAAGTATGATTTAAATATTTAAGAAATTTAGTGGTGTGAATTTCATCCAGTGATATGGTGAAAAAAATGAGAATATAATGACATATTTAAATTTTGAACCATGTTATAAAAAAATCATTTCATTAAAGTGACTATAGACTAATTCCAATAGGAAGATGCCATTTAGTTTATAATCCATGTGGTTGGCAGAATATGAAGTAAGAGGTAAGTATCTATTTATAGAAAAAACAACCAGAGTGGTACGTTTTTCATGCTCCTTGAAGCGTCGATGGTAGCGCAATGTATTCCTCCCCAATCTCTTATTTTCTTAAATGTATGGGGCATCCGGTTATTTAAGTGCGTCAGATATATCCTTGGAGGGTCACGTTCGTCAAATCTGCGAAGCTTTGAGAGGTGGGTTGTTGGAAGCACAATGCATTCCTCCCCCATCTCTTCTTTTCTTAAATGTACGGGGCATCCGGTTATCTAAGCGCATCAGGGATATATTTGGAGGGTCTTGTGCGTCCAATCCCCGAAGCTTTGAGAGGTGGGTTGTTCTGTGAGAGGTGGGTTGTTCTGTGGGAAGGCCCTTTCAAGGTCTTTAACTACAGAATATCACCTCCCCCACTTAATGATCGCACACTACCTTGGCTCAAAAGAACCAAATTTACCTATCATTCGTTATGTTCTCCTCGTCCTGTTTCATTTTTCCTGGTTTTTTATCACATTCTTCATATGCAAGTTCCCCGCTGAATCATTGTGTCATAATCTTCGGAGGTTCTATGTATGATAGCATAGCCATGGATGTTATTATTCCAGAGAGACTAACATCACTTTGTTACTAATAAAATTACTATGACCGCTCAAGCTTAACTAGTGGGTTTGGTCAATGGAGTTCACTAGCCCCTCCAACACCAGTTACGTAGATTAATATTCTTATTTGCTGATTTTTTTATTAAAGAATGAGAGATGTAAAGAATATATCAAAATTTTTATTATTGAGCTCTTTCATTCTCTCGCATTATGTATATTATTTTGTTTCATTGCATTACAAAAATTACATAAATGATAGATTGAGACGCAACTAATCAAATTTAAAGAATAGTTTTAGAGTTTAAAGGAAGGTTATTTATTATACCTACGGAGGTAGGTATATAGTGATCGATATGCCACTCACCGCAAGTTAATTGTGTTGACTTTTTGTAGATCATTCATTTAACCAAAGTTTCTGTGCCGCTGATGTTAATTGTGTTGACTTTTTTTAGATCATTCATTTAACCAAAGTTTTTATGCCGCTGAATATTGTATACAGGGATAATAAGTTTTAACCAAAGTTTCCTCTCTATTTAATTGGGCAACAATAATGCACCTCCTATAGCAAATTCTCTTAGCATTATATTATGAGTGCATTAATTTTACCACATTAACGTAAGTTAGAGCTTTAAAGTCATTACATAAATTTTTTGATCATATTCTAAGTCTTATTTCCAGGCCAACTATCTTTTTTTATGCATGAGCATTGATAGAAGTGTCCACGTGTGGCTTGCAACACATTGTGAATAATATCAATGGACTACTCCAACCATGCGTGATAGGCGGTGGTCGTCTATGAGTTATCAACTGATCTGAATCTCTAAGCTTTGGTCGACTCTATTTGTATCAGAACAATAGTAGAGAAAGAAAACATGGGTAATAAATTGGTAAAGGTAGAAGAAGAAACATGAAAGGTAGCAGACTCGGGATGAACAACCAAGCCATGCATCCTACACAGAGGGGAGTTTATGTCCACACAGGGGAGGCTATGCCACGACTGGGAAGTTTCAATCCACTCTCTATCTATTCCAACTACCCTTGATGTAAGAAAAATGTGATTTAGCTTCTGTGAGTACATATTTTTTCTCAACCCATTTAAACTCTTCCAATTCTATATTACGAATCTCAGGAAACTGGACAGGCAGTACCGGGACAGTAACATGACCAAAAGTTCTTGAACTGGCACACATTTTTGGGACTATAACAAGACAAAAAGTCGTTGAACGAGCAGGCATTTCTGGGACTATAGCAGAAGAAAAAGTTGTTTTGCAACAACGTGTGCATATATTCTTTTCCTTTTCTGCATTGCCCATTTATTAGGCAAAAAAATCAACAAGCTCAAGAATTTTTTGAGCCATATTCACCGCAATATTCCAACATGCTCTCCCTGCAAACATCCTCAATTTTTTTATTGTATGTTCGTCTTGAGTTTGCGACCATGGCCCTATATCGTGAAACTTTTTCATGAATTTCCTCTGATATCTTAGGACGCAATCTCAAAGTATATATCACTTCCTCTAAGTCATTTTCAATTTTTAAAAAGGTAGCCGATTTGACAAAGATGTGCTCATTTATAAGGAGGACCCCACTGGTACAGAGTGAGACTGATCGTATTAAGCCGTGGATCTATTTAGTTGTTGATTTCCTTGATTCTCAGAGGTCAAACAAGGTCCTGCTTAGCTCATCCAAAGACCATAGAACTGATGCCAAGAAATATGGGAGGCTATGCCTCCCCAAGCCAACCAGCTACTCTGAGGTACACACAGAGGGATGGGATATGTCCAGTTAATAGCTAGGAGCTATGAACGAATATGAGTGACTATGTTAGCGAGAACATCACCCTTGATCAATTGGATCGATTGAAGATGTAGCAAAGCTTAGTTCTTCTCAAGGCGTGGAGGGAAAGGACATGGCTTACCAAGCACAGTTAGCAGCATTACTAGAAAACACAACACCTTACCCACCAACAATGTATTTTGTATCAGGTAATATTGCAGCTTACCCATCAGCAGCTTAGGTAAAATACATTAAATATGAATTGAATTTCATTGATCATTCAATAAAAGGGTTGAGAGGGCAGAGTAGCACCCGAGTAGCACCCTTTCGACAAGCCTTGTTAGCATTTTCTGATTATCATGAGGTTGTTGGGCATAGTATAAATACCTACAACTTCCAAAATTCTTGATATTCAACCTTGGTCACAGAAGGCGTATTTATGCCACAATTTCTATGCTTCATGCTCACAGTGACGTTGTCATTTCACCTGTTATTCATGATATTAGTGATATGGTCAAACTTTGCAGACTTTGATGTGGTTCATGTTTGGCCTTGAGACATTCGAGGGTTGAGGCCTAATAAATTGATAGAATCTATAGAATCATACCATGATTTATTTTAGTAGTGTAATAAAGGAAGCGAGAATCAACAAATTTCCTTATAAATTTGTAAAATTCAGTGTTTTTTCAAGTCATTTTTTATTGAGTAGTTTTCAGCATATTTAAGTTAGTAAATGTGTATACCAAAAAACCAAAACTCCAACACTCTCAACCATTTTTGCAAAGTAACTCCTGCATTTTTCTGTAGCAGGTGATAGCAAAGCAACCAAAAAGGCATAGGCACAGGCAACTTTCACTATACCAGGTGGTAAGGAAACAAAATACCAAGGAAATGGGCATAGAGGATTTAACCATCTACAGGTGGATGATATACAATGAGTGTGTTAAAACAAAAAGTTGTACGAAATATGTGGCAGAGAATTTTTTCGTTCATTGTTATATGACTATTGCTCTGTGCACATGCATCCCCCTTCTTGTAGCATACAACAGGTGTCAATATTTAATCGGTAGGTATGCCATCTGCAACGCAATGGGTTATTATATCAATGATAAGAAAATTCAACCTTCATTTTTCATACTGTCTTTTTTTGACTGAGTTTAATAACCAGAAAAAATTAAAAGATATAATGTTTTATTTCAAAAATCTTAATCTAAACCATATTTTTGTATTTTATTTTATTAAAAATAAAAATAAATAAATATATTTATATTAAGAAAATAATCATGTTACAATGGCTACATTACTTTGGTGAAACACAATTACTTTAAAAGATTAACTATAATTATATAGAGATTAGAGTAGAAACTATAAAAAATGAATGGAACTCACGTTTCACAAAATCCATCCATGATACAATTCCAATATCTTATCTTTCACCATCCATTCACATTTCAAATTTTTCAACTTTTCTTTGATTATGCCGATAGGCATCCGTTCTGTTGGAAGTGGCTACTTTAATCACTTTTCTAATTAATCTTTTTGATCGGATGGTGTGAATCGGATGATGTCGGTATATTCTCCTTGTCACCACTCCATCAACGAATGGAATTAAAAATCATAAATTCCTTGCATATCTAAATCACATGTTTAAATCGTATTTACAAAATAAGATTAAAAATTTAAAGAGCCTATTGTTGATTGTTGATACCCACTTATGTTTATTAGTTAGAAAAAAAAAAAAAAAAACTTATAAAATATGCATTGCAACTGGTCACACGTGACTATAAAGAACAAAATATTATTTTATGAAATTCGTTACTATAAAGAATAAAATATTATTTTATTAAATTATTATTGCGGCTGATTGATTTTTTATTACCTTAAAAAAATTGTTGTTGCTTGGTATTCAAGTCTCCATGCTACTCATTACAACTTACTTCCTTAATGTATCCACTTATTTCCCTAATGTGTCCAAGTGAACAATTTAATCTAGAATGATTAATGGGCTTGACATGATGAATGATAATAAAAAATAATTAGAGTTTCATATTATTTAAACGATATAATGAATAAATAATAAATGTTGCGTTTAAATTATAATATAGTTTTAGGTTTGATAATGTCATGTAATGTAAAAAAAAATTGTCACTATCATGTGATAATATATCACTTAACTAATTCAATTATACTTCTTGTTGTATTGAGCATTCCTGTTAACTTTTGATGTATTGGAAACTCTCATTAATAATAAGATTTCATTATCACACAATTGCCAGAATTGCAATATAGGGATAACCCCTAATATTAAATTAAAATAAATTTATGTTAATACAATAATAAATTGTAAGATTAAATTATAATAATTATTTTAATATAATTGTATTATTATTAAATTGTAAGATTAAATTATAATAATTATTTTAATACAATTATATTATAATATTATATTATTAAATTATTCTAAGGTCTATGGAGTAGTGGTCCCTATGCGTGCCATTCAAATGTATTAAACAACAAAATATTATTTTATTAAATTATTCTTGCCCCTATATATTTATTTTTTATTAATTAAAAAAAAATGTTGTTTCTTTGTCCGTACTACCCATTTGAACTTCCTTCATGTTGAATTCCATTTCTTAATATGATCATATTACTTAAACAATATAATGAATAAAAAATAAAATGTAGGTTTAAATTATAAATATATTTTTAGTTTCACAAATTAGTTGTAAAAAAAAGTGTGACTATCATGTGATCATATATCACTTAACTAATGCAATTATACTTCTTATTTTATTCAAAATTTGTATTAAAATTTGGTTTATTGAAATATTTGCTTAATAATAAGGTTTCATTAACACATAATTGCTATATAAGTAATAAACTTTAAGATTAAATTTTAATGAAATTATATTAATACAATAATGAATTATAAGATTAAATTATAATTATTATTCTAATACAATTATATTATAATATTATATTATTAAATAATAATAATAATAATAGAATCTATTTTAATAATATTTTTAATTGAAAACATTAAAAAAATCAACTTGAACATTCTATATGAGTAAATTGTATTTTAATGCAATCATAATTAATATAAATTAAAATATTAAAATATTAATAAATTGAAACATTAAACATTATTAATTAAAATATTAATTAATAGGATTAGTTAAATCATTTTACAATATGTAATTAAAGCTTTCATAGAAAAAATGTTTAATAACATTAAAGATTAATTCAAAAATCTGTAAATAAATATATTAATATTAATTAATAATATTACCATTATTACATTCACATTAATTAAATCATTAATACATAATTATTATACTTAACTACATTATTCAAATACATCTAAATGTTAATAATAATACTAATAATACTAGACTATATCATTATTATTTGGTTAATAATAATAAGATGTTGGAATTGCACATAAATGTTTTTAACTTTTAAATATTAAATAAAACTTTTCACAATATATTTATTAAAACATTTATTTAAAAATGTTTAATAACATTAATATAAACATATTTACAGAAATAAATTAATACAACATTAATCAATTAAATTATTAAAACAATAATTAACATTGATATTAATTAATTGAAACATTAACATTAATTAATTTTAACTTTAATTAATTAATTTTTAACATTATATGAAACATTGGCAACATTTATAAAAACATTAAAATGTTTAACATTAATTAAAACATTTGGCAATATATTAATTAAAACATTTATATACAAATGTTCAATTACGGTAAAAATTAATTTTTTAAAACATTTATATACAAATGTTCAATTACAGTAAAAATTAATTTTTAAATTTTTAAATTAATATTTTCATATTAATTAATAGTGATATTAACTTAATTAATTAAAATAATTGAGAATCTATTAATTAAAATATGAGGCGTGGTTAAACATTGAGAGAATTATGGGGTATAATGTTAAGATTTATATTATTTAGGTTTATATTATTCGGTTTAATAATAAGTCTTATAATATTTGTTTTAATATTAGAATTTATAATATTGAGTTTTTAATATATATAGGGCTTATAATATTTGGTTTTAATATTATGATTTACATTATAGAGTAATATGTTGGATTATAATATATATTCTAATATATAGCGTTTATAATTAGGCTTAAATATTGGCTTTATAATATTAGGGTTTATAATATTGTGCTTAATATTTAGAGTTTATAACATTGGAGATTATAATATTTCATATTATAATATCGATTCTTAGGGTTTATTGATCTCTTGTGTTTTTAATATTGATCCCTTCGGTATTTAATATTTATCCCTTGGGTTCATGAATTTCCTTGGTTTGTAATATTAAATCCTTGGGTTTATTAGTTCTTTTAGTTTATAATATTAATAACCCCTTGAGTTTATTAATCTCTTGAGTTTAAAATATTAATTCTTCTCATTTATTAATTGCTTGAGTTTAAAGTATTAATTCTTATGCTTTATTAATTTCTTGGTTTATAATATTAATATTTATCTCTTTGGTTCACCAATTCCTTTGGTTTATAATATTAAACCCTTGGGTTTATTAGTTATTTTGGTTTATATTATTAATAATCTCTTCGTTTTATTAATCTCTTCACTTTAAATTATTAATTCGTAGGGTTTCTTAATTTATTAAGTTTTGAGTTTAAGATATTAATTACTAGGGTTTATTCATCCCTCGGGTTGGTAATAGTAGGCATTAAATATTAGTCTTACACTTTAATATTAGTGCATGGTCCAATGTCACATAATGAAAAACATTGTCTCAATATGAAAATGACTCATGTGCTACCATTGTTAATCATAGTTAGTCGTAGTCAATGAAGGTCTTCCATGGTCTAATGTCACATTGTGACAAAGATTGTGTGAATATGAAAATCAACCATGGCAAACCATGGTCATTCTTCATCCAACATCGCATTGTGACAACAATTGTCTTAATGTTTAAATCAAGCATTCTCAATCATGTTTATTTCAAGGTTTATAGTATTTATATAAATATTTTTATATGCTTGAGGTTTATAATATTTATCTAAAAGTTTTTATATACTTGAGTTTTATAATATTAATATATTAGATTTAATATTATTCCCTTGAGTTTATCATATTAATAATCATGTGAGTTTAGCAAACCTTTTTATTTACGATATTAATATTTAGGCTTTATTAATCTCTTGTCTTTTTCATATTCATCCCTTCACCTTATTGATCCCTTAGGTTTTTAATATTTATCCATTGGGTTCACCGATTCCTGTGGTTTATAATATAAAACCCTTGGGTTTATTAGTTCTTTTTGTTTATAATATTAAACCACCCTTGGGTCTTAGAATATCTTGAGTTGAGACTATTAATTCTTAGGGTTTATTAATTTCTTAGGTTTTTGAGTTTAAAATTTTTACTCTTAGGGTTGAATAAAATTTTTTGTTTTTAATATTGATCACTTCGCCTTATTGATCATGTAGGTTTTTAATATTTATCCCCTTGGTTCACCGATTCCTTTTGTTTATAATATTAAACCCTTGCATTTATTATTTCTTTTGGTTTATAATATTAATAATCCCTTGGGTTTATTAATATTTTGAGTTTCAATATTATGATTTACATTGTGACGTAATATGTTGGGTTATAATATAGATTCTAATATATATCGTTTATAATTAGGGGTTCATATTTGGTTTAACATTTGGGTTTAATATTAAGGTTTATAATATTGTGTTTAATATTTAGAGTTTATAACATTGGGGATTATAATATTTCGGTTCCTAATATTGATTCTTAGGGTTTATTGATCTCTTGTGTTTTTAGTATTGATCCCTTCACCTTATTGATCCCTGAGGTCTTTAATATTTATCCATTGGGTTCACCAATTCCTTTGATTTGTAATATTAAACCCTTGGGTTTATTATGTTGGTTTATAATATTAATAACCCTTTGGTTTTATTATTCTCTTGAGTTTAAAATATTAATCCTCATGGTTTATTAATCTGTTGAGTTTAAAGTATCAATTTTTATGCTTTATTAATTTCTTGGTTTATAATATTAATATTTATCCCTTCAGCTCACCAATTCCTTCAGTTTTTAATATTAAACCCTTGGGTTTATTAGTTCTTTTGGTTTATATTATTAATAATCTCTTCAGTTTATTAATCTCTTCACTTTAAATTATTAATTCATAGGGTTTCTTAATTTCTTAGGTTTTGAGTTTACGATATTAATTATTAGGGTTTATTCATCCCTTGAGTTTGTAATAGTAGGCGTTAAATATTACTTTTATGTGCTTTAATATTAATGCATGGTCCAAGGTCAAATAATGAAAAACATTGTCTCAATATGAAAATGACACATGCGCTACCATTGTTGATCATAGTTAGTCGTAGTGAATGAAGGTCTTCCATGGTCTAATGTCACATTGTGACAAAGACTGTGTGAATATGAAAATTAACCATGACAAACCATGGTCATTATTCGTCCAACATCGCATTTTGACAACAATTGTCTCAATGTTTAAATCAAGCATGCTCAATCATGTTTATTTTACGGTTTATAGTATTTATCTAAAGATTTTTATATACTTAAGGTTTATAATATTTATCTGAAGGTTTTTATATACTTGATTTTAATAATATTAATATCTTAGATTTAATATTATTCCCTAGAATTTATAATATTAATAATAATGTGAGTTTATCAAACCTTTTTGTTTAAGATATTAATGTTTAGGCTTTATTAATCTCTTATGTTTTTCATATTGATCCCTTCACCTTATTAATCCCTTAGGTTTTTAAAATTTATCCATTGGGTTCATTGATTCCTATGGCTTGGGTTTATTAATTCTTTTTGTTTACAATGTTAAACCACCCTTGGGTATTAGAATCTCTTGAGTTGAAAATATTAATTTTTAGGGTTTATTAATTTCTTAGGTTTTGAGTTTAAAATTTTTATTCTTAGGGTTTAATAATCTTTTTTGTTTTTAATATTGATCCCTTCACCTTATTGATCATGTAGGTTTTTAATGTTTACCCCCTCGGTTCACCGATTCCTTTCGTTAATAATATTAAACCCTTGCGTTAATTATTTCTTTTGTTTTATAATATTAATAATCCTTTGGGTTTATTAATATTTTGAGTTTTAATATTATAATCTAAATTGTGACGTAATATGTTGGGCTATAATATAGATTATAATATATATCGTTTATAATTAGGGGTTAATATTGGGTTTAAAATTTTGGTTTAATATTAGGGTTTATAATATTGTGTTTAATATTTAGAGTTTATAACATTGGGGATTATAATATTTCGGTTTCTAATATTGATTCTTAGGGTTTATTGATCTCTTGTGTTTTTAATATTGATCCCTTCACCTTATTGATTCCTTAGGTTTTTAATATTTATCCGTTGGGTTCACCAATTCCTTTGGTTTGTAATACTGAACCCTTGGGTTTATTTTGTTGGTTTATAATATTAATAACCCCTTGTGTTTGTTAATCTCTTCAGTTTAAAATATTAAGCCTGAGGGTTTACTAATCTCTTGAGTTTAAAATATTAATCCATGTGCTTTATTAGTTTGTTGGTTTATAATATTAATTTTTTATCCCTTGGGTTCACCAATTCCTTTGGTTTATAATATTAAACCCCTCGGTTTATTAGGTCTTTTGGTTTATAATATTAATAATCCCTTTGGTTTATTAGTCTCTTCATTTTAAATTACTAATTCTTAGGGTTTATTCATTTCTTACGTTTTAAGTTTAAGATATTAATTATTAGGGTTTATTAATACCTTGAGTTTTCTAATTCTTTGGGTTGGTAATATTAGTTTTACAATTTAATATTAATACATGTTCCACTGTCACATTATGAAAAACATTTTCTCTATATTAAAATCAACCATGGGCTACCATTGTTAATCATACTTAGTCATAGTGAGTGAACATCTTACATGGTTGAATGTCACATTGTGACAAAGACTGTCTCAATATGAAAATCAACAATGGCAAACCATGGTCTTTTTCATCCAACGTTGCATTGTGACAACAATTGTCTCAATGTTTAAATCAAGCATGCTCAACCGTGTTTCTTTTATTGTTTATAGTATTTATCTAAATATTTTTATATACATGAGGTTTATAATATTTATCTAAAGGTTTTTATACACTTGAGGTTTATAATATTAATATCCTACATTTAATAGTGTTCCCTTGAGTTTATAATATTAATAATCATGTGATTTTATCAAACCTTTGTGTTTAAGATATAAATTTTTAGGCTTTAGTAATGTCTTATGTTTTTCATATTGATCCCTTCGCCTTATTTATCACTTATGTTTTTAATATTTATCCCTTGGGTTCACCAATTCCTTGGGTTTATAAAATAAATTCCTTTGGTTTATTAGTTTTTTTGTTTATAATATTAAACCACCCTTGGATCTAAGAATCTCTTGAGTTAAAAATATTAATTCCTAGGGTTTATTAATTTCTTAGGTTTTTGAGATAAAAATATTAATTCTATTGGAATCATGATTTCCGTTAGACCAAAACCCGCAAGTATCCACTACAATCACCAGAGTTAGGATCCACGAGAGACGGTTAGTCCATGTCGCGAAACACACGGGGAGCGTTGAACCCAATGTCCAGCAATCTCCCTCCCAATGCACACCGAGTGAGTTTCGAACTTGAGACCTGTCGCTTTGATAGCACTTGTTGGAATCACAATTGTCGTTAGACCAAAACCCGCAGGTATCCACTACAATTGCCAGAGTGAGGATCTAAGAGAAGCAGTTAGTCCATGTCGCGAAACACATGGGGAGTGTTGAACCCAATGTCCAACAAATTCTTAGGCTTTGTTAATCTCTTGTGTTTTTAATATTGATCCCTTGGCCTTATTGATCCCTTAGCCTTATTTCTAATATCAAACCCTTGCTGTTATTAGTTATTTAGGTTTAAAATATTAATAACCCCTTGGGTTTATTAATCTCTTGAGTTTAAAATATTAATAACCCCTTGGGTTTATTAATCTCTTGAGTTTAAAATATTAATAACCCCTTGGGTTTATTAATTCCTTGAGATTATTAATCCCTTGTGTTTATTAATCTTTAGAGTTTTAATATTATGATTTACATTATGGCGTAATATGTTGGGTTATAATATAGATTCTAATACATAGCATTTATAATTAAGGGTTAATATTGGGTTTATAATATTTGGGTTTAATATTAGGGTTTATAATATTGTGTGTAATATTTACAGTTTATAACATTCAGGATTATAATATTTCGGTTCATAATATTGATTCTTAGGGTTTATTGATATCAAGTGTTTTTAATATTGATCCCTTGGTCTTATTGATCCCTTAGGTCTTTAATATTTATCCTTTCGGTTCACAAATTCCTTTGGTTTGTAATATTAAACCCATGGGTTTATTAATCTCTTATGTTTAAAATATTAATTCTTAGGGTTTATTAATCTCTTGAGTTTAAAATAGTAATTCTTAAGCTTTATTAATTTCTTGATTTATAATACTAATATTTATCCCTTGCGTTCACCAATTACATTGGTTTATAATATTAAACCCTTGGGTTTATTAGTTCTTTTGGTTTATAATATTAATAATCCCTTCGCTTTATTAATCCCTTGAGTTTACTAATTATTTTGGTTGATAATATTAGGTGTTAAATATTAGTCATAGACTTTAATATTAATTCATGGTCCAATGCCACATTATGAAAAACATTGTCTCTATATGAAAATCAACCATGAGCTACCATTGTTAATCATAGTTAGACATAGTCAATGAAGGTCTTCCATGGTCGAATGTCACATTGTGAAAAAGATTGTCTCAATATGAAAATAAACCATAGAAAACCATGGTCATTCTTCATCGAATGTCGCATTATGAAAATAATTGTCTCAATGTTTAAGTCAAACATGCTCAACCATGTTTATTTTACAGTTTATAGTATTCATCTAAAGGTTTTTATATACATGAGGTTTATAATATTAATTTCTTAAGTTTAATATCATTCGCTTGAGTTTATAATATTAATAACCATGTGATTCTATCAAACCTTTTTGTTTAAGATATTAATTTGCAAGTTTTATTAATCTATTATGTTTTTCATATTCATCCCTTCGCCTTATTTATCCCTTATGTTTTTAATATTTATCCATTGGATTCATCAATTCCTTGGGTTTATGACATAAATCCCTTTGGTTTATTAGTTATTTTCGTTTATAATATTAAACCACACTTGGGTCTTAGAATCTCTTGAGTTAAAAATATTAATTCTTAGGGTTTTTTAATCTCTTGTGTTTTTAATATTGATCCCTTGACCTTATTGATCACTTATGTCTTTAATATTTATCCCTTGGGCTCACCAATTCCTTTGGTTTGTAATATCAAACCCTTGGCTTTATTAGTTCTATTTGTTTATAATATTAATAATCCCTTGGGTTAATTAATCACTTGAGCTTAAAATATTAATAACCCCTTAGGTTTATTAATTCCTTGAGATTATTAATCCCTTGGGTTTATTAAACTTTTGAGTTTTAATATTATTATTTACATTATGGCATAATATGTTGGGTTATAATATAGATTCTAATATACAACGTTTATCATTAGGGGTTAGTATTGGGTTTATAATTTTTGTGTTTAATATTAGGGTTTATAATATTTTGTGTAACATTTATAGTTTATATTGTTGGGGATTATAATATTTCATTTCATAATATTGATTCTTAGGGTTTATCAATATCTTGTGTTTTTAATATTGATCCCTTGGTCTTATTGATCCCTTAGGTATTTAATATTTATCCCTTCGGTTCACCAATTCCTTTGGTTTGTAATATTAAACCCTTGGGTTTATTAATATCTTAAGTTTAAAATATTAAGTCTTAGGGTTTATTAATCTCTTGAGTTTAAAATAGTAATTCTTATGCTTTATTAATTTCTTGGTTTATAATATTAATATCCATCCCCTCGGTTCACTAATTCCTTTGGTTTATAATATTAAACCTTTGGGTTTATTAGTTCTTTTGGTTTATAATATTAATAATCCCTTCCATTATTAATCTCTTGAGTTCAAATTATTAATTCTTAGGGTTTATTCATTTCTTAGGTTTTCAGTTTAATATATTAATTATTAGGCTTTATTAATCCCTTGAGTTTCCTAATTCTTTAGGTTGGTAATATTAGGCGTTAAATATTAGTCATACACTTTAATATTAATGCATGGCCCAATGTGAGATTATGAAAAACATTGCCTTTATATGAAAATCAACCATGAGCTATCATTGTTAATCATAGTTAGTCATAGTCAATCAAGGTCTCTCATGGTTGAATGTCACATTGTGACAAAGATTGTCTCAATATGAAAATCAACCATGGCAAACCATGGTCATTCTTTGTCCAACCTCGCATTATAACAATATTTGTCTCAATTTTTAAGTCAAACATGTTCAACCATGTTTATTTTATAGTTTATAGTATTATCTAAAGGCTTTTATATACTTGAGGTTTATAATATTAATCTCTTAGGTTTAATATCATTCACTTGAGTTTCTAATATAAATAATAATGTGATTCTATCAAATATTTTGGTTTAAGATATTAATTTGTAGGTTTTATTAATCTCTTATGTTTTTCATATTGATCCCTTAGTCTTATTTATCCCTTAGGTTTTTAATATTTATCTATTGGGTTCACCAATTCCTTGGGTTAATGACATAAATCCATTTAGTTTATTAGATATTTTCGTTTATAATATTAAACAACACTTGGGTCTTAGAACCTCTTGAGTTATAAATATTAATTTTTGGGGTTTTTCAATCTCTTGTGTTTTTTATATTGATCCCTTGGCCTTATTGATCTCTTATGTCTTTAATATTTATCCCTTGGGCTCACCAATTCCTTTGGTTTGTAATATCAAACCCTTGGCTTTATTACTTCTATTTGTTTATAATATTAATAATCCATTGGGTTAATTTATCACTTGAGTTTAAAATATTAATTCTTAGTGTTTATTAATCTCTTGAGTTTAAAAAATTAATTATTAGGTTTTATTAATTTCTTGGTTTATAATATTAATATTTATCCCTTGGGTTCACCAATTACTTTGGTTCATAGTATTAAACCCTTGGGGTTATTACTTCTTTTGGTTTATAATATTAATAATGTCTTGTTTTTATTAATCTATTTAATTTAAAATATTAATTATTAGGGTTTATTAATTTCTTAGGTTTTTTATTTTAAAAACTTTATTCTTACTGTTTAGTAATCTTTTGTGTTTTTAATACTAATCTCTTCGCCTTATTGGTCCTTTATGTTTTAAATTTTTATCCCTTGGGTTCACCGATTCCTTTGGTTTATAGTATTAAACCCTTGCGTTTATTCATTCTTTTGGTTTATAATATTAATAATCCCTTGGTTTTATTAATATTTTGAGTTTAAAATATTGATTATTATGGTATTAATATCCTAGGTTTTTTAGTTTAAAATATTAATTATTGGGGTTTATTAATTTCTTGTCATTTTAATATTAATCCCTTGGCCTTGTTGATCCCTTGGGTTTATTATCTCCTTGGGTTTTTAATATCAATCCATTGAGTTTATTAATCCTTTATATTTTTAATTCATTGGGTTTATAATATTAACAATCCCTAAAGTTGATTGTTCTCTTCGGTTTATAATATTAACAATCATGTGAGTTTATCATTCATTTGTATTTAAAATATTAATTCCTAGGCTCTATTAATCTATTCTATTTTTAATATGAATCCCTTGGGCTTCTTGATCTCTCAGCTTTTCAATATTTTTCCCTTGGGTTCACCGATTCATTGGGTTTATAATATTAGACCCTTGGGGTTATTAGTTCTATTGGAAATAATATTAATAATCCCTTATTATATATGTAAGAGATATATACTTATTATAAATAGTAATAAAATAATTTTAGTATAGTTTGAGTCATAACTATTAATGTATTGAAAAATTAACACATTTACTAACATATATTTTATTATCAAATAACAAATATATATATATATATATATATATATATATATATATATATATATATATATATATATATATATATATATATATATATATATATAAGTTTAATATATAGTATCAATATAGTTTATATTATTAATATATTACAAGTAGATATATAAGATATATTGGTAATTATATTCATAATTATATAATGATTATTTTGGTAAAATACATGTGGTGGGTAGTGGATATAGGCCTATCGGCATATATCAAACACATTAGTGAATGTGGTTGTAAATCTATTTCATTTACGCTTATCGGCATATATCAACCACATTGGTAAATGTGATTGTGCTAGCTATGATTATGTTATAAAATCTTGAAAATAAATATTTCACTATTATATTATACTATCGAATGTGGCACATAAACTTCAATTCTTTATTTTAATTTTCAATATTATATGATTGAATGTCCCACATAAAAATGTATTTGGTAGATGATATATATATATATAACTTCAAATTTTTATGTTAATTTTGAAATAATATTTATTACAAATTGGAGTGACTATAAAAATATACTTATTAGTAAATTGGGTAATATATAGTGTTGCACATTTAAAATAATTAATGGACATAAGCTTGGAAATAAATGGAGGGTAAAGAACTTAGCTCACATTTCTGTTAAGCGATTAATCCTAAAATATGCTTATAAGCCATTGGTATTTTGTTGGCTAAGGAGTTAGAAAAAAAAATCGAGGGAGAATAATAAATAAAATTTAATTAAGAAACAAAAAATGAAAAGAAAATTCTCCTATGATATGGTATTGTTAATTTAATAGTTTTTTAATTCAAATTTGACCTATAAATTTATAGTATTTGGATCCAACTCTAACTTGTGAAATGAAATATGAATCCCTCCAAAAATATAAAATATGAATCTTTTCATGAAGTTTTCTTGGACGGTCAACATTGTGTACATGGCTATGGTTGCATGTGTGTTGGAATTGATGTCAACAATCATGCTAGGAAAATTTTACAATAGTGGGAATTGTCTGACTCTTGGCAACAGTGTTCTCATTGATGTCAACACTGCAACATGACTTATTATGACATCATATGCTATTTTTGATGTCCCCTATTGTGTAGGTGATGGTAATTGGGCTAGAATTTATGTGCTTGATGTCTCAAGCTCAAGGAGAGTCCCATGGTTGCTATAGTATTTGGTAGAGAATCACCATAGTTGCAAACTAATTGCAGAAGCCATAAAATGATGACTATGCTACTTTGTAGTCCAGGTTTTAGGCATAGGAACAAGAGTCAAGGTGCCAGAAATGGTAGTGTGTTTGCAACCATTTTTCAGGTAGCAAATAGGCTCAAAGCCTACATCATACCCTTCTCCATAGGAAATTGCTCTAAAATATATTTCAAATAGTATGTGTAAATATGTAAAATTCCTCATGAATTAGGAGTTATTCCAATTCAAATTTTGATGACGTAAGCCATGAAAGAAGAGTTAAAAGGGAACCGAAATGGTGTGGAATCATGGAATATCATAATATCGAAGGAAGGAACAACCTAGAATCTTGGCATATCGAAACTCAATATTGGAAGGGCTCAGAACATCAAAAATCAATATCAGAAGGGATAATATTGGATCGGGAAAATTTCGGAAGGGTTGAAAAATAGAACCTAATATTCGAAGGGGAATATCGGAGAAAGATCAGAATATCATAACCCCAAAATTTGGAGGTCAGACCTAGATGCACGCTACTATCAGAGCCTAGAGATTTTAGAACCTGAGAACCTCGTATATCCTTCTTAATTGAATTATTTTGAAAGAATCAAGGATTGTAGGAAATAATAATTACGAAGGAATTCATTCAAAAACCAAGGACTAAAGGACACTTTCTATCTCCTCCAATAGGACACATGGCAGCAGGTGATTGGATCTTAGAAGTTAATGAGATAGATGATGTCAACATGAATTTGTTGTATGGAGTACATGTGGCAGTCAAATTTAAAATTTTTGGGTGGCTGAATGGGGCGAGTCCATGTGACATGTGTCAGCATTAAGGAGACACCACGTGGAGTTGATCACATCACCATGACATAATCTTAGAGGTCAGAATTTTAGAGGTTGGAATTTCCGTAACTCATCTCTAATTGTTTTATGGGAAATTTCTGATCTGATCTGTCGAGCTCCGATGTGACTGGAGTTTGGTGGTGGGCATCCAAAGGAAAAAGGGCATAGAGTAGGGCTTAGCACCTAGTGTGGTAAATATGTCACATGGAAAGTATTTCGAAGGTCATTTTTTTATAGGTTTGAGACATCGTAACTCCATTCTAATTCCAATTGGAAAAAGTTACAAAATAGAGAGCTTCAAATGATGATTGAAGTTTGATCGTAGAGGACCCAGATGACCTAGGGTGAAAAGCAGCCGTGGTAACTAAACCTAAATGGAGCATATCGTAGTTTGGAGATATCAGGACTCCACTCTAAGACAATTTTAATAAAATTTATGATATGTGGTGCTTCCGATGTTGAATGGTGTTTGCTCGTGGAGCTCAAAAAACCAAAGGAGGAGAGAAAATACACCAGGATATAGGACCCCAAAAGGAGCCTGAAGGCCTTGGAACCTATGTATAACATTAGTCACAGGCCCAAATCCATGTAGAAAAAATATAAGTGGGCTAATCAGAAAGGGTTTGAAGGCATCAAAATATCATTCTTTCATAGAGCTTTGATATTACATCACAAATTGTATCCATATGGATGTGTCAGCAGCTAAATAAATGTAGGCATAAGGTTGGTGTCACGTGATTGATAGAGACAAAGACAAAGATTGTTAGGTCAAGTCAACGAGAATGACAATTTTTATGGAAGAGTGTTAGGCTTGCCTTGAATTAAATGAAGAACATAAAGTCCATTTTGAATTACTTGTCAAGCAATGTGAGCCATAAATAAGAATGGAGAGCCTCATTGGAGTGTGAAGGTGAACTAAGAATTATTTCTTAGTATGAAGATCACTCAAATTCCTAATCTTAATGGTTAATGAGGCACTAGTAGCCTAGTCATATGCACCAACAGAATGGAGAGTCATGCAGAGGTATACTCGAGAAGTGTGAATGAGAGAGTGATGGAGGATAAAAATGGTAGCATCAACCAATATGAATCATAGGTACAAAATAGAGGAGCACACTTGAGTGATTTTGGGGAAAAGAAGCGTTGTTTAAGTGAGTTATTGAGAGATATTTATGTGTGAGTGTGCGATGCTAAGTGTGAGGTGAAGTGTGCCTGTTCTGCAGAGAAATCCATAGAGTTCCTAAGAAGAATAAAGAGACCTCGAGAGAGAGTCAATGTTCTTGTGAAAAATGTCAAAGGTGCAAGTATAGAGAAAGAAGGTCGAGAGATCCTATGCTAGAGTGTGAGAGGCCGAGCGAACCTATGGAAGAGAAGGGTTCGAGAGTTGTGTGTAAGTTTTTCAGGTGAAGAGAGAAGATACTGATGTGTGGGTTGTGTGAGAGATTGTTGTTTGACAGAAAAATACGTTGCTATAGAGTGAGAAGAGGACAAGATAATGCTGCATGAGCCAAGCAATGAAGAGAACAAAGCTCAAATCAGCCAGAGTGGCTACCATATACAATGAATATTAAGTTTGTTATTGAGTGTGGTTTGAAGCCGGCATACAGGAATTTGGTGCTTCCATCTCTAGTGGGTGTTTCGGAAGACTTAGGGGTTGGTGCCTCCTACAACTTGGTTCTTACATAAATCCAAAGAGCTACAATGTGGTACTTGCAAAAAATACATGAAGTTGGTTCTTCACATAAGCTCAACAGGTGTCTACAAAAGGAGTGAGTTGGTACCTCCTGCTACTGGGTGCTACAAAACAATCAAAGGAATTTGGTGCTTCCTATCAGTGGTGGCTCACAAAGAGATTCATGTAATAGAGTAGGTGCTATTATTTTACATCAATAATAATAACAAGTTTTGGTATTTTTTCCCCAAAATATTTATACGTAAGACATATTTTCCTATATGAATGTTGCTCATCATGTGTATTTATATGTTGAATTCATATTGTTGCCACATGATATGTTTTTGATGATTATATAGATGGTTTCCAAGTTTGAATAAGTAAAAAATTAAATACCACAAAAGCTAAAAATTAGTTAATTCACCCACTCTCAGTATTGACATTGTTTCCAACAAGTTAATACTTAAAAAAACTAATCAAATAGCTCTTAATGTGTTCAAAGTATCACTATCTCTAGATTCAAAGTACATTAAATGGAAATTATAATATTAATCTCACTCTATTCTCTAAAGTTGATTCTTTAAATAAATATTCTAATTTTAATGTTACTCTATAAACTAAAATTGATATTTTAGATAAATATTCCAATATTAATCTTACTCCATTATCTATAGTTGTTATGTTGTTGATTAAGGCATTGAAATTTCTCATGGGATATCTACGCTTCATAATATTTCAATATTGATCTTACTCCACTATCTAAATTTATTACTTTGTTGTTTAAGGCATTGAACTTTCTCATGGGAAATCTACACTTAGGATGAGCACACTTAGGGCCATGTTATTTTTTTTTGGTACGTTAAATCATGTTTATATGTCATTTTGTAATATAGCTCATTGTTATAAATATGTGTAATTTTTTGTTTCTTATATATGAGAATGAATATTTATGTGGGGTTAGTTTTATCTAAAAAATTATAAAAGAGTTGGTTATGGGTGTAATATTAAGCTACCTATTCAAAATTTTGTGGACAAAAATCTAGTCATGTTAAGGATTGGTCTGGGTGTGATCCCCTAGTCATTTTTATGAGTTAGATTTCTCTACATAACAGTTTCTCAAGCCAAATGTTAACTATTTATCCATATTGAGACTCACACAACTTAACAAACAAAAAAAACATTATAAAACATCATTAATATCAATCTCAACATGTTTGGGCTATATGATGCTTATATTACAACCTAATTTGAAGAAATTAAGGGGAAAACTATTTTATTATAACTCTCAATCATAAAAGAAGCTATATATTTCAATATTGTACTTGAATAAACTATTTTAGATTATTTTAATTTTGATGATAATAAAATCATATTAAGTTCAATATTTCAACTTATGATTAAAAAGAAACTATTAATATATTATATAAACCAATTGAAAATATTATCATCATATTAAGTTAAATATTTCAACTTTTGATTTAAAAAAATAAAACGATTTATATATTATATAAACTAATTGAAAAAATAAATTCTTATGGCTAAAGCATTTTGTTTCCTTTTTTTTGTGGTGAATTACACATTAGATTTTAAATAAATAAGATTTTCAAAGCATTAAATATGTTTATATGTTCAATATTATTAAATTAAAGAAAAAAATTTATATATAAATGAATCAAATATTGGAATCGAAACCTTTGTTTTCAAGGTATGCATTTCAAAAGCCTAATTTACAACTCCAAAAATTTAATTTTTTAAACACTTGCTTTATTTGTGATTAAAATAAATTTTTAAAATTTCATAAATAGTATTCATATTAAAACTGCTATATATAAATATTTTGATCACCAAAATTCATAGTTAAGTTAAATTTGTTTTTCTTTAAATTCACTCTTTAATATTTAAATATTTTAGGTTGGTAAGTATTTACAATAAAGACTTCCTTCAATGATATTTCCCCAAAATCTAATATTTGTCTAGATATAAGACATTTCTAAGCAACGCTTCAATCCGAGGGAAAAAAACCCTAATTATCGGTCACATATTGCCCTTGCTCCAATAACTAACGTGGTCTGTATGGATTCCACTCTATTAGACCCATGAGTTAGAAGTCCTTGACTCAGGTGAGTCGGGTGCCTAGCATGGGCGCACGTAAAAAACCCGGTCGAACAGGCACGTGCCATGGCAAAGGGCTCGCCCATGAGTGCCTCAAGTCATGCAACACAATGGGCGGATGAACGTTTGGTTATAGTGGTGGGCAAGTGACAATTCTAGACGCGTCGGCTAAACACATTGCAACACCAACGACAAGGCCGATGTTATGAAAACGCAGATGAGGGGCATGTGCCAAAGAGGGGGTTGACGCGTGTCCACTATGGTTCAACGACGCCCCACCATAATTCAAGTCATGGTATAAGTATAGTGTAGTGGATAGATTGGAGGAGGCATTGGAGTAGCCTTCATTAGCACTACCGCAACATTGGATTTGCGGATGGGCGGAGGATGCGCCCACTAGATGAGCGGTCGAACGATCTAAACATATCAGCGTGCAAGAGGTCACAGTAATATGGGCGTAGTAGTGTGATGTGCAGCAGCGATCACGATGAGTTGGGCGGTGATGGAGTCCAATGTAGTGGCGGTCGATAATTCAGGCAAAGGAGCGATGAAGGTAGCACTGGCCCATAAGTACACGTACCAAAAGTTTGGGTGAATGGGTCAGGGCGGACGTGCGTCACGAGTCACCATAGCGGCGTGATGACATTGAACGTGTTCAGGGTGCAGGTCGAGTCGGGTGACTCCCCGGCAAGCCTAAACATGAACAGGTCATGTCATGCGACTTTTGACACTTACATAAAAATAGGTGCTCTACCTGTATAAAAACCGCGCAACAATTTTATCATATATATATATATATATATATATATATATATATATATATATATATATATATAATTTCATTTCTAAATCTGTTATGAGTACATTTCTACTTGTTGAAAATATTTTATAATTCCGCATAAAACATATTAAATAAGTGAATTTAACACTTGAAAAAATTGAAAGGCGTAGTTCGGAAAATGGAAAAGTTGGGAAAAGGTCGTTTAGATGGTGCCGCACAGCCCGCCAGCAAGGGAACACAAGATGAGGGCATTACAGATGGTATAAGATCCAGCAAGAAATGTTACCGTAACCAGGTATGTATGCATTCTGAAGTTTCTCACAAAGCTTGGTTGCATAGCTTGGGATTTCCTGATCTAGAAATTCTAGGAAAGAATATGTAATCACTAGTGGACACAGGTTCCACACATAATTTTATGTCGAAAGATGTAGCGAAGGAATTTGGGCTGCAACTTCTTCCCATTGACGTGGAGGTAAAGGTAGTGAAATCCAGGACTAAAGTGTCGGGGTTGGAAAACAAGGTGCCAATTGGTATTGGTGATTGGTAGGGTAGTCTGGACTTCACTGTGATGGAGATGAGCGACTTTGACATGATATTAGGGCAGGACTTCTTGAAGGGCAACATGGTAGTTTTTGCACCTTCTAACAGTGAGATAGCTATATGGAAGGACTCACGATGGTGGACTATACCTACCCATGCGCAGCGTAGGGAAGTGAATGTGCAGCATGTTTCTGCACTAAGTATGAAAAAAGCAATGAAGGACCTAGAGATAGAGACTTTTGCAACAGGTATTCGAGAAGTTGAGACCGATGGAGTGGGAACACCTATTCCTACCAAAATTTCTGATGTGCTAGGGGGATATATAGATCTTATGCATGATGAGCTTCCAAAATTAATACCACCAAGGCGTGCAGTGGACCATTCCATTGAGCGAGAGCTAGGAAAGGAACCTCCCGCTAAAGCTCCTTATTGACTGTCAGGGTCAGAATTGGAAGAGTTGAAGAGACAGCTAAAGGACTTATCCGAAGCAGGTTTCATCCAACCTTCAAGTTCCCCTTATGGTGCACCATTATTATTCCAACGAAATAAGGATACGAATGACCTACAAATGTGTTTTGATTATCGCGCATTAAACAAGAAAACAATACGGAACAAATATCCTCTACCGTTAGCAGCGGATTGTTTCGATAAGCTTTCGAAAGCTCGAGTGTTTTCCAAGCTAGACTTGAGATAGGGGTATTATTAGGTGTGGATAGCTGAAGGAGATGAGAGGAAGACCGTGATAGTGATGATATATGGAAGCTTTGAATTCCTATTCATGCCATTCGAGTTTTGCAGTGCTCTAGCCACATTCTGCACATTGATGAACGATGTACTATGTCCAAACCTTGACACCTTTGTGGTGGTGTACTTGGATGACATCGTAATTTTTAGTGATAACATGAAGGATCATAAGAAGCATTTGGAATTAGTATTTGAAGCGCTGAAGAAACATTAGTTAAACTTGAAGAAATCCAAGTGTATGTTCGCTCAGACCGAGATTTTGTTCCTTTGCCATATTGTTGGACAAGGCCACATACGGATGGAGCTGAGTAGGATCAAGGGCATAAAGGATTGGGCGAAACCAAATAATGTCCATGATATGAGAGTTTTCTTGGGGATGACTAACTACCAACGAAAGTTTGTAGAAGGGTATTCCAAGATAATTGCACCACTTATAGACCTTTTCAAGAAAGGGAAACGTTGGAGTTGGACAGAAAAGTGTCGTGAAGATTTTGAAGAGTTGAACAAAAATATGGTGACAGCACCGATACTGAGGCTACCTGATTTCGAGAAACCATTTGAGGTTCACACTGATGCTTCAGATTTTTCAATTCAATGGGTTCTATTGCAGGATGGACATCCAGTGGCTTATGAGAGTTGAAATTTGCAGGATAGAGAGCACAAATATCCGGTCCATGAAAAGGAAATCACTACCATTATTCATTGTCCGCATGTCTCGAGACATTACTTGGTATGAAAACCATTTGTTGTCAAGGCTGACAATGTTGCTGCAAGTTATTTTGCATCACAACCAAAGATGTCAGCGAAGCAATCTCGTTGGCAAGACTTCTTGGTAGAATTTGACATGACTCTTGAGTACAGACCAGGTAGACTCAATGTTGTTTCAGATGCCCTCAGTTGAGAGGCACAACTAGCAGCATTGGAAGCAGACCGAACTGATAGAAAAAGAAGCAGGGTCAACATGTCCACGGAGATGCAAGATAGAATTTGAGCCAGCGTGGAAACATATAAACAAGAAAATATGACCTTGAAGCATGTGAAGGAAGGGAAAACACGTAAGTTCTACTTATGGGATGGCTTCTTATTCTTTGGGAATTGACTTTACATTCCAAAGTCATCAGGAGTTAGGAGGCACCTTTTTAAGGAATGCCACGACTCAACTTGGGCTAGCCACCCAGGGCAGCGTTGCACTATGGCATTACTAGAGAGGGGATACTTCTAGGAAAGGATGAGGCAAGAGGTAGAGGAGTATGTACATACGTCCATCATTTGTCAACAAGACAAATTAGATACCCATAGTCAGGGAGGATTGTTGCAGCCTTTGCCGATTCCAAAGAGATCATGGACAACTGTCTCTATGGACTTCATTTCTCACTTTCCATTGGTACATGGGTATATTGGGATCATGGTTATTGTCGACTGTATTTCAAGGCATGCTATGTTTGTTCTGACAAAGATGCCATGTGGAGCTGAGAAGATAGCTGCGATTTTATTCAAATACATTGTGAAGTATTGGGGGATATCGATGAGTATCATATATGATAGAGATTCACGCTTTACAGGGAAGTTTTAGAATGCCATGTTCAAGTTGTTCGAGACAGAATTGATACAGAGTTCGAGATACCATACGCAGATAGATGGGCAAACCGAACGTACTAACGCATTGCTAGAAGGCTACTTGAGGCATTTTTTTACAACTGATCAACAGAATTGGCTCGAACTCCTGGATATTGCTCATTTTAGCTACAATATGCAGAAGAGTTCCGCAACAGGGTATTCTCCATTTTAACTTGTCAATGGGAAGATGCCGGTTGCACCACATATAGTGTTACCGAGGGGATTTGGAAAGAGCCCTCATGCCAAGAGGTTCTTGACAGAATAGGAGGAGACCTTGGAGATATCACGGATGCACTTGGATGATGCAATGGGAAGAATGAAGAAATGGGAAGATAAAGGCAGAAGGGATTCACACTTCAATATTGGAGACAAGTTTTATCTAAGGATCACCGGAGATCAGTTTCAGCCTCCTAAAGGGATTGCTAGGTCTTTGACGAGACGATATGATGGACCCTTCCGCATAAAGAAGCAGATTGGTGAAGTTGCATATGAATTGGAACTTCCAAACCATATGAATTCCCGACACCCTGTCTTCCATATAAGTCAGCTGAAGAAGAGTAAACTTGATGCTAACCACCCAGAACGAGTAGCACCACCAAGAGGACCAACGATGATCATTGACAACCTCAACTTGATTTTGGAAAATATCCTTGATCTTGGGACAACAGGTGTTGGGAGCAATGCACAGAGAGAGTTTCTCATTCAACGGAGAGATCAACCAGAGGATTTGAGGTTGGAGCCAGAGGATTCTCTGGTGAATTGGCGTAAGGAGATAGCAGAGTTTGAGCAATAGTTGATAAGGTTTATCGGATTGCAGAAGATGGAAATAACTTAAGGTGGGGGAGTATGTCAGACCCACGAGTTAGAAGTCCTTGACTCGGGTGAGTCGGGCGCCTAGCATGGACGCACATAAGAAACTCGATCAAACGGGCATGCGCCATGGCGATGGGTTGGCCCATGAGTGCTTCAAGTCATGCAACACAACAGGCGGATGACCTTTTGGTTATAGTGGCGGGCAAGTGATAATTCTAGACGCGTCGGCTAAACAAGTCGCAACACCAATGAAAAGGCCAATGTTATGAAAACACAGATGAGGGGCACATGCCAAAGAGGGGGTCATCTTGGGTCCACGACGAGTTATCGATGCTTCACCATAACAAAAGTCATGGTATAAGTATAGTGGAGCAGACAGATTGGAGGAAGCATCCGAGCTGCCTTCCTTAGCACTATCACAGCATTGGATTTGTAGATGGGCGAAGGATGCACCCGCTAGATGGGCGGTTGAACTGTCCAAATGTATCAGCATGCAGGCAGTCACAATAATATGACCGCAGCAGTGCGACATGCAACAGCAGTCATGGTGATTTGTGCGGCAGCAAAGTGCGACATGGCGGTGGTCAGTTATTCGGGCAAAGGCACGCCAGAGGTAGCACGGGCGCACAAGTATGTGTACCAATAGTTTGGGTGAACTGGTCAGGGCAGACATGTGGCATGGGTCACCACAGTGGCACGACAATAACAAACGCGTTCAGGGCACGGGTTGATTCAGGTGACTCCCTGGTAAGCCTGAACATGCACGGGTCGTGTCGTGTGACTTTTGACACTTACGTAAAAACAGGTGCCTGACCTGTATAAAAATTGCGGGACAATTTTATCATATTATATATATAGAATTTTGTTTCTAAATTTTTTATGAGTGCATTTCTACTTGCTGAATATGTTTTATAATTCCACATAAAACATATTAAATAAGTGAATTTAACACTTGAAAAAATTGAAAGGTGTAGTTTGGAAAATGGAAAATTTGGGAAAAGGCCGTTTACCCGGTGTCGCACGGCCTGCCAGCAAGGGAACGCAAGATGGGGGCATGACACACTCTCACCGAACACTTTTCATGTAAGCATTACGAGGCTATCTTTATCGACATCTCACTTTCAATGATGCAAAAATAGGACGTGAATTGCTCAATGTGAGTTCAGCTACCAAGTGTTTCAAGTACACTCAGGTTTGTGTAATGGATCCAAATAATATTCATAAGGACGTTGATAGGACGAGTGACAATTTTCATAGTGATATAATTTGTTGCACATATATAAAGAGAGGTTTTATTACTTTTAAATGGTTGATTTATTTGTCAAACATTTACCAGTAGTTGCGAGTACATTAGTCGTTGACACCCTACACTGTAGGTTGGGAGCTTGAAAAACGTATAATTGCTTGGGTTATTATTCGTGTTGGATCATCTTATATCCTGCTAGATTCTATGTGTGTGATATGTGTTGGCCTCCAGGATATTTGATGCCATTTTCATTGTTTGCCATGTTAATGTTGTTTTCTCTCATGATGATATGATTCATTGTTAATGGTTTTGGTAGTTTTGATAGCTGAGTAAAATTGGTTATCTGAAAGACATCATCAATAATGCTATCCAAAGAAAATAGATACATGGTATATATAAAGATATATTTTAATGATCGCTCTCATTTCACTATGAACTTGATAGCACCAACCAAATAGTTGAGTTCTCACTCATTGACATGTTGTGGACTTAAACTACAGGGAGGAGGATTGAAGCTAATTTTTGATGCTATTTATTCTGAAATGGCCATTTCTCTTTAAGCCAAATAAAAAATCAAAATAATTATTACATATAAAAAATAATGAAAGAAAATGAAAAAAACACATCGTTGCTCAACTTGTAAATTTCATATTGAATCATGTATGCAAATACATTCTTATATAATAAACCTATTACTAATTCTATTATTTATCAACTAATAATTATTTATTCTGACCGCTTCCAATGATTCTGAGCACTGGCCATCCTAATAATTTGCTGCATTAAGTTTTAATAACAGAGAATCACAAAATCTGCTGACTAATTTCAGCAATTGCATAGAAAGATTGTGGTGTTTGTCCCCTATGCCTTGGTTCCCTTTTTGATGCTTCAGTCCATCACTACAGTCCTGAATAAAATAGGGGCATATTCCTGTTTGCATGAATTTCTTTCCACATTAATACTTCCCTCAACACTCCCCCTTAATTCTTAATGAGGACTTACTAAATTATCTCTTAGTGCCAAAAACTGATCTTTTACAATTTATTTGGTGAAGATATCTACTAGCTGATCATCAGTATTTATGTGCTTCAATTCAACATCATTCTTCTGCACCAAATTTCGAATGAAGTGACATTTCATGTCAAAACTCTTTGTCCTACTGTGAACTGGATTCTTTGCTAACTTGATGGCACTTACATTATCACAATGAATCACTGTAGGTTGAATTTTCTTCTCTCCAATTTCTTCCAAAAATTTTCTGAGCCAAAGAGCTTGTGTACCTACTGAAGTAATTGCAACATACTCTGCTTCAGTGGATGAGAGGGAAACAAATTTTTTTTTTCTTCAGCTCCAAGTAATCAAACCAGAACCAGAAGAGAAACCATTTGCAGATGTGGACTTATGGTCATCCACGCTACCTCCCCAATCTAAATCACTAAATCCAAGAAGATTGAACTTTTCAATAGACTAGTAATGAATAACAAAATTTAGAGTGTCTTTCACATAACTTAAAATTGTCTTGGTTGTCGTCATATGTATTTTAGAAGGATTTTTCATATACCTTGTGAAACAAGTGAAATTGAAAATGAAATATCAGGTCTTGTGTGGGTTAGAAACATAAAGCTCCCCACAATACTTCTGTAAGCTATCTCATCAACTAAATCAGCACCATCATCTCTACATAATACAACTCCATGAGCGCTTGGAGTAGGGGATCCATTACAATCAAGAATATCAAATTGCTTCAACATGTCATGTGCATACTTTGTCTGGAAAATGAAATTTTCATCCTTAGTTTGATAAACCTCCATTCTTAGTAAATATTTCATGAAATCTAGATCTTTCATCTCAAATTCATTCATCATAGCAACTTTGAACTCATGATTCATTTTGGAACTACTACCCATATACAATAGATCATCAACATACAAACTTATGATCAAAATATCAATACCTTCTTGTTTGTAGTAAAAGGTAGGATGATTCTTACTTCTTTTGAAGCCTTAGTCCTGAAAGTATCCATCAATCCTAGCATACCACACTCTTGGTGCTTGCTTGAGACCATACAAAGCCTTCTTAAGCTTGTAGACATTATCCTCTTTTTCTTCCACTTCAAGACCTTGTGGGTGCTCCACATATACTTCCTCTTCTAAGTACCCATTCAAGAAGGCACTTTTCACGTCCATATGATGTATGCTTCAGCTTTCCTGAGCTGCGAATGAAATCAACATTCTAATGGTCCCTTGTCTTGCTATTGGTGAAAATGTCTCTTCATAATAAATTTCATACTTTTGTGTGAATCCATTGGCAACTAATCTTGCCTTGTGTCTTTCAACACTCCCATCACTGTTAAATTTGGTCTTGTAGACCCATTTGGTGCCAATCTTTTTCTTGTCACACAGAAGCTCTGTCAATTCCAAAGTGTCATTTTTATGAATGGAAACCATCTCTTCTTGCATAGCTTGCACCCAAACCTCATTAACACATGCATATTCAAAACATGATGGTTCAAAATCAACCTTGGCTAATAAATCAAAATTCACTCTCTCACCTGTTGGGTTTTCTTCATGTGCTTCATTTAAACTCCTCTGATATATATCACTCAATATCCTTACCTTCCTTGTATAACTTAGAGAAGAAGTTGGACTTGAACTTGATGTTGAAGAAATTGATGAAGTGCTTCTTGGTGGAGTTAAACCACTATATACAAAAGCCTTAGTTGGATTCTCAATATCAACAATTATATCATCATTCAAAATAGGTTTTGTCTTCTCAACATGGCCTTTTTTATGGCCATAAACTCCCCCTTAATAAAAAATTACATCTCTTGAGACAATAATCTTGTTAGTGAGGGGGTTATACAATTTAAAAGCCATGCTTGTCTCACTATACCCAATGAAAATGCGTAACTCATTCTTTTCATCTAACTTTTTTCTACTTTGACCAGGTACAGGCACATAAGAAAAGCAACCAAAATCTTTGAAATGATTAACATTAGGCTTTTTTCCATACCAAGCTTCATAAGGGGCCATCTTCTCTAGTGCAGTGGTGGGGCTACAATTGAGGATGTACACTACTGTATCAACTACATCTCCCCAATAATAATTTCTCAATTCCTTAGTTTCTAATATGCACCTTTCCATTTCAACCACAGTGTGACTCTTCCTTTCAGCTACTTCGTTTTGTTGGGGTGTGTATGTTGTAGTATGTTGCCTCATGATGCCATTCATATCACAATAACTCTAGAAAGCTTTTGAGAAAAATTATCCTCCACAGTCAATCCACAAAAATTTGATCTTGTAGCCTTTCTCATTTTCTACAAGTGCTTTGAACTTCTACGTATCGAGGGCTTCACTTTTGGCCTTCACAAAATATACCCAACAATTTCTTGAGTAATCATCAATAAAAGTGGTGAAATATGATTACTTACCCAAACTATTAGTCTGCATAGGACCACATATGTCTGAATGAACAAGCTGAAGTGGGTGATGAGCCCTGAATTCATTTCCCTTTGGGAACCTTTCCCTTGCATGATTTCCTTTAGCACATATTTCACAAACCTCCTTATGCTCCTCTACCTTGGGCACCCCAGAAACTAATGCATTTGAGGTTAGAAGCTTGAAACTGTGAAAATTTAAATGCCCATACCTGAGATGCCATAGCCAACTTGAATCCTCATAATCCATATTTGCAAGGATGTTGTTATGTTTATCAAACCTCAAGGGAACCATCCTATTTCTTGTAATAAGAACAACAGTGATCACCCTATTTCCTTATTCTTATCATAGATAGTACATGTATTATTTTCAAAGACTACTTTATGATTTTTCTCACATAGCTGCCCAACACTTAACAAATTGTGCTTCGATTGTGGAGTATAATAAATATCATGAATAATATTTATACCTTATTTTGTGTGGACCTCCATAGCTCCTTTGGAAGTAACCTCCAATGGTTTATCATCACCAAGCTGGGCCTTGGATTTAAAAATTCCATCCTCGGTTGAAAACAATTTCTCATTCCTTGTCATATGGTTAGAGCATCTAGAACCTATGTACCAAACATATTTATTAGTATTTTCACCTTTGGCATAAGATGAAAATAAGTGATCTGGAGGATACCCATCACTTTCTTGAGCATAGTTAGCATTTTTACCTTCTTTCAATCTGCATTCTCTTTCAAAGTGGAGATACTTGTTATAATAGTGACATTGAATATTTATCTTATCAGATCTACCTCTACCTCTTCCTCTAGAACTACCTCTTCCTCTTGAGCCACCTCTACCTCTACCTCTAGAAATTGTTTGGCTTTGCCATTTATCTCGACCTTGATTATTTTTGGCACTACTGCTGCTTGCATCTTCATTTTGTGTAATTTGTAATTTAGAGGAAAAATCTTGCTCAACAACTTCAAAAGTGTATTTCAATCTTTCTTCATGAGACATGAGAGATCCAACCAATTGATCAAACTTTAACTGTGTCAAATCCTTTCTCTCTTATAATATTATGGCAACATTATTCCATCTAGGTGTTAAAGATCTCAATACCCTTTTTTATTAAAACTTCATTACTTACCGTTTCGCCAAGTGTAGCCATTTTATTGACCACATCTTTGACTCTCACACAGTAGTCACTTATACTTTTATCTTCTTAAATCTTCAGATTCTCGAACTCTCTCTTCAATGTCTGAAACTTGACTGCCTTAACTTGATCACTACCTTGGTGAGATTCTTATAGAGTCTTCCAGGAATTTTTGGAAGTTGTTGCTCCTAATATTCGTGGAAACAAGCTCTTATCAAGAGCTACCTGAATGTGAAACAAAGCTTGATCATTCTTCTTCCTTGGTTCCTTTCTCGTTGTTATTTCATTGGCTATAAGGGAATTCCAATCATCTCGCTCATCATAACCTGATTCAACAATCTCCCACAAATATTTTCCAATGAAAAATGTCATCATCTTAATGCACCAATAATCATAATCGTTCCCATAAAATTTTGGAACAGGCATGTTAGAATTCGACATTTACAACTTTGGTGAAATTCCCACAATAAAAACTTTAACCCAAAGAAATTTTACCTGCTCTGATACCAATTGTAGAATATGAAATGGCCACTACTCTTTAAGCCAGCTAATAAACCAAAATAATTATTACATATAAAAAACAATGAAAGAAAATGAAAAACATAGATCACTGCTCAACTTGTAAATTTCATATTGAATCATGTATGTAAATACATACTTCTATAATAAACCTATTACTAATTCTATTATTTATCAACTACTAATTATTCATTATGACCACTGCCAATGATTCTGAGCACTGGCCATCCTAGGTATTTGTTGCACTAATTTTTAATAACAAAGAATCAAAAAATCTGGTGACTAATGTCAGCAGTTACATGGCAAGATTTAAACATTATTCTCAACAATTTTGTACATTCACTTTGTGCGTTCATTATTCATTATTCATGATTGATTTTTTTTTAATTGATATTATTTTGAGATATATGTATTAATTTAGTAATTATATTTTATTTAACATATTTTTGATATATGAGCTTAAAGGTGATTGAGTGTTTTGATAAAATCAATGTTTTTAAGTGAACCTATACGTAACTCTAGTTTACATGTTCAATATGGTTTATGGACTATTATACTAAATTAAAAAGTTTTCTACCTCATAATGCAATGTGATTGTTGTGACTGGCGAGGCAAAGAGATTTTCCGAACAACAACTCAATATAATTATTGATAACACAACTCATTCTCTCTTATCAAACTATATATATATAATACGTTACATAAATAATATTATATTAATCTCACTCATCAAACTATATATATATAATACGTTACATAAATAATATTATATTAATCTAACGTTAATATTTCTCCAACTACATTGAACTCATCTTTTCTCAATATTTGCATTGGTGATACACGAGTTGGTGACACTTCTATAAGTGAAGTTGTGAAGTTCTTGGCCTTCTCATTGCATTTCACATTATCAATAACTTGAGCTTATTTTGGCAAGGCTATTCCTCGTGGGTTTTAGGATTGTGCTTTAGGAAACTAAAAAGTGAGAGACTGCATTTCACATAATCAATAACTTGAACTTATTTTGACAATTGGCTATTCCTAGGTTTTAAGACTGCGGTTTTAGGAAACTAAAAAGTGAGAGGATTGTGGAAACTAAAAAGTGAGAGACAAACTAGGTAACCTTTTTTCTAGAAGTTTTTCTTTGAGTATTATCCGTAGTTTCTAATTTTTACTCCAAAGAAAATTTAATTAATGGAGGTTTTGTCTAATTAAATAATTTAGATTTATTTGACATTAAATTTATTAAATTATAATATTATATTTTATAATATTATATTTTTTGAACTTGATATATAATTTTTAGAAAATTAAAAATAAAACCATTAAAAATAAAACTATATTATATGAATTTTGATAGGAATTATTTGTTTTTAAATTTCAAATGTATGTAAACCTAGTACGTATAATATTATGATTTATACCAAATCTTTGATTGATTCTTTATTTTTAGTTATTACAATTTTTCAATGCTATTTACATATAAAGAATTATTTTAATAATATTTTTTATTATCACCTTCGACTTTATTCGAGGGATAACGCATTTGGTTTTTTTTTTTTTCAAACCCATTTTAGTTTTGGTTTGACTATTTTTTTTCTCAGTATTGAATTTTTATTTTTATTTTTTTTATTATTTTTAATTATTTATCATTCAATCTAATTAATTGTTAAATTCAATATGTTAATGTTATTGTTGAGTGTATTGATTAAGATCCAAAGTTAAAAATATCACATCGTAAGTTGGTGGTGCTAGTTAGTTGTTAAATGAGTGGTTGGAATGTGGCTAAGTGTGACAATTCTTGATTCACATAAGCCTACAATTTAATATATTAAATATAATATCTACATATGAGATTCGAATGTATACGTTAATGTTTATTAATTCAGCAAGAAACGGTGCAGATAACAAATCCATGTTTTCTTATAATATTCCAAACGAGGTCGTGTTGTAATACAATCTAGAGCCGCCAGTGCTCTTGCAAGCACCAGATCTCACCATCATCATGTCCGAATTTCAAATTTCACTGACGATTTGGATTCTTTGCTCTTTTCTGATCGTTAGTCGTTGTGTCACTATATTTCAACAAGCTTAAGCAGAAACCGACACGGATCCGAATGAAGGTCATCATAGAAATGTTTGAAGGAAAAATGTGTCAGTTTGATTTATTCTCTCTGTTAGGTTCAATTCTTATATTGAGTATATTTTCCAATGGCTTTAACTAGCAAAAATGGCTTCATCCTGGTTAAGTTTCAATAATTTCATATATATATAAAATATAATGTTTCAGTTTTCATCAAATATATTTTTCATCATCAATTCATTTTCGTTTCTTGGTGACAATTATGGTATTAAAGTCACTTCCTCGGAAGTGGAGTATCGATTTAAAGACTTCTAATTCTAATATATGGAAAATTCCATGAAATTTACTGGAGGTCCCTGCAATGAGTGAGCCATTAACAGTACGGATATTGTCGATACATCTATTAATCTTGCCTTCAAGTGTGATTGCACTTTCAACAACAGAGCCACTTGCCATATTACAGAAATGTAAAAACTTGTCTTAAATTTACCAGTTTTTATTCAAGTTTTTTAAATTATTTGCTTAAATTAGATTCAACCCCATGTTACACTTCCAACAAGCATGAACGGGCCTTAATTATTTAGGTGTAAGCTGAAATTAGCATATTTCCCTACTAGACATGAAAAAATCAATCAGTTTAACGCATGGGTGGCCTTGTAGGAGATGCATTGGATATGAAAGGGGAAATTTAAAAGAACTGGAAAAAATTTAAGGATGAAAAATCATTTTGAAGTTTAAAAATATTGGTGAATCTTACTAATTTCTAATATGTAAACTATCAAATGTTTATTGATGTATTTGTAAAATTATTTAAATTTATAATTATTTTATATATACTTTCTATATAATGTTGGTGATTTTTAAGGTAAAATAATTTTATATTGTAAAATTTAGGCAAAACATTTTTATAGAAAATGAAAATTGGCTAATAGTTTTTTTGAAAAATCATGGAAAATTAGCCCTCCCACGAATATTAATCCCTAAAATTTTCCATATGACTAATCTGACTTACCTTTAGTTTATCTAAAACTATTCCTATTTTTTAGTACAACTCAATAGTATTTTGTCTAATAGTTCCCTTTTCTTACACTGGCAAAAAAAAAGAAAACCATTTTTTCACTGGAAACAAATGAAAATGGATGCACAATATCTAACGTATAATGGCTCAACATCATTGATAAATAATTTTAGAAGCACACAAAATTATGTTCTTACAAGTTGAACAAACAAATATGTCTCTTCATATTTATATATTCCATGCCACTTGAAAGAATCCTTGAGGTTTTCTTATTCCATCTATATTAACTGAGAACTTGAGAGACCGATCTATGGTATTTTGATTTGATGGCAAGAAATTTGATCCAAACTATTTAACAGGATGTATACCTGCCTTCTTGGGTGACCTCAACAGATGAAAACATTGTGAGATCCTTTCCTTTTGTTCTATGTTATTCAAAACCCCGATCATTATGTTGAAATTATGCAGAACCTCCAATTCTTCCTATTTCAATCAAGAGATTGAAATTATGAAGAAATTTCATTTCTTGTTGTGTTAGATATGTTTAATGAATAAAGATGAAGTTATGTGGCTCCTGTGGAATCTTTCGATCTGAATCTTTCATATAGGTCATGCCATTTGAAGTTATTAAAATTTATTAAGAAAATGGATTTCATCCGTGCATGTTGAGTAACATTCATTGATTCAGGTCATTGTATGTTAAGATATGTACTCTCTCGTTCTCTACGTACACATGCATACTTAAAAAAAAAAATCAAATTGAGCACAAAAATTTCAAAAATGATTTGTTGTTTCACATTTTCCTCGTTATATACTTGTGATTTCCCTACTGTATTAAATGCATATATGTTAACAGGGCATAAGTTCAGCTCTTTGTAGTCCATGTTTTTACATCCCTTTGTACCATATAGAAATCACTGTTTTCCATGACTCTTCGAAGAAACAGCAAAATGAAGAAAACGTGAATTATTTCTTACTTGGAGTGTTTTATGTTCTGGATATTTGGTCATAACTATCTTAATGGGACACTTCCACAAGAGCTTGGGAACCTCACAATGATAGAACAACTGTAAGTTTTCTTACTTGGAGTGTTTTATGTTCTGGATATTTGGTCATAACTATCTTAATGGGACACTTCCACAAGAGCTTGGGAACCTCACAATGTTAGAACAACTGTAAGTTCAATTCGGACACTTTTCTATATTTTCTAGGCGCGTTATGTCTCTATTTATGAAACTATGCATTTGTGTATTTTTTCACCAATATATGAATTATGAATTGATAAATGCATTTAGATTATAAATAAATTATAAAATTGTGTATTTTTCTAATGTATGTGAATTTTGTTGAAGTATTTTTCTATAAATTAAAATGGATTAAATTATTTTTTATTTTATAAATTAGTTTATTCATATTTAAAAAAAAAATCTAACAATTTATACAAATTTTAATCTAAAATTTAAAATTGTATATTTTTAAAAATATATAAATTTATAAATTTATTTAAATTTCAATATAAATTAATTTACTAAATATTCAAAAATAATATTTTTTAAATATAAATTTTCCCACTCAATTTTTTATCATAGGCCTTACTGTACCAAGATAATAATAATATAAAATCAAATCCTAATTTTAATTAAAAAAAAATTATTAAATATTTTTTTTAACAACAATTTGATAAAAAATTATAACTAAAAATTTTGATTTTAAAAATAAAATGTATAATTATAATATTACATGTGGATTTTTTTAATTATGAAATATAAATTTAAAACCAAAAAAAAATAAAGAGCTTTTGCTTTTTAAATTTAAAAACATTAGTTGGACATTTAAAAGATAAACAAATATTTGAAGCGACTCAATTTTGTTTACCCATTATAATAGTGATACATTTATATGATAAAATTTTGAAATTAAATTAATAAAACATTGGTTAATAATTTTAAATATTATAATATTTTTTCTATTTAAAAAACAAAATTAATTTTTTTATAATAAAACTAAATGATAGCATTATGGTTTCATTTAGCCTAGTTATTATAAATTTTCATATTTATGAAGAAAAATATTATTTTTTCAGTGTATATCTCTATTATTAAGCATAAATTCCTAAAATACATTTTACAATTACATTTATAAAGCATATTAATTATATTTTTTAATATATTACAATTGCTATCAAATAATCATCATTTTTTACTAAACTAAACAATTATGTAGTATAAATATTTATATATAAGACATTGTAAATTTATATATTTAATGAGATGGTAAACTAGTTTTTTTTAAGTTATACACTTTAGATTTTTAAAACTACTTTAATACTTATTAAAATATTAAAAATCATTTTAATAATGCGTTTTTATAATAAAAATATTATATATAATATATAATGAATTGATATATGAATCACATGTTAACATTATTTATTACTATCCACTCTCTTAAATCCATAAGTATCTTTATTAATATTGAAATGATTTCCAAATATTGAAATTATCATTTTTTAATTAATATTAATCTAGATTTTTTTTGTGTGCTCACTAGAATTTCCTTAGGTCACGAAAAATTACTTCTATATTCTATCAAATACAAGAATATATCAAGCAAGTTTGAATTGGAGAGTTCAACATAATTATCTGGTTTAAATTTTTTTAATTTAGAATTAGGTTCACAAAGTAATGAAAAATTTCGAATTATGTTCACAAAGTAATGAAATTGTTTGAAGGAAAATTATAGTTGTTTCTTAATTATTTTAATGATATATATACGTTTTTATATTTATGAAGAGTTTCATAAATGAATAAAAGGGGGAGGTGAGGATGGTTAGTACATAGTCACCTCAAACCATTGCTGAGGGAGGTGTGGTGGCCACCCTCTTTCATTTAGGGTTATGTGGGAGCTTATTACCTTTTGAAAGACCTTGATAAATTAAGAAAAGAGCGAGATATGGATGTTCATGAGATAGCCAAATAAAACAATTAATAAAGGAGGTGTGGTGGGTGAACTCTTTCATTATGGGTTACATGCGATCTTTCTACCTTTTTAATGGGGAAGGAATAGGCCATGTTGGGTTGGCCTCCCCCACTCAACCCCTAAGATTTCTCCTAGTCCCTTATAGTTGTTCGCACCCCATGATTTCATCTCAAGTCAGGCTAAATGCTTCGATGGAATGTAGCTTAGAAACTTCTAGCGTCAAGCACCACAAAAAAACTAGTCTCACTTCTTCATAATGAAGAAAATTGAAAATGTACAAGGTATCAACCGGCCTTTCACTACCTTTTTATGGTATATTATTTTGGTTTTTAATATAGTCTCAGTTTTTATATGTTATCAGAATTCAATGTTTTTGTTTGTTTTTATAGGGTGCAAGAAGCTTCTTTACCTTTTTGTTGGTCTCAATTTATTTTCCTTTTATGGTGGAATATTTTCGAGGCGATTGTAAATATTATTGATACTTTTTTCTCCCATATGAAAGGTCATTGATAGTTGAGACTTTCTTTATTATTTTTATTAACTCTTAACATCATTTAAACATGGGCCTTTGTCCCCTTACATATCTCTCATTTACAAACAACGTTTTTTGTTGGTATTTATGTCTTTATTGATCACCCTTTTAGGGGATCCTTTCGTTGCATGTCCTCTTCTGCCCTGATGCCTTTAGAGAGAGTAGGATCCCATCATGGTGGTGGTGGTATAGGGGCATATAGTGGATCTAGAGTTCAAGCTATAAAATAGTATTCAACCTTCCTATACCACTTGTACACACCTTCAAAGGTGTAAGAGGAAATTAGGGAGGCATAAAAAGTGATCATTAATTGCAAGATGTTTATTCCGATACAAATATTTTTTCTAATACTGCATATTGGGTTCCTTATACAGTACACACAAGAGGTTACTAGAGCTAGTTCTTATATATAATAGACCTCTACATGAAGATAAAGTACTTTTTTAGAAAAGTGCACCTTGAGAAGAACAAAGCCAAGGATGAAACTTTTTTGTAGTTTGATGAAATATAGAGCAAAAAAGGATTAAAAATTTTCTGTAGTTGTATGAAATGTATAGGGAAGACATGGAAATGGATAAATATATATCTTGAATTAAATCCTACCACTCATGAGGGAAATGCTCAAAATCCTCAAAAAACCCGATAGATCTAATGTCAATTGATGTGTTTAGCTTGTATTAATGGCCTCACTCATTGTATTTAGTGGCTTTCGATAGTTCAAAATTTATCTTATTTTAATAGTTGATATAAAGAGGAATATTGATCATTTTTTTTTTACGAAAACTATATTTTTATCAGTTTATATAGGAAAGGAAGCTTAGACAAATGTTTGGTCAATATTGTTTATATCAATATTTCCATTTTGATATTCTCTTTATGATATTTTGAATTAAAATGTTATGTTGTTTCCCTTGGCTTGGTTTCCCATGTGGTAGGTCACGTCATTACGATTTATCTTAAGGTGTGAATATTTTTATGGTTTATTTATACCACATTTATCAAGTATTAGGAAGGTTCAAAACTCCTGAGGTGTAAACCTATTTTATAGTGAAACTTAAGGAATGGTTTGTAACTGAGATATTTGATTCCTTTGAGTTCTTAATAAATCTAAGTTTAATTTACAATTTTTTTAGATTAGTTATTCATGTTTTGTATATGATCAACATTTATATATGTATATCTCATAGATAGAATTTAACTTTCGAAAATTGCTCACTTTCCAAAGTTTGTTGAAAGTATAGAGAGTATTATAAAGAAGGATCAAGGTTAATCTATGTTCTTTAGTTTATATTATAGTGATACAATTTGTAGACAATCAACATTGTATATATATATATATATATATATATATATATATATATATAAGATTAATCTAAGCATTTGAAATTTGCTCCCATTCCTCAATCAATCAAAATTATGGGGATAATTACCAATGAAGATCACTGTCAATATATCTTACTAAATTTTTAGTACAGTGAAACTACTCATAAATTATTGAAATTATATATATGTATATGTATGAAATGGATCTTATCATTTTAGATTTACTTAGCTTCCTCAATTTTTTGAGAAAATAGATAGTATTATTCAAAAGAATACTTGAGGAGTTTGATGGAGAATAATAAAACAAAATGAGAATGATGGAAAATGTGAAAGATAAGAATGTAAGAAGTTTCAAATAGTATACATTGTGATGAATCTTAAAATAATTTATTTTTCTTTTCTATAGTCACACATGCCAATTTTTCCATATTTTCATTTTAGTCATATGAAAAGGGAGATTCAAATTATAGGTCATTCAAATATTTAAATCATGTTATTGAAAAAACACCATACCATATTTATCTTCCTCACCAATAATAATAGTAGCTTTTTCCAACATAAATTCTTTTGTAGTATGCTAACATAAAGTCTGAAATGTTCCAAAGATACCACATAAAATAACAAAATGTGATGATAGAAAATATTAATATTTTATTAATATATCAAACAATATTTTCCACTTTCCTCTTCGAGGGGGAATCATATAGTAGAGAAGAGATTAATTACACAAGAAAAGAAAAGACTTCCCACGTTGTCTCATACTATATATAGTTTCGTAAGATCCAAAACCATAACTTCTTTTGGCCCCTTGCATAATGTGGGTTGACCACTTTATTTATTATCTATGGCATCTTTATTCATCATCCTTAACTAAACTAACTAATTTTTGTCCCATTTTTAAAATAACGGTCAACCACTTACAATCACCATTAATGTGGATAACCGCTTACGAGCTTTATTTACTAGACTAAATAATCATGAATCTTGTAGGAACCCTTGCGACTATTACCATAATAAATGGGTTAGGTTCGGCCCCTAACATGATCTGCCCCTTGAAAATTAGCCTTTCCTCATGTCTAGACCTGGCGAAATTGCTGGAGAATATTTTTCGGTTCCCATATTATGTCTTCTGCAAATCTTCCCACTAGATGGGGACTTCCTTGATAATGTCGTCGTGTAGGTTCCTTTCCCATGCATCAAACCCCAGTTATGGTCCTAATAAAAGATAACCTTACTCAATCTATTTAGGCTATATGGTCTAAACCTTGCCACTGTGCCCCACTACTTTATTAGGGAAGAAACATGGAAGAATTGGTTGATTTTTAAAGTTGCTAGCAAGGAAAGTTTGTAGGCGATGTGGCCTAGATGTTGAATCACATGATAAGGCCCAAAATATTTTGGATTTAGTTACTGGAAGCCTTTTTATTTGAGAGATGTCTACTTATAAGGTTGAATTCAAAGAAACACTTGGTCACCTAGTTAAAATGACCTGTCTAAGTGGTGTTAGTCGACTTGCTGCTTCATCTAGTTTTTAGCTTGACGGATATTACCCTTCAAAAGAGCAAGAGTGGTGATGTAGTTCTGAAACAACTTATCAACTACATGCACTTTGGAAGATCTTAGGAGATAAGAAGTCGATGAGGGGGGAAGTTGGCCATATACCACCTCATACAATGTCATCTTCATTGCTTCATGATAGTTAGTATTATACCACCATTTTTCTAAAGGTAACCACTACACCTATTGATATTATTTTTCCAAAGTAAAGAGCCATAAGTAGGTCTTCAACATTTTCTTACAATTTTTTTTTGACCATCTGTCTAGGGGTGATATGTTGTACTCATTTGGAAATTTGTGCCATGGAGCTTGATTAGGTCCTACCAAAAATTTCTAGTGAAGGTGGGATATCAGTCAGATGTTAGAAGTATGCATGACATGCAGTTTTAAAATATAATTAATCAAGACTTAAGGCACAGAGGTTGGAGTGAATGGGTGTGGCATAGAAAAAAATTTGGAATATATGGAGATTCGATAACCTACCACCATGATGACTGACT